>OZ004707.1:178657911-179069479 GCA_963924515.1 Vespertilio murinus | reverse complement strand
GGATCTCCTAAAGAGTGCAGAAGTAAGTACCAAGACTAGAACACTCAGAGCCTTCTTTACAAAGTAAGCTTATCTGTGGAATCTTTATTATCTCTGGAAACATAATGTAAAGTGGTGGGTGACTGACACAAACATGCCAATATCACTGCCCACTATGCCCTCAACTATTGGAAAGAATTACAGTTTGCAAGTTGCCAATATGGCTGTTTTACCAAGAATATGCTGCTCATTTTCTTGGCCACTTTGGGGCACCTAAGCATCCTTCCTAACCATTTGGCATCATAAAAACATGGCCAGACATAAGGTCAACTAGGATAATATTATTCAATAACCCTCATAGTAGAGTTAATGAATTATAATCATGAATTCATTTCTCAAGACAATCCTATAAAGCAGATGGTGTTAATCCCATTTTTGAGATCAGGTAACTGAAGTTTAGTAAGATTAAGTAATTTTCCAAAATTAGTAAATAGAGTCAAGACTTGGTCCCAAATCTTCAGAATCCCAAATTAAATACTCCCCTCCCCCATACTATGGTACTAAATCAGATTTGAAATTATGCCAATCGGTCAAGAAGGAGGCTGCATTACCAGGTTAACTTTGAGTTTAAGGTTTGAAATTATATAGAAGGGCAAAAAATATGGGACTCATTGGGTTCCTTTTTTCAATTCAAAATATTCAGAGAAAGTCACATGCCCATAACAATGTTTATTCTCACAAACTTCAGTTTTACTGACCTTTACAGGCAAGTACTGTGGGTAAAGTTCTAAGAAGTCTCTTCTCATACCTAATTTGGCATCATAATTGATTTATTTTAGTTTCTAGGAAATGTAAAGGATTTCCTCTAAGCATAAATCTTAAATTATCTTACAATATAATTTTTAAAGATTATAAATCTTTTCAAAATATCATAACATATCAAGGAAACAATGAAAAACAATAGCACAAACATTTTCAAATACAGTTGACCTCCACACAAAAAAGGTCTGGAATCTTATTCTAAATCACTCATCAAGAGAATCTAAAGAATTTCTCCTAAATTCCTAGAATGCCATGCTGGCCCTTTACAGAGAATCCAACTGCGTATCTAAATACATATAGAACATAAAGACTTGTCACTTGGTGCTACTGACTGATAATTCTAGAAATGCCTTTAAGAAATTGACTACATAGGAAACACTACTGACCTCTTCTATAAGAAAACTGAGGCTTCCATAAGTGACTACCTTGACTCACCAGTACAACAATAGCTGATGAATAAAAAGACAAATAATTCTACCTACCAAGTTATTAACTCCTGTCAGTGGTTGAGCATTGACCTGTGAACCAGGACATCATGGTTCGATTCCTAGTCAGGGCACATGCCTGGGTTGCAGGCTTGATCCCCGTGGGGGGGCATGCAGGAGGCAGCCAATCAATAATTCTCTCACCATTGATGTTTCTATCTCTTTCTTTCTCTCTCTCTCTTCTTCTCTGAAATCTCTTCCTCTCTGTGTATGTATGTATGTGTATATATATATATATAATTTTATTTTATTTTATTTTTTAAAAGAAAGTAGTAATCAATTAAAGGCAAGAGGAAACAGGATAAATGGGGATGGGAGACTAGAGTTTTTGAAGTATACCTATTTATATTGTTTTGGTTTTATGTACTGTGATAATATGTACTCTTCAAAAAACTAAGATTTAAATTTAAAAAATTTAACTGAATATTAGAAAACCTACCACTTTATTTTTAATGATTTGCTTTCCTTCCACACTTTTTTCCCCAGCCTGCAAGTGCAATGGGCATGCTGATGCCTGTCACTTTGACATTAATGTGTGGGAGGCATCTGGGAATCGCAGTGGTGGTGTCTGCAATGACTGTCAGCACAACACGGAAGGCCAGCATTGCCAGCGATGTAAGCCAGGCTTCTACCGGGACCTCCGGAGGCCCTTCTCTGCTCCAGATGCTTGCAAATGTAAGTGATCTCATTCATGTTTGCTGGAGGAAAGGATGATCTGTCTAAAAGAGATGAATCTTTCCATCCTTCATTGGCTGGTCCAAGGGAGAGAAGTCGTGAAATTTCAGACAATACACTCAATTAATTTCATTGATACAGGGCAAGAATTTTCAACTTGTTAGGTGAAAACAGTACAATATTCATTTTTTAAAATTCTCCTTTCTCACTCTCCATGAAGTAAAATTATTTTCTGTAGCACCACATTTTGGAAAACAAGATGTCTAGTAGAAGAGAAAAAAAGAATGATGAAGAGGGAGGTATATTTAAAATTATCTTAAGATAAAATATATGAGTAAAGCATTGACAATAATTAGACTGAAATTAATAAAATAAACAGTGGTTTCCTGCACTTGAGTCATTCTAGCTTTCATCTCTAGAGTGAACTTGAACACCTGTTTGGTTTCGCTGTGAATGTACTTTGCTTGACATTGCTCTAATGTACCCCCATATCATAAACAAATTTAGAACATAATAATAAATCCCTTCTCTTCCCCATCTAATACAAAATTCATAGAGAATGGATTCTGTTTTTCTGTTGGCATAACTCCAAGAAGTTTGTTTGGAAAAAAAGAGTAGAATTTTTAAATGCCTGTCCAATTACCTGAAATGTGACTGTAAAGGGTGCATGCAGAACTCTAAGTCAATATCCAATGTGACTGAACAGCTTACCTAACTACATGAGTATTTACATGTCTATTAACTCAGAAATTATTAGAGGACAAACCACTCAAGACTCTTAATGGAGATTGATGATCATGCCCTTCCCTTCCCCACCAAGGACTCCATGTTCTGGCTCAAAACAGTGACAGGAAGGGAGCAATACAATGGGAAATAATCATTTAAAATCTTGGTGTGTTTTTTTCATTTAAAGAAAAAAGTCTAGTGCTCTTGAAAAATACATATTTTTAACATCAGGCAGGAGATATTAACATTTGAGCGGGCTTCTTTGTTACAAGCTTTCTCTCTTAAACTGTGGGAGATGGATTGTGGCACAGTTCACTTTCAACACTGAGCCCGAAATTTGGATGTGATATTATTTCTCAGAGTTCTATTTTACTTCAGCTCCTGCATGTACTCAGAATTGAAGGTAGAAATTAATAATAATTCATATTGCTAATCTCTCCTAGTTAACAAATACCTAGATGCATCAAGTAAGGAATTATGAGAATAACTTATGCCAATTTAGTCCTTTTAACATAACTTGTAGCAGGTAGATGGGTTAGTAGGGAAGATCTATATCTCCTTCTTCCCTTCTCCAGACAGCCCCCTGATTGGCTGGGACACTGCCCAATGAAAGCTTATCTTCATTCACTTATCTTCGTTCACTATTCCAGCATATGTTTGGGGCAGAGATGCCTATGCCCATTTACTTCCCTAGCATGATTTTCCTTATTAGCACCTTCTGGTTCTTTTCTTCCCTTTACTGAGCCAGGGATATGTCCCAACACCTATTAGCACCTCTAATTCTTATCTCAACCAAAATACTCTCCATAATGTATTATTTAATTGGCAAGCATGTTTGGCAACATTATCACTACGTATTATTATTTTTGTTTGTTTTAATTTAAATTCTTTATTGTTTAAAGTATTACATATGTCTACCATTTCCCCCCATTGATCTCTCCCTGGCCACTCCCACCCTAGTCTAGAACATGCCCTCATCCCCCTACTGTCTGTGTCCATTGGTTTTGCTTACATGCATGCTTACAAGTCCTTTGATTAATCTCTTATCCCACCCTCTCACCCTCCCTTCCTTCCCTCTGAGGTTTGACAATCTGTTCGATGCTTCTGTGTCTCTGGGTCTATTTTTGTTCATTATATTCCACAAATGAGTGAGATCATGGGATGTTTATCTTTCTCCAACTGACTTATTTTCACCAGTTCCATCCATGCTGTTGCAAATGGTAAGAGTTCTTTCTTTTCTTTTTTTTTTTTTTTTTTTTTTTTTTTTTACAGCAGTAGTATTCTACTGTGTAGATGTACCACCATTTTTAATCCACTCATCTACTGATGGGAAATTGTGCTGTTTCCAAATCTTAGCTATTGTAAATTGTGCTGCTATGAACATAGGGATGCATATATCCTTTTTGATTGCTGTTTCTGGTTTCTTGGGATATATTCCTAGAAGTGGAATTACTGGGTCAAATTGGAGTTCCATTTTAATTTTTTGAGGAAACTCCATACTGTTTTTCACAGTGGCTGCACAATCTGCATTCCCACCAGCAGTGCATGAGGGTTCCTTTTTCTCCACATCCTCACCAGCACTTGTTGTTAATATATTCCTTCTGACAGGTGTGAGATGGTACTTCATTGTCATTTTGATTTGTATTTCTTGGATGATTAGTGACTTTGAGCATGTTTTCATATGTCTCTTAGCCTTCTGTTTGTCCTCTTTTGAAAAATATCTATTTAGATCCTTTGTCCATTTTTTATTGGATTGTTTACCTTCCTTTTGTTAAGTTGTATGAGTTCCCTATAAATTTTGGAGATTAAACCCTTATCAGCTATAACATTGGCAAGTATGTTCTCCCACGTAGTGGGCTCTCTTATTGTTTTGTTGATGGTTTTCTTTGCTGTGCAAAAGCTTTTTATTTTGATGTAGTCCCATTTGTTTATTTTCTCTGTAGTTTCCATTGTCCTAGGAGCTGTATTGGTAAAGGTATTGCTACAACATATATCTGATATTTTGCTCCCTATGAATTCTTCTAAGATTTTAATGGTTTCCCATCTTATTTTTAAATCATTTATCCATTTTGTGTTTATTTTTGTGTATGGTATAAGTTGGTGGTCTAGTTTCATTTTTTTACATGGACCTGTCTAATTTTCCCAATACCATTTATTGAAGAGACTGTCTTGACTCCATTGTATGCTCTTACCTCCTTTGTCAAATATTAATTGAGCACAATTGCTTAGTTCAATTTTTGGGTTCTCTGTTCTGTTCCATTGATCTATATGTCTATTTTTGTACCAGTATCAGGCAGTTTTGAGAATAGTGGCTTTGTAATATAGCTTGATATCAGCTATTGTCATCCCTCCAAGATTGCTGCAGCTATTTGAAGTCTTTTTTTTTAATTTCAAATGAATTTTTTTAAAGTTTGTTCTAGGTCTGTGAAATACTCCATTGGTATTTTAATGGGGATTGCATTAAATCTATAGATTGCTTTGGGTAGTATGGACATTTTAATGATGTTGATTCTACCAATCCATGAACACAGTATATTCTTCCACTTGTTTATATCTTCCTCTATCTCTTTTTTCAATGTTCTGTAGTTTTCCGAGTACAGGACTTTTACCTCCTTAATTAAGTTTATTCCTAGGTTTCTTACTTTTTTTTGTTGCCATGGTAAACAGAATTTTCTCTTTCTGTGAGTTCATTATTGGTGTATAAAAAAGCCATATATTTCTGGGTGTTAATTTTGTATACTGCTACATTGCTGAATTAATATACCAAGTCTAATATTTCATTTTCACTATTATTTAGCAATATTTTCTTATCATTAACTATCTCCTTGGCAGATGTATCCCTGTCACCTCGAGTTATTAATTCCGATAAAATTAGTGACAAATAAGTTAATTGATTGACATTTATTAAGTATCTATAATGTATCAGATTTCATAGTAGGTGCTGATATAGATGTTGTTATAGCCACAACTTTTCTCCCTATTAGTTCCCAAATTACTTTCATGACAAAGATAGTATCAAGAAAACAAGTTGATATTTTTAAAACTTTAAACTATCTCAGTGTGTGGTTCTATCAACAACATGTACAATGTTATTCAAAATAACAATTTTATTATATTTATTCTACTCTGCTCACCAAGGCAGAAAAAAAATCTGCTACTCAGTGTGTGTGGCCCAGAGACCAATCCCACTGGCACCATCTGATTAGAAAATGCAGAACTTCTCTTCCCATCCAGACCTACTGAATCAAATTTGCACTTTAACAAAATTTGCAGGTGATCATATCATATTAAAGTTTGGGAATACTGCACAACGCTTTTCAATAAAAGTTAAATGCATTTCAGCACTTACTCTAGATGTTAATTTTTTAAAATTATCCAGAACATCCTATCATTACCTGAGCATCAAATTTACCAAGGTTTGCATCTCTACTTGTGCATATAGACTTAGAATTTTTTAAAACTGAATTACATAAAGATTTACTGAGGGGAAAATAGAAATCTGGATAAATATTTGTTTCTGTAGTTCAGTACTTTCCAAAGTTTAATTCACGGAACACTAATTCCATGAGATGTTAGTAGAAATGAGCATAAGAGAAAATTTGTCTATGGTGTGAAAATTTAGAAAATGTGAATTAATCAAAGATTTCCTCAGGATTTCTCAGAGCCTTTCATATGCTAATTTTCATTACAAAACTCAGACAGAGCTTTGAGGAGTGTCTCTCAAATTTAACCAGGGAGTGCCCTTCTTTTTTTCTTCCTTCCCTTCCCCCTCCCTCCCCCTCCTTCTCCTCCCTCCCTACCTCCCCCTCCCTCCCTACCTCCCCCTCTCTCCCTACCTCCCCCGCTTCCTCCTTCCCTCCCTTCCTTTCTTTCTTCCTTCCTTCCTTCCTTCCTTCCTTCCTTCCTTCCTTCCTTCCTTTCCTTCCTTCCTTCCTTCCTTAATGTGTTGGCAAATGGCCTTGGTGATTATTTATTTATTTATTTTTATTGATCTTAGAGAGGAAGGGAGAGGGAGAGAGAGATAGAAAACCAATGATGACAGAGAATCATGGATCAGCTGCCTCCTGAATACCCCACACTGGGGATGGAGCCTGCATGTGCCCTGACTAGGAATCTCCTGGTTCATAAGTTGATGCTCAACCACTGAGCCACGCTAGCCAGGCAGGGAATGCCATTCTTACAGAACATCTGTGGAACCAGTATTCTATAGAAACTAGGGAAGCCATGTCACAGAAGATCCCTTCCCTTTATTTGTTATTTATTTCCAAGTGCTAGATCCCACAATCATTTATCAAGGACCTTATATTTCTATCAGTGAAAATATTACAAACATCACATAAACTAAGCCTTGGCAGTCTAGTCATATATCAGTGATAACATATGAAAACACTTCTCTCCCTCATTTCCTAGTTTATGTGTTCTCGGGAGTTGGGTCCATTGAAAACTTGAAGCAGCAGCCCAGACAGAATTTACCAGTAGTACGTAAATTATATACTCAGTGTTGCTCAGGAGACATGTATTCAGTGCCCAGCACTGAAGTAAGCACTAGGTCTGTAAAGATAAAAGGTCTTCCCTAAAAGATCTTACATTCTAGATGAGGAGAAATTTAAAATGACAAGCCACTTCAATCCACTGTGATAATGATGATGATATGATAGTAATAGTTGATATGTATAAAGTGCCTATATTTTCTGTTCACTGTTCAAAGGGTGATATATTCATTAATTCATTTAACTTTCACAAAAGCACTTTGATATAGGCACTATTATTATATGAGGAAGTACTATTACTATATGAGGAAAGTGCTGTGAAAGAGATTTTTGGAGTACCTAATGGGAATGTGTAGATGAGATGAAAGCAGGTGAAAGGAGATTTCCTTGATGAGATGCCTCCAACTCATCTTTGGGTGCTGTTTTATTTTTTTCCTCTAAAAGTGCTGAAACACAGTTTGTCCTACTTTTTAATCAATGATTGCCTTCTTTGCTTTTAATGAGTTCATCTAGAAAATGGAATGAATTTATGTTATTCAATCTACTGCACATTTAACACAATACTCACCTAGGCACATTCATTCATTTAACAAATATTAGTGGCACTGGTCTTGGGACTCTGTTGACAGTTACATCACCAGCTCCCTGCCAACTAAGCCAAGGATTTATTGGCCCCATTCATGTTCCAGGCTCTATTTTCCCTACCTTTATCCCGATAAGCACCATTTAAGTGCTATGGTTCTTATGTGTGTACTTAATTGATGGCCATAAATTCATCAAACTTAAATAAAAAGAGTCATGCACCAAATCTTCTAACCAACAGATTTATTTCTGTGAGCAATTAAATCATTTCTGTTCTCACTTCCTCTTTATTTCAACTATAACCAGAATCAACTGCAGGACCCAAACAGTCAGCTACACATTTCCATTGCCAAGAAATCACTTCTAAGGGTTGCAAAGATGTTGTTTGTTTTTTTAAGACTACTGAAGATCACTGAAACTGAATTTATTTCTACAACTCAGAAAACGAATTTTAAAAGAACAGTGCATTCAAGGTCTGTGAACACAAGGGACAATGTGAAACTGCCCCAGCTGAATCTGGGGCTGAGAGCAGAAACTGAGGCTCAAACTGGCTGGTCACAAAGGTGCAGAAGTAAAATGGAAAATATAATTTCACTCTGTACTGAGGTACTGTGAGGAATACTATCTCTCTGTTCTAAAAAAAGAAGTCTCTTTTAGAGTAATTTATTTGAAATCTCTAAAGTTACTTATGTACCTTTACCTATAACCTATAACCTAACTAGATTTTCCTAAGGCAGGCACAGTATAAATGTGAAAATAACCCTAATAGGCAGTGGTATACTGACTTCCTAGGGAGAAAAGAAAATAAAACAAAATGCTGATTTATAGCACTGACCAATTTTTATGTTTTAAATAGTCCCACTATGCCAGTTTCAAGCTACCAGATCATTGTTGTTGTTGTTGTTTTCTTTAATCAGGAATTCAGTGACTCAGACTCTAAACCAAAAAGGGGAATAGTTTCTCTCCTTTTAATGAAGTCTTGCACCTTCTCGGTCCCATTTCTGATCCAAGGACTTCTCTCTAGTCAAACGTGCATATGGATCAGAATCACTTAGGAATGCTTCTTAAAACCATGACATCTCAGCGCTCTGACCCTGATCTTCTGAATCAGAATCTCCGCCAAGGATGGGGACTGAGATCTGTATTTTAAGTTTCATTAGTAATTCCGATCAGCCTTTTGGCCTCATTATTAGCATATGAGGACCACTACTTATATCATTCCTGTTTCTAGTGCGAGCTCTATTTTCATCTTTGGAGGAAGATTTTGAGCTAATAACGATCTATAAGTTAGTCTACTCACTGAGTTAGCCATGACTCTGACAGGAAATCCTAAAGGCTTACTAAAACTCTGGCTAGTCAGGTCTTTTTTCCTGACATAGTGGAGATGTGAATGCTGCTAAGCATTCGTGTCAACTACTAGTAACTTCTCCCACTTGGAGATGTCTAACATAGGGCCTCAGCTTTCCTCCAAGCAATTTCTGGCAGAATTCTAAGATGTCTGTTTTTCATGTAACCGTTTCAAAATAAATACCTAGCAATTCCATTCAGAGAATGCCCTCTTATTCATTGTATATAAATTTATTTACTGTAAATATCTCATACTTTGAAGTGAATTAGTATACTGCAACTGGAATTTATAATAAAATTAGTGCTATATCAACATTTTACTTTTACTTTATATTTACATATTTCAAAACATAGCATTAAACTATTATAAGTATGTTTTGTGTTGGATTTAAATAATCATTGAATATAGTTCTTCATAAAGTCCTTTTCTTTTTCTCACTCCTTTTTAACACAAAGGATGTTAAATATTAGACAGATGGGAAATTGATTGGGTATGGAATATTAACAACTATTCACTCCATGACATGAAATTTTCTACAGAAAAATTTCCTTACTTTAGTAGAATACATGTTTTGAAACAGATGTTTGAAGAAAATGCTTTATAGAACAGATTTAGCTCTCTTTTTAAGAAACAGCCAGTTAGTAACTATACAATAAATTTCTTATCCTTTATGTCACCTCCCATCTATCCTTTATGTCAAAACTTATTTTCAACTATTTCATAGTCTTTCTCCATATTTAAAGAAAAATCAGCAAATGGAAAAGAAAGCAGAACTCATTCCGTCAAAGTAAACAACCTCTTTAAAAACTGACGTGCCCTTCCTTCCTCCCTGGTGGGCCAAAATAAATGTAGTCAATTGCATTTCAGTAGAGAATGAATAAAAATAAACTTGATCCCTCTGCCCTTAAACCCAAACCAAGTGTTTACCAAGATAATGTCTGGTTACTTGGTTACTGTTACCCTAACTAGCCAGCTCTCTTTGTAAAGACTGTGTTCTATCATCCACCCAAATCATTTTTTCTGTTCTTCTTTTCTTTTTTGGCTTTCTGACTTAGGTGAGAACTGTTCCGTTGATGGAAATAAAAGTGCTTTGAATGGGTGACTATCTTGCCACAGACCACTTTTCTGTCCTTCACAGTCTACTCAGATAGATCTTCTCATGATGCTCCCAGAAAGAATCTTTGTGTTTGCCTGTTTGCTCATACCTCCTTTTAACAATTACTTCATTCTACCTCTAGGGTGGTTTTTCTCTCCCTTCAAAGTGTTTTAAAAGTAAAACAATTTGCCGAAACCGGTTTGGCTCAGTGGTAGAGCGTTGGTCTGCAGACTGAAGGGTCCCGGGTTCAATTCCGGTTGGGGGCATGTACCTTGGTTGCGGGTGTGCAGGAGGCAGCTGGTCGATGTTTCTCTCTCATCGATGTTTCTAGCTCTCTATCTCTCTCCCTTCCTCTCTGTAAAATATCAATAAAATCTATTTTTTTAAAAAAATAAAATAAATAAAAGTAAAAAAATTTAAATTAGTAAAATCCAGAATATCTTACCACAGTGACACATTTGGGAACCCATAGCACCTTCCATTTTTCATTCTTGTGCCTATGTTCTGGTCTGTCTCAGAAAAGGGTTTTCCTCAAGGGCATTGACATTTCTTTCAGTATTCACTTAACTGGGCTTCTCTTTCAAATTGTAGTTTTAGAAAGCCATATTAAGTTCATTTTATATCATGTAAACAACATAGACATCTTTGTTTTTTATTGAAAGTAACTGTGTATGGCCCTAGCCAGTTTGGCTCAGTAGATAGAGCATCAGTCTGTGACCTTAAGGGTCCCCAGTTCAATTCCCATCAAGGACACATGCCTGGGTTGAGGGCTTGATCCCAGTGGGGGGCATGCCAGAGGTAGCCAATCAATAATTCTCTCTCATCATTGATGCTTCTATCTCTCTCTCTTCCTCTCCCTTCCTCCTTGAAATCAATAAAAATATTTTTAAAAGAAAGTAACTGTTTATGATTCCAGCGTAAAATCAATATGAAGTAACTGCTTCTGAAAAGCAAAATTTACTATATATATATATATATATATATATATATATATATATATATATTTGTGTTTTTACAGCAAAATTTACTATATATTATTATTATTATTATTGATTTTTTTACAGAGAAGACAGGAGAGGGATAGAGCGTTAGAAACATTGATGAGAGAGAAACATCGATCAGCTGCCTCCTGCACACTCCCTACTGGGTATGTGCCTGCAACCAAGGTACATGCCCTTGATTGGAATCGTACCTGGGACCCTTGAATCCACAGGCCGACGCTGTATCCACTGAGCCAAACTGGTTAGGGCAAAAGAAACTTTAAATAGACTAGTGATTCGGCAATAATAGTTGGAAAACTCTAATCTCAGCTTTTTATGTTTATTTTTTATATAATTTTATTGATTACAGAGAGGAATGAGAGAGAGATATAGAAATATGAATGATGAAAGAGAATCATTAATTGGCTCCCTCCTTCATGGATGATCAAGCTCGCAACCTGGGCATGTGCCCGGACCGGGAATTGAACCATGACCTGGTTTATAGGTCAATGCTCAACCACTGAGCTATGCCAGCTGATCTAATCTCAGCTTTTAAAAAAATCTAGTATGTAAAACAAGAGAGTTAAAAAGTGAAAATGACAGAGAAAATACACATATCATAATGTAATAATCAGAGTAGGACTATCTTTTTAAAAGATTAAATAACATATTAAAATTCACCTATAAAGGAGAAATTTTATGAATTGATAAATAATAAAAAATCAGTTAGACTGGGGAAGAGAAGTAGGAGAGGTCATGAATTCTCTAAAATGTCTCCAAAACAAAGTATAATTCACTGAATAATCATGTAATATGTCATTCTGCATTTGATGAGGACAAGAATTAAATAATTAAGCAAATAATTATAAAACAACAAAACTTTCAAAAAGTCTGTACAAAATTAGATAGGATATAAAAAAGAGAACTAGCATTTGTTAAATTGATTATATTGTTTGTCTAATTTCATGCAAATGGTCAGAGGCAAGGCTGGGATTTGAACCTAACTTTATCTGACCTCAGAGACTTTGAGCCAAAGACCTACAAAGATCCAAAGAACTTGATTCCACAATATGACATAGTTGATGAAAACAAAATGAGTTAATAAAGGTGGAGATAATCAGACATAATTATTGGAGCTAAAAAATAATATTTTAAAAACTTAGATTTTTTGAAAAATATCACTTAGGATTTTAAATAAAACTTTGTTTACTGATAAAGAACCATATGAAGTATGAATATAAAGAACTGCATTTATCTTAAGGATTCTTAGTACAAGAAAGGTGGTGGTAAATGGAGAGTGTTTCAGACAGACCAACAAAACAATCATGAAAAGAGAGATGCTAATAGATAATATAAGAAAGCATAAATGTTCACAGATCAATTAGGAAACTTTTCAGAAAGAATAAAGCTTTCTACACATACTCAAAAGGTGTAAGGGGGATATAGGGAGTGGCAAAAAATAATTTACTCCCCTAGAACAAAGAGTCATAATTATATATAATTGGATGAAAGTGAGGAAAGGAATTTCAGATTGATTGATGTGACAAAAAAAAAATCCTGCCAGTGAAAGGCATTGATAGGTGGGAATGTCTCCTACAGAGTTAGAATAAAGAACTTTTATTACAAATAATAAATAATAAAACTCAACTGAGTAAAGCATTAAATGTAGAAAATTGCCGAAACCGGTTTGGCTCAGTGGATAGAGCATCAGTCTGCGGACTGAAAGGTCCCAGGTTCGATTCCGGTCAAGGGCATGTACCGTGGCTGCGGGCACATCCCCGGTAGGGGGTGTGCAAGAGGCAGCTGGTCGATGTTTCTCTCTCATCGATGTTTCTAGCTCTCTCTCTCTCTCCCTTCCTCTCTGTAAAATATCAATAAAAATATTAAATAAATAAATAAATAAATAAATAAATGTAGAAAATTGTCTCAAGACTAAGAATAATCTGTTCTACTTGAGCATTTTAGTTTTCTATGAATTTGTTGCTTTGCTTTGTTTTTATTTATTTATTAATAAATTTGGCAATATTTTTATTGATTTTTTTAAAGAGAGGAAGAGAGAGGGATAGTGAGTTAGAAACATCGATTAGAGAGAAACATCGATCAGCTGCCTCCTGCACACCCCCTACTGGGGATGTGCCCGCAACCAAGGTACATGTCTTTGACTGGATTCAAACCTGGGACCCTTCAGTCTACAGGCCAACGCTCTATCCACTGAGCCAAACCAGTTAGGGCTTGTTTTTATTTTTCTATTTTTTATTTTTCTAGTATCTTAGTATTGCAAATGCTGTGGTACTAAGATACTAAAATCCTATAAATGAATAGTATCAACCTTTAAAGAGCTTTAAACCTAGATCATTGCATGTTTGTCAGTTATTGAGAGGTATATTCATTTAAAACATAACATCATTTCATATTTGTTGGTTATTGAGAGGTACATTCATTCATTCAACAAAGATTGAATGAGTCCCTAAAGTGGGTCAGTAGTTATGGTCCTAGGTTTTAAAGATACAGATATAAAAAGATGTGGCTCCTACTTCTCAGCCTTTACAGTGTACTATAGAAGAATAATGAGGGAAAGGAAAAAAAAAAACAGAAAAAAAAAAAACAACGTAAAGTGATTACATTGGAGGCCAGAAGAGTATCAATCATCAAGAAATAGTTATTAAGTGGCTATAATTCATCCATTATTAAAAAACTCAACATAGGTTTACTCAGTGGTGACAATGTGGCAGGCTTATCATAGTCACTGTATCCAATATAATAAAAGGCTAATATGCAAATTGTCTTCTCTGGTGTTTGATCAAACAGTTCAACTACTAGCTATGACACGTGCTGACCACCAGGGGGCAGCACAGAACGAAGGAAGGCCCTGGCCAGCAGCCAGCAGTCAGCAGCTGGGAGAAGGAAGGCCCCAGCCAGCAGCTGGAACGCCCTGATTGGCCCTGATAGCCAGCCAGGCCTAGGGACCCTACCCGTGTATGAATTTCGTACACTGGGTCTCTAGTATACAATAAAACAGTTCCTAACCTCATGGAACCAGACTATAAGTACATTTATCCAAGTAAGTATGTAATTGGAAACTACAGTAAGTATTATGGAGAGAAGGTACCATGATAAGTTATAGCAGGGATTAGCAACATCAGTTCAAAAGAGAGAGCTAAGTTAGATGGAATAAATAAAGGTTTTTTTCTCCAAAGGAAAAAGGGGACAGGGATGACCTCAATTCCTGGCGAGGTGCCTGGTGGATGCTGCCTGAGTGATTGGGAATACAGGCTTTCTTCAACAAAAAGATAATGATGTGAGATATAACCAATCTTCAAAGCAAAATGCTGTGTCCAAAATTATACTGAAAAGTTTCTCTGTAGTAAAATTTGTTTTTACATTCAAAAGTACTTTCTTCAGTCTTAACTGAACTAACAATCCAGAAATATAAAATTGGCTATTTAGCTGTCAAAGAACTCTGAGATATACTCAGGAATAAATAGTAACTGGTTCAGTTACAAATAGTAAACAGGAAAGGAATGATACAAAAATCAAATGTAGGATCTGAGCAGGGGCCACATAGTGAAGCATTAAAAATAAAGGGTATGTCTTGTATTTATTTGCATTACTCACTTAAATTTTATAGAAGACAGACAGTAAATATACGTAAATACTTTACAACTGTTTTTAAAACATTAAATAGAGGCAGAAATGGCTAGATTCCATGCGTAAATGGATCTTCTTTTGTGGGATGTACAATAACTCAGGAGACCCTATATCTTGGTAAGTGAAAGTCAAATCTTAATTTAGATAATTCTCTTATTAAATTTATTCTAGCATAATTTTGAAATTAACATACACCGTTAACATCATGGAACTAGACATCTTTGAACACAATGCATATAACATTTAAAGGATGAATAGAAAACTGCTCCTGAGGCTAATAAAGGGGTAAACCATATTGCCTTTGACAGAGTAAAGTTTGTTTACAAAGAGTTGGTAGTAGAAAGAGAGGAGAAAACAGTACCAAAAGGGCTAGGTTTTATTTTATCTAACATTTAACTTCACACTTAATATAGTAACCACAGTTCATATTGCCTCCTTTCTGTTTAGAGTTGTATGCAAAGTCATCTCCTTTAACTTCTAGTCATCCAAGAACCTCCGCAGGCAACTGGACAGCTTTCAAAATAGCTTTGACATTAAAAATTCCCCATAAGAAGTTCTGTAGGGCCTTGGCCTTTTCAGGAGAAAACATTGGGAGCCTGGGCGGCAGCACACTGAGGAGTGGCCACTGGACAATGATGAAAGGGCTGGACCAACAGCTTATTTCCCAGCTGAGGGCCTTGAACTCTGAGTTCTGTTTTTAGAAAAGCTAAATCAGAAGCAAATACTTTCAGGGTATTTTGCTCCCAGGGTAGCTTTTACAAACAGAATAGCAAAAGCTAGAGTCATAAGGTAATGCTGAGGGGTCTTGGCAATTTCAAAAGGGTAAGATGCTGAACAACTGGGTATGTCCACAGCACGCTTGGCATCATGGAGATCACTTGAGTGAAAGACATGCAAACAGACTCCTGGGATTCTAGTGAAGGTGCAAATAAAGATGAAAAGACAGCAATGGTTTCCTATGACTCCACCACCAAAGGCAACCCTATCAGAATAAAGGAAGCTGTAACTTTTCCATTATGTTCCAGCCATTTGTGCATACTCATGTTCACATGGGTTGACAGATGTGACTCTTGTGCTACATTACATTGAAGGGTACCTTCTCATAAGCAGCAGGACCATAGATCAGACCCTACTTTTTCTCAACATGTTCTGATCCACAAAAGGACAGTAATAGCAGATTGATTTTTTTTTAATCCAAAGAAAGAAACATGTAATAGGAGAGTTACCTAATTCTATAGGTCTTAGAAATGTGGAGAAAGCCATTTGCCTCCAAATTTCTTCCAGGTGTAAAGCAAGAAATTTCCACTTATTTTGAAAGCCAGTTTGATCATTAATTTCCTTTCAAAACAACCCTTATCTACACCGAGGCAGTTATTGCTCTTTCATCTGTGTTCCCATGCACCCTGGACTACATTGTTATAACATTTACTGCTCTGTAATTATTTATTTGCCTATCTCTCTTCTCTTACTAAAGAGTTAGTGACTCTGTACTCATTATTGTGTGATCAGCCCCTAGCATAGTTCATATTAACTCTAACGTTCAGGAACTCTTTGATGAAGGTGTGAGTGAGTGAAGGAATAAATGAATTGGTGAGCATTTTAAAACCAATGTTTCATCTAGGTAATAATAATATTTATTCTTTGAGCATTTGATGTCAATAAATGCCTGATACATTGCTACATACACACATCATTTTATTTAATCCTCACACAAACCTATGGCATACTTCTTACTTCATCAGAAAACTGAGTCTTGAGAAAGTTAATTCCACAAAGAAATAAGCCCTAGAACCAGATTTGAACCAATCTAGTCTGACTCTTAAGTTTGTGCCCTTACCACCTCTATTATAATGCCCTTGTTTTATTTTCCGTCTTCCTAAGATATCTTCCTAAGACATATTACAGGTAACTTTCAAACAGCTGTATTTATCGTTAGCATTTGTGGTTGAAACAAATACTAGTTTCAAAGCCTTACAGATGCACAAGGTTACATAGAAAAAAACATGTTCATCTGTTGTTGCATTACAAGTTAGGTTTCCTAGTAAAATACACTCCAGAGCAACCTCATGTCCCCTTTTCTGTAAATGCTCTATAGAGGAACAGTGCTTCACACAATAGGTGTATTGATGCAACCAACCATCTGTCTGTAAATAAAATTCACATAACATTTAGCAAGTATCTAAATTCATTATTTAAAGGGAACCTGTTGTGAAATTGTTTATAAAAGTACCCATTTTCTCTATTGTATCTGTTTTGAATGCTTTGTATTATCATTTCACGTTTTCTTATAATAGGACATATCAGTATAGGATATATTATTTTAAATTAGTCATTTGCACTTTAAAAGAATCTCATAACAATATTTAGGAGTTAAAAATGTCATTTTAACTAATCTTGTTTTGCTAATTTGGTTGTGAGAGCAGCTTAGGGCAAATGTTTACTATTGGATTTCATGTCTAACAAGAAAAGACAAAACAGCAGTAGGATTTATGTCACTCCAGTTGGGTTACAACTTTGACATTCATCATAATGAATAGATAAAATGTAAGTGCTTGAGTTACACTTTAGAATCAACAAGAATATAATATATATAATAAGAAATATACTTTGGATAATCAGAACCTGAACCAGAATCTAAGAAAAACCTCTTATTTTTCCCCAAGCAAGAAGGAAATATATTTGCATTCTGGAAGAAAATAAGAAATGTAGATTATGAGTGTCAGATATTGCCTGCTATACAAGCTTCAGGAGATCGGTATGCAAGGCAAGCCTCGGTGTGCAGTCTGAAAAAGCATGCTGTGAAAGATGTCAGGGCCTTCTGCCTGGAGCTACTTCTGCATAGTTTGCAAGTGGTATTTTTATCTGGTAATTATGTAAAAAGTCACATAGACAGAAATCCACTAGCACGTATGATAGAATCACATTCTTCTCTGGCCATTCCTGAAATATGTGTTGGTTTTAAAATATATGGTAGTACAGAGGGGCTAAATCCTAGAAAGGCTTGAATTTTCTAGTAGAGAAAAAGATAACGGTGGTGGTGGGATATCATATATTACATTAGATGTGGGTCTTTATTCTGGTTCCCCTATCTGTTATCAAGAACAAAATTAGCTTACCTGAGTGATAAAGTAACTATTGGTTTATTCACCTCATAATGAGGAAATGTTTATGTTGGAATATGTGATTTCTTTTAAAGTTTTCACATAGCACTTTGATATATTCATGTTTTACAGTATACATTCTCTCCAAATGTATGATAAACTTCAAACTTCACCTGCTTTCCACTCAATGCACACTCCAGACATGCTATAAATTCTCCCATCTTAAAACAAAATAAGCAAAACTCATACCTTCATTAGAGTTCACATCCCCATTCAGGTTTAGCTGCCACTATATTTCTGTGCCCTTATAGGAAGTCTTCTCAAAAGAGGAATCTGTTCTCAGGCTCAACTTCCTTTGCTGCCATTCTCTCCCAAGACCTCTTCAATTAGCTTTGCTACTATTTCACTGAAACTGTCCCTATCAAGGACACCATTGACCTTCATGTTGTAAAATGCATTAATCCATTTCCATTCCTTATCTCCCTATACCTATCTGCGTTTGACACAGCTTATATTGCCTACCTCTTTGAAACAATCTTTGTTTGGTTTCTTGAACACCGTATTCATCATTGTTTTTCCTTTATCACAAAATGCTTTCTTCTTTGTCTTTATTCCCATCACCTCAACCAAAATCCATTCATTTTTAATGCCTTCAATTTTATAATAAACTAGAGGCCCAATGCATGAAATTTGTGCAAGAGTAGGCCTTCCTTATCCCGGCTGCTGGCACCGGTTTCCCTCTGCCACCTGGGACCCAGGCTTCCCTCACAGCCCCTGTTTCGTACAGAAGGTCGTCCAGGGGGACATCTGGAAGGACATCCAGTCTAATTAGCATACTACACTTTTATTATTATAGATA
Organism: Vespertilio murinus; assembly: GCA_963924515.1. Lineage (NCBI taxonomy): Eukaryota > Metazoa > Chordata > Mammalia > Chiroptera > Vespertilionidae > Vespertilio > Vespertilio murinus. Next base: position 179,050,688 of record OZ004707.1, on the reverse strand, counting down.
ATGTGGTTTGTTTTGCAGCAGACATGCTTTTCTGATTTTATCTTCTTATCTGTAATTTAATTAGCTTTTATTCTCTGAATATACACCAACGGGCTAAAGGATGTGCCTTAGAGACATGCTATGTAGTGAAAGGAAGCCATTTTGGGATTGGCAGGCCCAGTCTCCACAATCCAGTCACTCACCAGTCCTTGTATGTCCTCTGTTGTAGTGTGTTCCTGCCATCCAGTTGGATCAGCTGTCCTTCCTTTCAGCTCAGTGACCTTCTGTGACCCCAGTAACGGTGACTGCCCTTGCAAGCCCGGGGTGGCAGGGCCACACTGTGACAGGTGTATGGTGGGATACTGGGGCTTCGGAGACTACGGCTGCAGGCCCTGTGACTGTGCAGGGAACTGCGACCCTCTCACAGGAGATTGCATCAGCAGGTGAATGTGCATGGCTCTTGTTCTCATCTATGTGTCTTTCAGATTCTTTTGAAGATCTGGTAGTGATATGGAAAATCTTATATGCCATCAGTAGAACAAAGATATCTTTATACATCTCTTTTTTATGTGGGTTTTTTTGTTTGTTTGTTTTTTTAATTTCAGAGAGACAAAGGAAGATGGAGAGAGAGAGAAAGAGAGAGAAATATCAGTGATGAGAGAGAATCATCAATTGGCTGCCTCCTGCATGCCCACTACTGGGGATAGAGCCCCACAACCAGAGCATGTCCCTGGAACAGGGAATCCAACTGTGAACTACTGGTTCATAGGTCAATGCTCAACAACTGAGTCACACCAGCCAGCCTTTATATATTTCTTTAAAGAATCTTTGTCAAATTGAAATTCAAGTCATTTGTTCTTGCAAGATTCTAGAGATGGTCTACTTTATTTTGCAAAACAAATTATTCTTCTTAACAATAAATAGGTCCTTAAAACACTATTTGTTTCTGAAAAGGTAGCTGTAAATGTTTAAATCTCTATAAAAGTACTCATTTTATTCAAGTTCTGAGAAATTCCTTAATAATTTCTTCATCATTTTCTGTTTTATTAGCAACACAGACATAGACTGGTATCAGGAAATTCCTGACTTCCATTCCACGCATAATAAGAGTGAATCAACCTGGGAGTGGGAGGATGAGCAAGGATTTTCTGCACTTCGACATTCAGGTGAGACAATAGATATAACATATTTCCAGTTCTGATTTTGACAAACAATTATTCATAACAAACAGGGAACAGCTTTTGGATCCTATAGTGGGACTCTTTAATTCTGACATTTAATAAAGTAGTGATTCCCATACATATAAAACTATTAAATATAACTAAAAGGTATTTTTAATAAACTTTACTTTTTTAATTATTAGAGTAACATAAGTATGAATATAGAAAATTTGGGTGATAGAATGTGCAACTGTAGTGACAATCACCTAAATCTCTTTACTTCACTGTTAGTAGTTTGGTGTATTTCATTCTCTCTAAAACATGCTGCTTTATATAGTTGAAAGATAACAGTATATCAGGTGAGGAAATTTATAGGTCCATTTAAAGGAAAAATGGTCTTACCTAGTATAACTTAATATGTACAAAGCAAAGGCTAGCTGTGATCTCATTTTTATAGCTTTTTTATAACTAGAAAATAAGAACAATTTTACAGACTAAATGTAAGTCAAATAATTAAGCTAATACAATTCAAACTAGCAACATGAATTGAATATGAAAAGTGATTTTTACTGAAGCCAAAACACATAAATATGGTTCTTTGAATTTACCAAGTCCATGCTATTATTTCCTCTAACTCAATTTTCCTATGATGTTTATTAGCTCCTTCAATTGAAGAGCATGCTGTGATATTTGTGGGATCAGATAATTTCTGTATCCATCCTGCCCCTTTTCTTTCCTCATAGAAAATCAAGTGGTTCCATTTAGCACTAACTTGCTCCTTAATACAAACATAAACACATAAAATCTTGCACTAGCATTTGATTGTAAAGTGCTCGCTAAATAATCCAAATTAAACTTAAAATAAGTTTTAAGATATTTTTATTTTAATAAAATATAATGTAATCTATATATATAAAAGCCTAAGTGACTGTTAAGATCGAACGACTGGTCGACTGGTCGTTATGAAGCGCAATGACCACCAAAGGGAAGATGCTCAATGTAGGAGCTGCCCCCTGGTGGTCAGTGTGCTCCCACAGATGGCCAACCTACTGGGGTCCTTCCCCCCCACCCATGCACAAATTGGTGCACTGGGCCTCTAGTATAATATAATAGCCAATATACATACTTCCTAGTGTTATCAAATCTTATACTTTGTCATAATTGTTTCATGTTTTCATTTAAATGTTAAAGTGTTACAGATATATTTGAAGCCCCCAGTGCAACAATCTACAAGTTCATTAGCTTCCCTTACTCCACAGAATAACCACTAACCTGAATTTTAGTGTTTATCATTCACTTTCATGTTTTTAGTATATATATATATATACCTACCTTTTTAAGACATTTTTTACCTGAATATGTACAATTTTTAGTTTATCCATTCTATTATATGAATATGCCACTTTTTATTCTCCCATTGTTTGTCTCTTAGAGTATTTCCAATTTCCAGTTTTTCACTGTTATATATAAAGCTACCATGAATGTTTTCTTATCTGTGACTTTGTGCACTTGAGAAGGAGTTTCCTTAGAACAGGGGTTGGCAAACTATGGTCCTCAGGCCAAATCTTGCCTGCCATCTGTTTTTCTATAGTCTACAAGCTCTACTTGCTCAAAAGATTAAATGGTTACACTTTCAATGGTTATATAAGTGCCTACACAGTATCATTAATTTTGCTTTGGCCCACAAAGCCTAAAATATTTATCATCTGTTTTCTTACAGAAAATGTTTGCTGACCCTTTTTCTAGGCCACAACCTAGACACTGTTGGGTCATGGGTGTGCTATTGTCAGATTTAGCATATATTGCAAATAGCTCTCTGAAGTGGTTGCATTCCACTTCAGCAAGGTATGACATCCTGTTGTACCACATCTTCCTTAATACTTTGTTTATATTAAACAAATTTTTATATGGCACAAATTTTTATGTGGCACATAAAAGCACCAATCTAATTTATTAATCAGTCACAGTTTAACTCACTTAACAGTTATTGGACTTCTCAAGTTAGTGTTATCAAACTTATCAATTTTTGCCAATTTGATGTGTATAGAATGGAATTTGCCATTTTAAATTGTCTTTTCCTGATTACTAACAGGTTTGGTAACTTTTCATGGTTTCTTGATCACTTAGGTTTCTTTTTCTGCAAATTTCCTACTTGCAATTTTCTTACCAATTTGTAGAAGTTATTTATAAATTCATCCTTCATTCAACAAATATTTATTGAGTACCCATACTATGTACAAATATTATAATTATAGTAATTGAGCAAAACAGACAAAAATCCCAGCCTCTAAGGAGCCTTTAATCTTATAGAGGATGACAGCTAATAAGTAAATAAAATGTTTAATATAATCATATTTAGTATAATAGAAAAATAAAATGGATTGGGATAAGAAGTGCTTGGAAGGGGCATACTTTTAAATAGGGTTGTCAGGGGAAGTCCTATGAAAGGTGACATTTGAGGGGGGGAACCTGGAGAAAACATTTATATAAAAGACACAGCAAGTGGGACTAGGCCTGGCTAATTCTGAAAATAGCAACAGGCCAACATGGCTGAAGCAGAGTTAGAAACTACAATTTCAATATAGTCTCATAAAGAATTTATGGCCTGGCCAGTGTGGTTCAGTGGTTGAATGGAGACTAGGAACTAAGAAGTCAGGGTTCAATTTCCAGTCAGGGCACATGCCCAGATTTTGTGCTCAATCTCCAAGAGGGGTGTGTGGGAGGCAGCCGATCAATGATATTTCTTTCTCATTTATGTTTCTATCTCTCTATCCTTTTCCCTCCCCCTCTCTCTAAAAGTCAATAAAAACATATTTTTTTAAAAAGAAGGTTATGGCCGAAACCGGTTTGGCTCAGTGGTAGAGCGTCGGTCTGTGGACTGAAAGGTCCCGGGTTCAATTCCTGTCAAGGGCATGTACATTGGTTGCGGGCACATCCCCAGTAGGGGATGTGCAAGAGGAGGCTAGTTGATGTTTCTCTCTCATCGACGTTTCTAGCTCTCTATCTCTCTCCCTTCCTCTCTGTAAAAAATCAATAAAATATATTTTAAAAAATAAAAAAATAAAAAGGTTATGTTTACAGTTATACATATCCCAAATGTCATTAGTTCACAAGAACAAATATTTAAAAATTTTTTAAAAGAACTTATGGGCCCTTTAAGAATCAAGAACCCAAATTTGAGAAACACTAGTCTTTATAATTCCATATCACGTCCCCCCTCCCCCACTTAACATCATTTTTAATTCACAAGAGGGAAGAAGGTGGAAAGGACAGGGTAATATGTAGTCATATTTATCTTTTCGCATTTGAAAAAGAAAAAAAACTTTCCCATTTTTTGCCTTAATGCTACATAGTGTGAATTCTGACTTTAATAATCACTTTTAAAAGCTTCCCGCTATTTTCCTAACACAACGATTTTCATAATTCTTCAAATTTGTCTGCTAAGCTAATCTATAAAAGTCAAGTTTTTAGGACATTCATTAAGCCAGTCATCTTGTTACTAGGGAGCTGGCAGCACACTAATTAAGCGCATAACATGCTGGCATTAGAATGACTCCAGACTCTAGTGTTCACAACAGCTGTTAGGTCTGTGATGTCCCCAGAGAGCCTCTGAAATTCATCTGGATGAACTCCAGACTGCAGAAGACACTGTTCAGTTTCCTGCTAAACAGCAATATTTCAATTGGGTATAGAATAGTACTCTTGGGCACCTTTTTTTAAGTACAAAAGTGATAATCAGTTTCCTAAGCACTGTGATTTATTCTCAAATATTAGTGCCTACCTACCTATTTACCTATCATGAGTTTCCATAACTAGGAATGTAATGTCCTATACCAAAAAGACACTTTTAACTTCTACCACTTCTTTTGAGGTAGAGAACATCAGATATAAAATTTCACTTTATGTACAACAAAACTGCTTTTAGTACCAAAGAACTATAAGCAATGTTCTCTCTCCCAACCTCCCTTTAACATTCTGATGCCGAGTATATCTAAGCAGGTTTTAATCCCTTTCCATATTTCTTTTAAGAAAACTAAGGCGGAAGCCTGATCAACAAAGATTCATTCAAAAGCAAATTTTAATGTCTGATATCTTAATATATGAAATGAGAGTATTGGAAAGCAGCCAAAGAAAGATCTTTAAATAATAGACTTACATATATTCTTACTAGGAACCCAGTGCACAAATTTGTGCACCTTGAAAGGAAATGTGGGCCGCGAGGCTGCGGTGGGCATGGGGGTGGGTCTCGTCCCATCCTCTGCACCCCCGCCTAGCCCCTCCCACCACAGCCCTTGGTCCCCTGTCTGCTCACAGCCCCCCTCTCACTAACACCACTCCCACACGCTGATGGTGCTGGCCCTGCTCACACTGCTGACAGCACAGAGGGATTGTGGCCAGCGCTGGGCCCCGGCAGTGGGTGTGAGCAGTGGCTCCAGCGCCAACAGTGGGTGCAAGATGCAGCTGCCAGCCCTGATTGTCCCTCAGGAGCAGGGGAAGGTGGAGAAGCCCTGAGAGGCAATCAGGGCCAGCAGCTGTCACTCGCACCCACTGACGGTGCCAAGTGATCAAGGCCAGTACCAGGCATCAGCAGCGGGTGTGAGTGGGACCAGTGCTGGTAGCATGTGTGAGTGCCTGGCGGGACCGTGGTGCATGGGAGCAAAGACTTTTCATTAACTACCCAATGACAGCAACCAGTACTCAACCTTGGTCTGGCACCCCCCGCTCACCTACTCCACCATCCTGCAGCACCAGATGCCTACCATGGTCTGCACTCTGCCATGTTCTGCACATGTCATAGCAACCAGTTGTTCAGTTGTTCTGCTGCTCAGTCTATTCGCACATTAGGGTTTTTATAGAGAGAGAGAGATAAGCTGAAGGACTGAAGAGAAGAACATTACGTTGACAAATAATATATGCCATTTGGAATTCTTTTAGGTTTTATAACATGGTATTTAACCTGCTTTGGTGGAATTATCAAAAGCTGTGGGCTCTTCTCTTAAATTACTATAATTTCTGAATGAATAATCCTCTCTGCTAGGTTTAAATTAAAGTCAATATTATTTAAAAATCATAACAGCTCATTTTAAGCACCTTTGATTTCTCTTTTTATTTAATTCCACTGTGATTTGCAAATCTCATTCCCTGATTCCTAGAGAAGCTTTAGAGCCAATTAGTCAATATCACTATGTACCTCATCAGAATCCTACTCTCCTCACATAGTTTATGGCCTATAGCTGGCCCTCAAATTAATTACTGTTGTTATAATCCATTTCACTAGCTTCTAATTGGTTCTGCCTTCATCTTCTCTCCATTCTAATATTTTTGATATGATAATGCCAAATTAATTTTCATATATATTTTTTAAATTCAAGTAACTTCTTTAATTTGTTTAGCTAACAAATTAAATTCAGGCCCTAACTGCTTATCAGTCAAGGTCCTCCATGATACCGTCTATTATTCTCTACTCAGTCTATACCCAGGATAAACAAAGCCACTGACTCTTCCATGAACACACTCTGTCCTTTCTCTCTTATCATTTTTTGCTCACCCTTTTACATCTATATTCCTGTCAAATTTCTATATGTTAGAATCTTATATGTGTAAATAAATGTAAAACACTTACAAATAGTACCTTACATAGTAAGTTCTCCTCAGTAAATGCTACCTGCTGTTATTACCACTCACTGCCTATGAAATGCAATACATGAGGGCAAAAGGGGAAGGGTAAAATTATATCTATTTGTGAAAAAATTAGTAAGAATGGAAATCCTATCCATTCTGGTTCTAGGAATATAAAGATGAATAAGACATAACCACTGTCCTCAAGGATTATGGTCTAGAGAGGAAACAGATACATAAATAAGTATGAGAATGCCATACATACTGAATAGACTACGTACAAAGACATTTTGAAAGTCTTCCACAGGGTCTGGCAAATCTCTCACACATAATTGCAATACATAATTTTAATTGTTGGTAGAAAACATCCTACTTATTCATCAAAGTCCATTTCAAATTCTTCTTTAGCCATGAAGTCTTTTCCATCTCCTCAAACATGTGACCTCCCAACCAAGCATATTGTACCCATCTTAGAGCACTTATCACTGTTAATATATTTGCTTTATTCACCTAACTGAATTGCAAGTCTTAAGGCAAGAATCGTGCCTTGCTCATATTTATATACTCTGACGTTTATAGCACCATGTCCTGCTTACAATAGAGGCTCAATAAATTATTTTAATTTCATGGCATTACCTTCAAAGAACTGCCCTACTATTTTACTTCATTTGACTTTTGTTGTGGTGAACATTAATTATAAAAAATACTAGAGGCCCAGTGCATGGATTTGTACCCAGGTACCTCAACCTGTCCTGCACCTCTCGCAAAACGGGACCCCTTGGGGAATGTTCAATGTCAGTTCTGGCCCAATCCCCGGGGATTGTAGAGTTTAAACCTGCAGTCCAACATCCTCCAAGGAATGTAGTAGTGCACGAAGCAGCAGATGACTGGGGAGGAGCCTGAGCCTGGGCCAGACTCCACATCACTCCCACTCATCCTGGCCCTGCTGCACCTGCTGCTGCTGCTGTTCAGTAGCATTGCCATGGAGGCAGGAGAGGCTCATGCCACCACAGATGCAGCTATGAGCCCGGTGTCTTCTGCCCATTAGTCAGCTGAGTGACGCTCCTGCTGTGGGAGCATACTGACCACCAGGGGACAGCTCCTGCACTGAGCATCTGCCCCCTGGAGGTCAGTGTGTGTCATAGTGACCAGTCGACTGGTTGTTCAGTCGTTTAGTTCCTTAGGCTTTTATATATATAGACTAGAGGCCTGGTGCATGAAACCCGGGGAGGGGGGGGGATGGAGGAGGGGTGTCCCTCAGCCTGGACTGCAATGATGCCAGAATCCCTCACCCTGGCCTCTAGCCAGAGGCTCCTCCCCTCCCTCCTCACAGCCTCTGGGAAGATGCTTGTCCTGGGGCCTCCTCAGGGCTCCAGCCATGACACCCAGAAACTCAGGTACTCAGATGCTTGGGCTCCCAGATACCTCTTCCCTGCCAGCGTGGTGTGCATCAGCTACCTCAGTGCCTTATACTGTACTACTTGTGAGTGCGGGGGAGTGGGGGGGGAGACACGCGCGCACCCACGGCGGCATTGATTTGATGTCTGTAATGTGCCCACCGGAACCTCACTCCCACCACACCAAGGTGCAACGCTGGTTGCATCTGCACTGTGGGCAGGGAGCTTCCAGTCTTTGACTGGGGCTATCAAGCTGTGACTGGGGGCTGCAGGCAGAGGACCCCAGTACCCTCAGTGTCAGGAACTGGGAAGATCCATTTTTCTAGGTCTTCTCCTCCCTCCGTGCGGCTGGGGTGGGGGCAATGGGCTCATGTTACCACGAACCCAGTGTCACTCACCCAGGCCTCAGTCCCTCTGTGCAGCAGGGCAAGGATGCTGGGCTCTGGCCAGAGGCCCCTCCCCTCCCTCTGCAACCAAGGAGCTGACTCTGGGTACACATTGCTGTACACTGCCAGCATCTTCCCTGGCTGTTATGTTGTCACGGAGTGATGGTTAATTTGCATATCACTCTTTTTTTTAGATAGGATAATTGTTTTTCTATAAGTTGTCTATTAGTTGTTCCATTCCATTAGCATGGACTAAATTTACTAGTATCTCATCAATTGCAAGCATTAAAATATATTAGTATTTCTACATTTCTGTATTTCTCTTAGGTCATTACTTCACTGGATAACAACGAATTCAATTCTGAGAGTCACTATTTCTCTCTTTCTTTTTAATATATTTTTATTGATTTTAGAGAAAGAGAGGAAGGGAGAAGGAAAGAGAGAAATATAAATCAGCTGCTTCCACACACCCCCTGCTGGGGATTGAGCCCACAACCCCAGGCATGTGCCCTGACCCAAATAAAACTGGTGACATTTCCATGAAGGGGTCAATGGCCAACCAACTGAGCCACACAGGCCAAGGCAGAGACTATTTCTCTTGAATGACTTTCATGGTTTCTTAGTATTTGTGGATGATGTTGAATGAATCACTCAAGTCATAAAGAGTTATGTTACCTGGATTTACTAGATGATTTTTTTTCTCTGTTTCTAACTAACATCATTTCTCATTTTATTTCTGTAGGTAAATGTGAATGTAAGGAACAGGTTTTGGGAAACTCCAAGGCATTCTGTGGAATGAAATATTCATATGGTGAGTTTAAAATCCTTGGATGTTTCTGAGAGTCTATTCAAACTAAGTATGAAGAGTTTCCTAGAAAATGGGAGGTTTGGGATATGACATTCTCAATATATTATAACATTAGTCTTATATATTAACTAGAGGCCTGGTGCACAAAATTCATGCTCTCGGTGGGGGAGGGGAAATGGGTGTCCCTCAGCCAGGCCTGCACCCTCAGGGGATGTCTGACTGCTGGCTTAGGCTCATACTCATGGGGAGAGGGCCTAAGCCAGCAGTCAGACATCCTTAGTGCTGCTGCAGAGGCGGGAGAGGCTCCTGCCATCACCACTGCACTCACCAGCTGTGAGCCTGGCTTCTGGCTGAGCAACGCTTCCCCTTGTGGGAGAGCACTGACCACCAGGGAACAGCTCCTGCATTGAGCAGCATCCAGACAAAACTGACTCTCCGACATCCCCCGAGGAGTCCCAGATTGCAAGAGGGCACAGGCAAGGCCGAGGGACCCCACCGGTGCACAATCAGGGTCAGGGATAGATGCAGGAGGTTGGCCAGCTGGGTAGGGGCCTCGGGAGGGATCCAAAGCATGTCTGGCCCTTCTTGCTCAGTCCTGATCAGCTGGACCCCAACAGCAAAGCTAACCTACCGGTTGGAGCATCTGCTCCCTGGTGGTCAGTGCAAGTCTTAGTGAGTGGTTGAGTGGCCTTAACATATCATTAGCATATTACACTTTGATTGGTTTTAGGTCGACCAAACAATCAGACACTTAGCATATTAGGCTTTTATTATATAGGATATTAAGCACAGTATTCTGGTCTTGGCCTTGATTTTCCTAATGGAGATGGTGTCAAATACTCTGGTGAGGGCAGGAGGCTTATAGAGCAAAGGCAAGGTTATCTATAATAATAAAAGCATAATATGCTAATTAGACCAGATGGCTAAACAGTGGAACAACCTTCCGGATGACCATCCATACGACCATCCAAGACCAAACTATGACAACCCACTATGGTCAGGAGCCCAACCATTGCCCCAAGATCACCCTGCAGAAAGAGGCCCAGGCCACCGACTGGCAGGCTGCAGCGAGTGGGCACAGCCTTCCTCTGCAAGGGAAACCCAAGTCCCAGGTATCAGAGGGAAGCCGGTGCCGGCAGCTGAGGGAAGGAAGGCCTACTCTTGCATGATTTCGTACATTGGGCCTCTAATCATATTGTAAGGAGAAGAAGCAAAGAAGAAAAAGAAAAAAAAATGACACATAATCCTTTCTTATGAATGCTTTCTGTTTTAGTAATTTAAAAGGGACGTTTCTAGCCACTTGGACAATTCCTGTAGCAGTTTATGGGTAATATAAAGCAGAACTCAATTTGAAGCAGTATTTCATAAAGCAGTATTTCGAGAGCTCAGATATTGGGTTCAGACCTATATGGGTTTCATTTCTAGTTTATGGGGTGGGTAACTTAACCTCTACAGACTTCCTCATCTGTAAAATAGAGATGATGCCACCTTCCTCATAAAATGAGATTTTTGAAAAGCGCATTAACTTGCACTTACTAGATGCTCAGTAAATGGTAGGGAGGAGGAAGAGAATATATATTTCTGAAGAGTAAATGTATATATATGCTGAGATGAGCTGACTGCCTGAGTTTTTTTCCCTACTTTCTATATATATTCTGTTTCTCTTTCAAATACCAGGGAAATGCAGCATATAAAGAAAATGTCACTGCCCTAAATACAGACTGTTACTACCTTCTAATTCTAAATAACTTCATGTTTATCATTAAATATTAAATATAAATATTAAATATTAAGGATTTATTATCTTGCCAACATATTATTTTTATTTTTTATTTTATTTTTTTATTGATTTCAGAGAGGAAGGGAGAGGAGAGAGAGAGAGAGAAACATCAATGATTAGCCCAGCTGGCATTGGCTCAGTGTTTGAGCACCAACCTATGAACCAAGAGGTCATGGTTCAATTCCTGGTCAGGGATTATGCCCAGGTTGTGGGCTCAATTCCTAGTAGGGGTTGGGGGACATTCAGGAAGCAGACAATCAATGATTCTCTCTCATCGTTGTTGTTTCTATTTCTCTCTCCCTCTCCCTTCCTCTCTGAAATGAAAACAACAAAAAAAACAAAAAATGGAAAAACCCCCTACTTGGGATCGAGCCCACAGCCCAAGCCTGCAACCCGGGCATGTGCCCTTAACTGGAATTTGAACCCAGGACCCTTCAAGTCCACAGGTCAACACTATATCCAGTAAGCCCAAATGGCTAGGGCTTGCCAACATATCTTTAACTGGTGTCTGGGCTTTTTATTGTTCCATAACTTATAGGGCCTGAAATGTGCATTACAATGAACAGAAAAATTTAAGTCATAATTTCTGAAACCAAGTGTTTAAGTTCTTGATAACATTGTGTTTAATCTCATAAGAGATAAAAAAGTAAATGTTAAAAACCTCATAAATCTTATCTAAAATTACATGCATTTTTCTCCCCTTTCATCGGCCAACTTGTCTAAATAATAGAATAAACTTTTGAAATATATAGTGCCTAATAAGGAAAAGTATTTACTTAGAAGGAATTGTATTTACTATTAAAAAAGAAAAAAATGACCATTTAGTTCAAAGTCAGTCAGTTCAGTGGAAATATCAACTGGCTTATATTATCACATAGATTCAGTAGCTCTCTGACTGAATTTACAAACAACCACATTGGCATCTTTTAATACAACTGTATTACTTTCTGTTTAGGAGAATGTAAACACTCTTAATGATCTAATTAATTACCTTGATCTTATTAAGTATTATATATACACCTATAGTCTTGGGAAAGGGGGAGGATTGGCTCCACCCCATTCTCTACCTTAATGGGGGAAAACTTGATTTATTTAATCATTCCTTTAGCAAATATTTATTGAGCTACTGTGTGAATAAACAATTCCCCGAGTTTTCAGTCTAGTGAAAAAAGTACCCTAAAATGCCAAAAATAGCTATTGTGCATGGCTATGTGTGAGGCACTATGCTATGTACCTTTCATGCAATTATCCTATCAGGATTCTAGTCCAAGCTCTACCTCTAACCAACAAATCATGCAAACATGAGCAGTTCATTTAATTTCTTAAAACTTGCTTCCTTATACATAAAACAAAATTGGATAAGCTCTTAAGACCCGTTCAAAGTCTAAAATTTGGTGATTCTAAAAAGACAGCTCTCCAATGGTCGCATGGATATGGGACCAGCCAGGATAGGGTTCTCTCATTACACACAATCTTTCATCAAAATATAGATGAGCTAGTAAGAACTCTCTAATAATATAGAATTTTGAATCCATTGTTCCTCAGGTTTACTTTCTCTCCCACCCCAACTTATTCCATTAATTAACACCTCCCCCATCTGTCTCATTGATCTTAGAGCATAATGGAATCATGAGTCATAAAATATTGGAGCTCTGCCATCATATAGTACAGCCTCCCTAACCCCAGTCAGCTTGAATTTTACACCAGAGGAAGAAGATTAAATAATCAACAGTATTATTTAATCTTTTTAGAACACTTAAAATATAACCTGGTAGTAGCATTTGCTCTTTGTCATAACTTTTTAATCAACCAGAACAGTATAATATAATTAGAATCTAAATTAAAATCATGATAACAATTCTACCTCCTACACATCATTCTATTTAGTTGATAGCTGAATGTGTTTAAGATTATATTTGCAGCCGAAACCAGTTTGGCTCAGTGGTAGAGCGTCGGTCTGCGGACTGAAAGGTCCCAGGTTCAATTCTAGTCAAGGGCATGTACATTGGTTGCAGGCACATCCCGGGTAGGGAGTGTGCAAGAGGCAGCTGGTCGATGTTTCTCTCTCATCGACGTTTCTAGCTCTATATCTCTCTCCCTTCCTCTCTGTAAAAAAATCAATAAAATATATTTTTAGAAAAAGATTATATTTACAGTAGGCAAATGGCTGATATTCCTTTAGAGTAGTGATATGGGAATGAGTAGCAGGTGTAAATGTCTAAAAAATAAGAGTATAGTTGATATAAATGAGATGAAGCCAGTAGCAAATTGCTGAGCATAATGATATGTCATTAATTCAGTTTTCCATTATACTCTGAAGTGCATATTTAAGTTGCTATTCAAATCTCAAAAAATGATGTGAAATTTTATACATTTTGACTTTGGAAATTGTGTTGTTACAGTGCTAAAAATAAAGATTTTATCAGCTCATGATAAAGGATCTCATGCTGAGGTCAGTGTGAAGATTAAAAAAGTCTTAAAATCTACCAAATTGAAAATTTTACGAGGAAAGCGAACATTATATCCAGAATCATGGACTAACAGAGGCTGCACTTGTCCAATCCTCAATCCTGGTGAGAATTAGATTTTTTTTTCTACTTTCTCTCTGATGAATTGCTGTTTGTCTTACATTCTCTGAACCACAACCTAAATAAACTCTGCAAAAAGCATCTTTTTCACATCTGAATACTGGGGAAAGCCCAAATGGAATTCTTTGAACTGACATCAAAAAACGATTTCTCTTCCAGGTGCTGTATTAAAGTATAATACTTTAAAATCCAGCAATATAATATTCTCTGCCCTAAAAGAGAAGTCTCAGATTGGTTCCAGGTGTCAGTAGCATAGAAAACACTTTCATAAATTTATCTGCTACTAACACTTTATCTGAAAGCTAGGTCCTATCACGATGCCCTGGGTAGAACTTATTCCCAAAGGAAGTTCAAATGCAAAATTCCATCTGTGCAAATAATATTGAATTCATTTCTACTACTGCATGAGCAGCATCTGTTTCTCCTGGATAGAAAACAACTCTCAAGTTAGCATCTTATTTTTCATTAAATGATCCTTCTGGTTTTAAACTAGAAACAGCAGACATAAACAAGCAAGCCAACAAATAGACAAACCTTGTAGAATCTTAGAGAAACTTGAAGTGCAGTGGAATTTGTAGGGATTCATACTTTTACACTACATAAGGACAATTGTCATACTGTGTCATAAACTGCTTATTTTATTGTCTCCCTCATTAAGTTTGAGGACAGGATTTAGATTTTTATCATAGTGTCCCCATTACCTACTAGTAGTACCTCAATAATAGTAACATAGTTTCCAGATAGTAAGTTCTAGAAAAACAATTAACTTCTTTTTGTTGGGGTGTTAATCCTTACCCCAGGACATTTTTCTATTAATTTTTAGAGAGAGTGAAAAGGAAGAGGTGAGGGGAGAGAGAAACATCAATATAAGAGAGACATGTCAATTGAGGATCAAACCTGCAACCCAGATACGTGCCCTTGATCAGATCTTGAATCCAAGACCTTTGATGCAATGGCTGACATTCTAACCACTGTGTAGCACTGGACAGAGCACAAATAACTTTTAAAATGTTTTTATTGATTTTAAATGTTTTTAGAGCAACAGGGAAAAAGAGAGAGAAACATCAATTAGTTGGTTTCCTCCCTTCTGCACCCCCACCGGGGACTGAATCTGAAACCTGGGCATGTGCCCCACCTGGGAATCAAACCAGCAACCTTTAGATGCAGGGACAATGCTCAACCAACTGAGCCACACTATCCAGAGCACAAATAATTTTTTTAAAATCCTCTGTATTTCCGTTTGTGTAGTTGCCCTCTGTGTTTCAAAGGCACTGTTGAAACAAGTGCATAATTTCTCTTCCGGATATAATCCCTTCCAAGTATACGTCCAGGAAACCACAGTTATATTAATAAGAAGTCATTTGTGATCTTTGACACATAAATTTGAGGAAAATAAACATAACTGAAAGAAAGAAACTATCAATAAAATATCTACCTCAACCCAAACCATCAAAACAATGATATACAATTCTTGACTATATTTCTACTGTTAAATAGCTGCTCATACCCTTTTTATACCTTCAGTATTTCATTTAAATTAATTAAAATTTTTAAAAATGGAAAAAGAAAACATTTTAAATAAATATTATTTCAAAGAACAAATTAAGTAATCAGAATCTTAGATTTTATTTATTTAGTTAGTTATTTTTAGAATCTTGGATTTTTTAATATAGAAAATGAAGAGTCATTAATCTGTGTTCTATTTCCCAACAATTTAGGCACAAGGGGCTCTTCCTATAAGCACTTTCTACTATCATGGCAAAGGAAGAAAAAAATAATCCACTCAGTGTTTTAGCCAGACGTTGAAAACAAAAGCTTTGACCATCTGAGCCACTCTCCAGGAAGTGAACTATACTTCCTAATCAGATTTCTGCCAAACAGTCAAGGAATCAACTGAGTTCATCACAATTGAAAACATAAGCACAATTATTCAAAGAATTCTTGAAAACATGTTTACTCACTTTGAAGAAAACACTGGAACTTGCCAAAGCAAAACCAGACACTCTTTCATTTCACTTTGTTTTTCCATTTTTACAAGTTCAATAGCTAGAGCAAAGAAAGCTGATAAGAAAATTCTGAAACCTTACCAGGCCAACTTGCTTCCTTTGCTACTTTTGAAAAAGAGCAATCTAATTGGGCATCCCTGCGAATTCATCCATTCCTATATTCATGTATACTTTTAGTCATTCATTAATTTTATGCTTTAGAATGTCAAAACTAGCATGTAAGCCCTGGCCAGTGTGGCTCTCAGTTGGTTGAGTGTCCTGCAGGTTGGGATTTTTTTCTCATGCAAAAGCTAAGGTAACCCTTTAAAGAATTTAAATTACCTTATAATCCATTTGTGCTCCTCAATGTCTAAATCTTTCTATGTCATTATTTTCCTTTTATTTCTCTTTTTGTGAAAACACTATCATAGCTATCTTTAATTTAGGTTTGACTTGTTTCAATAAACTTTTAAAATAATCCTTGTATTGTTGTGGAAGCAATATAGATATATTACAGGTATAGAAATTTAGGGGAAATTTTTAAATTTCACATTTCTGCCCTCCAGAGATAATCTCTGTTAATAGCTCAATGAAAATTCTTCCAGATCTTTCTTTGTACACATACATGTCATATTTTTTAACCAAAATAAAATCATAATATATGTAGCCCCAAGAAATACTGATATATAGCAATATGTTAAGTGTCCATGGAATCTTATTCTTTACCATAGAGGGTAGTATAGCATAGAGTAACAGTTCTGTAATCAGACAAACCTGAGTTTAAGTCAAAATGTTGCTACCTGCTGAAACCGGTTTGGCTCAGTGGTAGAGCGTCGGTCTGTGGACTGAAAGGTCCCAGGTTCGATTCCGGTCAAGGGCATGTACATTGGTTGCGGGCACATCCCCAGTAGGGGGTGTGCAAGAGGCAGCTGGTCAATGTTTCTCTCTCATTGACGTTTCTAGCTCTCTATCTCTCTCCCTTCCTCTCTGTAAAAAGTCAATAAAAAATATATTTTTTTAAAAAAATGCTGCTACCACTGAGAGACACAGAACAAGTTCTTGATCATGCCAAGCCTCCATTTCCTCATTTGTAAAACAAGAAGAGAAATAATACCTACTTATAAGGTTATTTTTAAGATTAATGAAATAATACATGTAAAGCACTTAATAAATGCTTCTTACATGTTAGCTGTTATTGTCTACTTGAGGCTTGATGCATGAATTTGTGCATCAGTGGGGTCCCTTGACCTGGCCTGTGAGATTGGCTCTCTGACATTCCCCGAGAGGTCCTGGATTGTGAGAGGGTGCAGGCCAGGCTGAGGGACCCCACTGGTGCATGATCAGGGCCAGGGAGGGATGCAAGAGGTTGGCCAGATTCTGAGGGACCCAGGGAGGGCACCATGGCATGTCCAGCTCATTTCGCTCAGTCCCAATTAGGCGGATCCCAGCAGCAAGTAAACCTACCAGTCAAAGCACTGCCCTCTGGTTGTCAGTGCACATCATAGAGACTGGTTTAGTGGTTTACTGTCTGCCCCCTGCTGATCAGTGCACATCATAGTGAGCAGTTGAGTGGCCTTAGTGTATCATTAGCATATTATGCTTTGATTGGTTGAACGGATGACCAGATGACCAGACACTTAACATATTAGGCTTTTATTATATAGGAATGCTCCCAATTCCAACCTTGAATATATAAAACTGCTGAAGTCACATCTCCCCTTCAATAAATTATGATACTACATAGCTCCTTTTGTTCTCTTTTAGGTTTGGAGTACCTTGTAGCAGGACATGAGGATGTAAGAACAGGCAAACTAATTGTGAATATGAAAAGTTTTGTTCAGCGCTGGAAACCATCTCTTGGAAGAAAAGTTATGGATATTTTAAAAAGAGAGTGCAAGTAGCAATAAAGGTGTATGGCACATAATGGCACTTCTCTATGGATAAAACACAAGCTTAGTGGAAAGGAGAACTCAATAATGAAACTGGAATATTTTTTAAGTGCCAAAATGTACAGAAATGTTCCAATGCATGGGCCTTGTCTATCTCTTTGGGCCCATGTTTAAATACACTTTGTTTCATAAAGAGAAATGAAAAAAAAATCTATGCTGATACCTGTTCTCTATAGAATTGATTCTGAAATTCATAGCAATTAAGAATCTTTTAATAGCAGTATGATATTTAACAATAATCCATTAAGGACAATAAATATAACAAGGACTTCTCCCAGCTTTGGATGTTACTTACATTAATTAATAAGATTTTAAGGAATCCCAACCCTTCTATCAGAAAAGGTGTCTCTTAAAAAGAGCCTTCTCTTGTGTGATGTGTATGAACTTTGGCCTGTGGCGTGTTAAGAGGAACCTCTCCACATTTATATAGTATTTCTCTGTATAAAGCACTTTACTACCTATCACTTGTGTTGTGTGAGTTGGGAGACGCTGTTGACAGCAAAAAAAGAAAGGGGCGTGTGTGAGAAAGCCTACTGAAACAGAAGCACTGCCACTGAATGTGGACAAACATGACCAGAGAAAGGAAGTTGTCCTATTTGACTCTGAATACTTGGAGAAAATATGTGAAGATGCAACCTTAAAGGAGAATATGTTTGCATGAAGTCTCAGCTTCAGGCTAGAGATTAGATTCCAGAGATATCGGCCATGATGAATCATTTTTATAAACAAAAAGAGACTTTAAAATAAGAAAAAGATATCTTAAGTATAAAAATATGCTTTGGTAAAGAGGAAATGGACTTTAAATTTTAAAGGGCTCATTTATTTGCAATGCACTGTATACACTTCAAAAATTCTTATAGACACAGAATTTGTTTTATTTTTGTGTTTTAGTATTTAAACGTGAATATTGAAACAGTTTCTTCCTTTTCTTTATTAACAGTATATGGTCATTTGTATTTACTCATTTTTTGACACAATGTATGTGATAGTTCACAAAATTACAGTTTTTTATTATTATTCATCTTCTGTACCCATGTATAATCACTCTACATATAGTTTCTTCTGTATTTGAATATACGAAACATGAACCACAGTACCACAACATTAATTTCACATACAGAACATATATTTTTCCTGAGGTCCTGTGGACTTGCAAAATATATATGTGTATATATATTGCTTTGTTAATTTTTTAATATGTAATAAAGAAATATTATATCCTGGTTTTTGTCTCATTTTCTAATCAACACTAAATAATGTTAAAGATTACCTCCTCTAATGAGGGAACTTAAATCTAATTCCTTAAATTAAGAAAATCAACCTAGTGTTTCTACTCTGTTACTATGGAATTTGGGGATAGAGTGGATGTTAGTTAATTCAGAATGGTTTAGCTTCTGTAGTGCTTACACATAAATTTTTATCAGATACATTGCATTTTTATATTGCATTTTCCTTTTAACTAATTCTAAACGTAATAAAAGTACATTGTTGAAAATACAGAAAACTATAAGGAAAAATACCTATATTTCAGCCATCCTGTGTAATAGCTGTTGGCTTTTAGTTTCTATACTACTAGATTGTTTTTATGCATACTACTAGTATACGTACCTTTTATAGAATTGTAATTATACTATACATTTTCTAATGATATCTACATTTATCACCTGTAGCAGGTCTCAGCTGCTTTCCTACTCCTATCTTATGTTAGTAGATGGAACACTATCTAGTATGATATCATTTACAAGCAACTTATAAAATATGTTAGTAAGTAATTCATACCAAGAAAAATGTTTTAAATACATCAAATATAAAATTGCTTAAGTTTCAAAATTGCTAAGTTGCCTTCTTTTCCATTTCACTTAATTTAAAATAACTAACCATCTTTAAAAAACACAATTGTCTATTTTTTAAAAGAATAGAAATATGTCTATATTCCTGAGATTAAAAATTTGCAGAACAATACATATTGTATTAGCCCCCATTCCAAAACACATTTATAATACATACAGTGTTTTAAAAGATCAAGATAGCAAGGTTATAACAGTGTTTGCCCTTGTAGGCGAAAGGAGGAAGATTTTCCCTTTTTTATTTTGCTTATATCTGTACTGTTTTACTTTCTTCTGTTGATCATGTACTACATGTATAATTTGGTTTTTTTTTAATAATTAAAATGCAATCCATTGTTTTAAAAGCAAGTTCAAGGAAAATTATAACTAAATATTTAATTTTGATTGTTTACCAAATTGTTCTGCCTAAATATATCTTCCCAGTCCTTTCTTTCTTAGATGCTCTTTTAAACACCTTTTCTGGCAACATTCCAACAATTAGGTCCTTGGTATAATTATTTCTTAAGGTTTTGATTCTCAATCACTTGCAGCATTTTAGCTGCAGTTTTAATTTCTTATGAGCATCATTTGGCTTCCAAAGTGGAAAAAGGGAAAGAAAAAAGAAAACCCTGTGTACTTCATTTGTCAAAGTAAACAACAAAATGGAGCGTAAGCTAGCCGGCCCATGACCCCATTCCCATTCTATCCTTCCACCATTCTGCCACGCTTCTATGTACACTTTCTCCTCCATGGCATCTTTCAAAATAATTATCTCGGTACCAAGGCAACAGATTCTAATAAAAATTTCCATCTATGGCTTCAGATGAACCTGAGTACTTCCTTCAAGAAGTACTGGGAAAGTCTCTCTCGAATCTGTGGGGCTGCTAGCAGATTAGTTGCATAATCTCCACATACCTCTGTGTAATTTGCCTGAGGTCAACCTAGACTATGCCCTTGTTATTACGTCATTTTCCCCAGAGAAGAATGTTACTAATATTTAGTATTTGATGCAATGGAAATTCTCAGTAATAAGATAATCTTTTAATAGTGTCCACTAAATGAGGTCAAATCTGTGGGGATGTGACCAGGAGTCCAGAAAGCAATGTCCCTCTGGCTATATTAAACAGAGAGCAAGGCCTCTTATGGATAAACATAGTTCTTTGGGATACTTTGGATTCTTGCCAAATAAATGCTTTTCTGAATGATCAGAGACTTATCAACTCTAAAGGGTGGGAAAAAGAAACTTGAAAATTCCTCGCGCTGGCTGTCCCTCGGCCACTCCCCTGGAATGCCTGAGAACCAGGAGCAGGAGCAGCGCCGGGGCTGCTGAGGGGTTTTTCAGAGGCCCCGGGACTGAATCGCTTTTGTGTTCATTGTTCCAATGATAAGCAGTCTCCTAACCTAATTTTATCAAAGAACCAAAGTTACTCAAGACTTATTTCCCACAGCCTGGAAGGAAAATATTTATGAACAACCTCAATTTTGCAAGGGAGATTGGTATGATAAAAATGGAATAAAAGCAAAGGGGTGTGCCTGGCATGACATGTTTTTTTTAAGTCTCTCGAAGAATGATTTATCTGAGAATACTTTTTTTTTTTAACGATGCCCTTGTCCTTGCTTTCCTACACTTTCACCAAAGTGATTTGTTCATTTCTCTACTTTTTGAGCATTAATGACTGTTTAAAAACCAAAACATTTTTAAGTGAAAAAAATTATCAGATTTATTATTAGTCAGCTCATATATACCAAATAATGAAAAAGGAAGAGTGTTAGTCATGAGAAAGAAAGAAATATGCACTGGACCAAATGGGTATCTTCAAAATTTGAAATGTATGTTCTGTAAAAAGAGGGTATTAGTAAATGCTGAATTTAACTCTAGTTTATTAATATATTCTCACAGGTGAGTGGCCATTTCCCAAAGTGTGATCACTAATAATGAATTAATTTATAAATGCAAGAATATCCAAGATGTACTGAGAATGACCAAATTATAGTGCATTTATTTGAATAGATGAGAATGGCAGCCAGGCAGAGAACCTTACTTTCCTGAAAGAATAATAGCCACTGTCAGCAAATTTTCACAATATGAGCAAAATGGTCTGCCTGGAAACTCCCTGAACACATCCTTCTCAGCCAGGACACCACCACAGATTTCAAACTCAGTGGATAAAAAATAATAAGATAATAACATTAGAAGGAATTAATACTTATGAATTTACCACAAGCCGAAACCGGTTTGGCTCAGTGGATAGAGTGTTGGCCTGCAGACTGAAAGGTCCCGGGTTCGATTCCGGTCAAGGGCATGTGCCTTGGTTGTGGGCACATCCCCAGAGGGGGGTATGCAAGAGGCAGCTGATCCATGATTCTATCTCATGGATGTTTCTAACTCTCTATCCTTCTCTCTTCCTCTCTGTAAAATAAATCAATAAAATATATTTTTTAAAAGAATTTACCACAAGCTAGGCACAGTTCTAAGTGTTATATGTGTTTTCTTATTTACTCTTCCTAAGCATCCTTGTCCTTGCAAGGACAAGGGCGCGGGAAGAAGTGAAGTGCACACTATTATCCATTTCCCAGATAGGGAAATTGAGATACAGAGAGACTACCGTATTTGCCGGCATATAAGACGATTTTTTGGCCCTGAAAAATATGCCTCCAAGTGGGGGGTAGTCTTATACGGCGAGTATATAACAAACTCTGTATTTTGAGTGGAAATGTTAGGGGGTCGTCTTATACGCCCAGTCGTCTTATACGCCAGCAAATACGGTATTTTCAGGGCCAAAAAATCGTCTTATACGCCGGCAAATACGGTAACTAAATTGTCCAAGGATTCTCAGCTGATACTGACTGTGGAAAATGGATTTGAACTTAGAGTTCACATTTCAAACACTATAATGAGATCTGGCATTGAGAAAGGAATGAATGTGAGGTGATGCCAACTACACTATTTTCCTCATTGCCTGTTTCTTTTAGATCCTAATTGATGGAAGTCCACTAATGGTCAACATGTTTCCCATTTTCTTCTCTATACTGCATATTATAATGTACCTAATATTCCATTCTATGATTACATAATTTTCTAATGCCTCTTTGTTACATTGTCATTAGGGTAATACTGCTTACCATAATTTATACTAAGATGAAATAGTAAGAGTCCATTTCTTACCTCTGCTCTTTTGCTCTTGGTCTAGCTTTGTGTAGACATAAGTGTTCCAGTTTCTATAGTGTGGAACGTATGCACAGGTGACCAAGGGCTCCTCAGCCACGTAGTGGACTTATACGGAGTTACCAAGGTACTTAAAATTAGCCGAGCATAAAATCAAACACAGGGAGACAAACATTAAATGCACGAATCACACACGCTTTATTTACCTAAGGCCTGGTGGGTTCCAGAACTCGGCAAGCCACCGGAGATCCACGCTGACAGACACACACACACACAGGACACAGTTGCAGCTGAAGCTTGGCAGCGGTCGAGCGAGCACCCCGCCGCCAGTCACCTGCAAACCAGCAGTCGGGTATCCCCTGAGGGTGCAGGCTGGGCTAAGGGATCCCTCTCTCCATGCACAAATTTCATGCACCAGGCCTCTAGATTTTTTTATAAAGTACATAGTCAATAAAATATTTGCTATCTGTAAGCATTGCCTAAGAGTTTTTCAATATATGTTCTGATCATAATAATGGTAATTACTTTTGCTATTATGTGCCAGGTGTTGTGCTAAACCTTACATAAATTATCTCCTCAGACTTCACATAATAACCTTGTGAAATCAGTATTATTGTTAGGTGGAAACTGAGGACCAGGAGGTTAAATAACTTGTTCAAGGTAAAACAAGTAATCAAAGCTAGTATTTGAACCCTGACTTACCCATCTCTAGAACTCATACTTTTAACCTCTATTATCTCTTGAAACCTCTAAACCAATCATTCCCAAATAATGTGCATAAAAATCAGTAGACATGTTCATTAAAATGCAGAGTACAGGCCCCTTATTCAGAATGTATGCTTCAGAAGGTCTGGGTGAGAACAAGGGCTAGACATTTTTTTTTTTAAATCTTTATTGTTTAAAGTACCGTATTTGCCGGCGTATAAGACGACTTTTTGGCCCTGAAAAATATGCCTCCAAGTGGCGGGTAGTCTTATACGGCGAGTATATAACAAATTCTGTATTTTTAGTGGAAATGTTAGGGGGTCGTCTTATACGCCCAGTCTCTTATATGCCGGCAAATACGTATTTTTCAGGGCCAAAAAATCGTCTTATACGCCGGCAAATACGGTATTACATATGACTCCTTTATTCCCCCCATTGACCTGTTCCAAAACACCCCCACTCCCCACCCAAGGCCTTCACCACCCTATTGTCTGTATCCATGGGTTACGCATATATGCATACAAGTTCATTGGTTGATCTCTGCCCACATGCCAGACATTTTAATATGCACCAGATACATGTGGTCCATAGATAAGACTTTGAGAAACACAGCTCTAAACACTCCTACAGAACAGCCTCAGCAAAGTCATAAAATTATTCATCACTTCTGTTTCTGCAAATATATCTCCCTCTACTCATAAGTTTACTTGGCTTTCATCACAAATGCTATTTTATGCATAGCAGAATCATTAGTTCTATTATAGTTATCCAAGAACTAAGATGGCGGGAAAGGGGAGTTTAAAGGAGATCCCTCCAGCTTTTATGTACCCTACTACTTTCTAACCTGGCCTAAACAGAATTGTGAAACACCTAAATTTGTCTTTGATATCTCCTCAATCCACTTTGGACGATCTCCTTCCAGGAGCTCACTGGCTTTATACTTCTCAGAGTCTCCGAGAAGACACTACACAAAACTCTAAACTCCCAACTTTCCCTCCAGCCTTAAACAGTATCTGTACATACTTGTCAAGATGCAACTCTTCATCAAAAGACTGATAGATTGATAAGATGAAATAAATCATTCTAATGAGATACTTTCCCGGATTCTCACTTCCCTTTTTCTCCCTAACACAATGCTTTATTGACCCAAATAAGCCATGCGTGTCTGCAGAAAACTTTTAATGAGTGATTTTTATCATGAGAATTTTAAGCATGGATGGCAGGCCAGTGATGGAGATATTTTTGGTCAGCTGTGCCTTTCAATGCTTCATAAATCAGGCTACTTAGGTAGCTTCCTAATTTCCCTTCAGGCAGTGCCAGTCCTACTCATACACTCGGCTGTACCCCCACTGAGAGGCTTAAAAAATAAGGAGGAAGGTGAAAAAGCATTGACATTGGGAAAGGAAACTATGGGTAACTGCCTAGCATACTGTCTCACAGAAATGAGGATTCAAGCCATAAATATGATAATAATCCACACAGACTTCACATTTTTCCCCAATCCTGTAAATGACAAATAAAATCTAGGCTAACATTTTTCTTGATATGTATGGGGAGAAAAATTAAGGAAAAGTACCCAACTTGCATCACAGCAAATGGAATTCCTTAACCTCAGATACACTCATGTTACACACACTTATGTGTTCCAACCTCTTACTCATGGAGACTTGCCCAGCAGTGACCTTCAGCAACCTAGAGAGCTTTTTATAACAATTGGGAATGTACAACTGGATATTTTTATCAATGCGTCCTCTGCCTTTGATGAATGTTATATTAAGCAGCTTGAAATAAAAACAGTGAATACATTTTTAATGCAGTACTTATAAGTACCCTGAAAAAATTTAACAGATTTCATCAAATGCCTCAATAAAGAACATTAACTTTAGGAAAGTTTTCCTACTAGGAATAGGTGAAAACTATTAGAAGGGGTATTTTAAAGCCTCATATTTGGCAACAGATGATTTTCAGGACTCCAATATCTTTATGAAATAGGTTTTCCTTTCTTAAGCAGAAACTAAAATAACATTGTATAAACAAAACAATAAATACCTTACAACATGAAGAGTTCTTTACTAGTATAATCGAATTTTATGGTAATAGATGCTTGCTTTCTCTTATTCTCCCATTGAATAATAGGTAGTTTGCTATGTAAATTCCTTACTGAAACAACATAATTTATGGAAAGGCAAGGGTAGGACCAGCATTTTTGGAACACCAAACAACATCACAATCATTATCTCAATTAATACTCAGAACAACCTTTTGAAGTAGGCACTATTACCTCATTTTACAGATGGGGAATATGATATTAACAGGAGTGAAATAACTTGCCCAGGGCCAGTAACTAGCTAATAACTAGCTGAGCCAAATATTCAAAATAGGGATCTGTCTTATTTCAAACCTTATGCTCTATCAACTGCACAATGCTATTTTAAAGCTCTGCGCTCCTTTTTCAACATCATTTTTTGGATTGTAGATCTTTATGAATTTAATAGATATTTCTTATGACCCTCCTATCTGATGGGTAGTTCTTCTGGACCCAGAGGATATAGTGGTGAACAAAACAAAATCACTAGTCTCATAGACCTCACAGTCTAAGAGGGAAGGACCTTCAGAAGATAGCTATAATGACCCCTGCTCTTTATCCAGATTGTAGGGCTTCATTATCAAGCATTATCTTAAATGATTTAAGAGGAATATTCCTTTTCCATCACTAAAGGGAAAATTCAATTAATAGACCCAATCGTCTTGATTGTACTGAATACTATTTTCCTCCAAATGAATTAAAACAATAAATGACTAAATTCTTCAGAGTGGAAAGCTGTTATAATTGGCTAATGACCACAAAGCAGGCATTTTTGAGTTACACTAAATGCCTGGAGGAAAAAAACAGCAGAATTCTTCCTCCCACTGCCCATTATGGAGCTGACAAGGTCCTGTTCTGTGCAGTGCTCATTAATTTTCCTGTTGCCTTTAAAGATTTACAGCAGCTCTCTCTGACACGCATGCGTGACAAATACAGGAATTCCCCATGCCCAACCCATGGAGCACTGGCCAACTCTGCTCGCCACAAGCTTGCTAAGGGCTCACCTACTTGAGTCATGCTAGCTCAGGAAGATTCACTTGCCTCTGTGTGAAATAGCAGTGACCAAAATAGTAAAAGAAATTCTAGGCATTCTTTCAAGCCGTTGGGAAGTTCGAGCACATTCCTGCTACAAAAGAATTCAAGTCCCTCCACTCATGTCAAAGCTCCAGTACCATCCTTCTGTGCTTTGTATATTTAGTAGACCAGGACCTAGTAAGTCACTCTACAAATTCTTTCCTGCCTTTTTTTTTTAAATCATGAACAACAAGCTGATTCCATAGGAAGGTCAATCTAGGATTTGGTGAATTATACTCGGGCTTTGGGCAGTAACAGATTTCAGAGACTTGAAGATTTACAACATAAAGAATTGCTATTCCAGAGCACTCAGCCACTCATTTGTACCTGGAGATTTTGCAGAGTATTTATTCGTTAAGCATCAGAAATCCACATCCATGACTACTTATAGTTGTTATAAAGAGAAGTCTTTACTTTTTTCAGGATCCAAGAAGTCTAATGTTTTTTGTGTCCTTTTCTAGGCCTAGGCACAACCTTCAAATCACCTCTATTTGAATCTCCCCTGCAAAATTAAATTCTTACCTTTGATTCTATTTACAAAGACTCCTTTCTTGCTTACTCCTAACTCTTTTTTGCCTATTTCTTTCCCCAAAGAAATTGCTCCAATTTTTCTTCCCCAAAAGAAATTGCTCCAATTTTTCTTGAAATATATATATATATATATATATATATATATATATATATATATATATATAGAAGAGTGTCCCAGAGCAGTTTCAACTAATAAAAATTTAGGCTGCTCTTACCAGGAGTAAAAAACTATGACCTTGATAGCACAGTTGGTGTAATTATTACACCCAAAAAAGAGAAACCATTTCTTCACTATGCCACAGACTCAGCATGCATTTTCTTCAATATAGACTGTACATGTCCTCATTCTAATAATTGAGAGGTGGAATAGGGAGACCACTAATATAACCCAAACACTAGCAAATACCTAATTTTTACTTTTTTATATTTAAAAAAATGTCTTGCCCTTACTGGTGGATAGAACGCCAGCCTGCAAACTGAAGGGTCCTGGGTTCGATTCCGGTCAAGGGCATGTACCTTGGTTGTGGGCACATCCCCAGTAGGGGGTGTACAGGAGGCAGCTGTTCTATGTTTCTCTATCATCAATGTTTCTAACTCTCTATCCCTCTCCCTACCTCTCTGTAAAAACAATCAATAAAAAATATATTTTTAAAAAGGTCTAGTTGGAGAAACAATACAAACAAGCAATAGTATGTCACACTGGGAGAAGTGTTATTAATGAATTACAAATTAGTAATTCTGAGGAAGCCCTGAATGAGAGGTTGTGGCAGACACAGAGAAGGTGATTTGAACTGAATCAATCAACAGCTTCTCAAATTTTGAAGTCTGTTAGGTAAAGAGGACAGACTCTAATTGGAATGGAGTCCCAAGACAATGAATTGGGTAACTTCCTACAGCTAAACACCATCACCAATAGGAGCTTCAGCATCATCATTCTCTTTTCCCTACTAAGGGTGATAGGTGATGACTGTGGTACAATCTTGAAAAAAATAAATCATTGAGTGTAGGAAATACTGTCATCACAGTCCCATACTCTGTAGAACAGGTATGAGTGGTACTCTGATTACCTGAAAAGGAAACCAAACATCATAAATAGCAATGATAATGGTTTCAATTCTAGACCACCAACTTAGGAGAGAAAGTGACAATTCATAATTTGTACAAGCTTTTTGAAGGCAGGGATAACATCTATGTTGTTTTTCATGCTGTATTCCCTGTGTATACCAGAGTGCTTGGCATATAGTAAGTTCCCAGAAAATATTTGGTAAATGAATAAATAGGTGATATCCCCAAATTAGTAAAGCATATCTAACTATTCCCCTTTCTTTATTTAATCATTCAACAATTATTGAACAATTGCTGCCAAAAAATAAACCAACAGCATAAAGGAGTGGTTAAGTACACAGAATCTAGACTCTAATTATCTAAATCCAAATACTGGCTCTTGTCACTTACCAGCTGTGTGACCCTGGGCTAGCCGACTAACTTTTCTGTATTTCAGTTTCCCAGTCTGAGAAATGGGGGAAATAACAGTATCTTCCTTCCAGAGTTGTGAGGACAAAGTGGATTAATGTAGGTGGAGTATTAGAACAGCACCTGTCCCTAGCCAGTCTGGCTCAGTGGACAGAGCATCCGCCTGCAGACTGAAGGGTCCTGGGTTTGATTTTCATCAAGGGCACATACCCAGGTTGCGGGCTTAACCCCCAGAGGGGGGCATGCAAGAGGCAGCCAATCAATGATTCTCTCTCATCATTGATGTTTCTATCTCTTCCTTTCCCTTCCTCTCTGAAACCAATAAAAAAAAATATTAAAATATTAAAGAAAGACAGCACCTGGTATATAATAAATACTAGGTATTTGCTAATATGATGATGATGGTGTACATGGTTTCAGGACATTGGTAATACAATAGTGAAGAAGTCAGGCAGGTGTGTATGTAACTTACATTCTAGTTAAGAGAAACAAAAAAACCTACAAAGAAATCAGTAAAATGATTTAAAATAATTTTAAATGCTATGAAGTAAATAACATAGAGAAACCAACACTGAGGGGGAATTTAGCATGCAGAATGTTTACTAAAGAGGGTGCTAGGGATCAACATCTGTGCAAGGGAGGAAAAGGAACCAGAGTGGGCAGATAAAGAAGTCACACTGCAAAGCAGGCCCAAGGAAAGCTTCAGCCCACCTCTTGAGGAATGGAATGACCCTTCAGAGTTGTCCTGAGTGGGGCTGAGGTGGCCAGAACTATATACTCCACTGATTGTGAGCCACCTTAGGAAGGGGCACGGCCTTGCTCTCTGTGCTAAAGCAGACCTTCAAGGGGCTGACAGCTAAAGACTATCTGCCGACAAGCACTCAGGGAAGCAGGGGCAGCAGGGAGGGAATAGAGACCAATTAAAAGGTTATTGATGTTTTTCAAATAAGAGATGGTATATGGGTGAAGACAGAAAATAGTGGTTGTATTTATTTGCAGTTCTCTGTAGGAAATCCCACAGAGCTTGCTAATAGATTTATTGTGGAAGGTGAAGGAAAGGAGAATCAATAATGACTAGCTTTTTTAGCTTGAACAACTAGCAGTGTGGGATCCATAAGTGGGCCTGTTAAATCAGGTTCATAATTTCAGGATGCTGCTCAGACTTGTCCTCAATCCCTGTTCTCTTCTTCCCCTATCCCTCTGCTGTCCATTCTACCAGAGTATTCCATACACCAAAAGTTCATGGAGTTCAGAACATGGAGATAGCCCCAACCTGCTGGTCAAGGCTCTATTTTTTCTTCTGTAGTCCTCATCACCTCAAACTTTACATCTCAGAGATTCCACCTTATGCAATACTCTTTCTACTTACAGTCCCATATGGCCTATCGAATGGCTCTTAGCAAGGAATTGAGAGGAAAAGAAGATGTGATCAAGTAATGATCCTGAAAGTGGCTACTCTATCTACTATTTGGCTTAATTTGCAACATTTTTCAAAAAGCTTAAAAGGCAAATACACAAACAAATGTCTCACACAGTGAAATATTACTCTTAGTATTGCATAGTAGTTTGACTTGAAGAAATTTTCTTATATTCTCACACCTGTTCCAACAGATAAACAGAAAAAATGAAAATGTGTTGTCACTAGACCACAAGGGTTACTTGAAATGAGCTACAGTTAAAAATGAGAAGCCATTATTAGATATGTATAGGATTTCCTTGTTGATTTCACAGGACCATGATGTTTTTTCATAACACAAAACTTTCCAGTTGCTATTCATAGTATTTTCCTGTTTTCTTCTAGCCAAATATTTTTTAGCTGGTTGGTCTTAGTGGGGACTGCAGAAAGTCAGAAAACTAGAAATTAGGAATTAATGACATCATAAAAAGACAAGGTGAAAATGAATATTCTGTTTTAACCCTGGTTTACACTATTTACAAAGAATCGAATTTGGCCAAATCAGAGATTTTTAATTCTTCCAGGTCACTACCAGTTAGAAAAATTTGTTTCCATGAACTCAGTAGTACTCCATTTGGCTGTGGTTCTCACTGGGAAATTTCCAGTGGCAAATAAACTCTCGATTTCCACCATTCCTGGGTTCTAATTGTGTATCTTTGCCACAGAATCCTTGTGTGGTCTCTGCCTATTCCTTCATTCTTTTCTCTGCACATAAGGCAACTATGCTATCCACCTGATGATAGAGCCATTAAGAGATGCCTTGTTCTCATATTACATTAACTCTGGTCTCTGATTCAGACTATTCCATTCTTTTATTTACTTCAGATTTTGTGATATCCAAAATGAATTCATCTTCTCTGGTGGAGATAAGTCTCTTTAGTCTGATGCTCCAGGCTGCTCCCTTCAACCATGGGTCCCCCAATGGCAAAGCTCTCAAACACTCTGATGTCCCTTGTTGCCTCACAAGTTAGGTGCACTTCTTAGAGTGACTCTGTAAAACCTTTGTCAAAGGAAGCTCATACCAGTTTTTCCACTGAGTATTCTATATTGCTTGCATAAATGGTATCTCATGTGAGACTTTTTTGAATTAAACTTGTGTAAGGCCCTAAAAAAATTATAGTAGAGAAGCTAGCCAAAAGAACACAAGACAGTCCCACTCAAAGCTGCCACCTGACACTGTCATTTAGATCTTCAAGGTAGGTCATGAACCCACTGACTCTCTTTAGCCTCATACCTTTAGTCTTCTTGACCTTTCCTCCATGATTTCCACCCCTACTATTGCCCCAAGATGAAACAGGGACACGTAAGCAAAACTAGCTTTGAGCCTTCATTAGCTTCCCCAAAATAGACCAGCAATACATAGGTTATATTGGTAAAGGAATGGAGTATATTACTAGAGCTGGGTCAGTCGAGTCCCTTCAAATATTTATTGAGCACTTTCTTTATGCTCGATAGCAAGGAGTTTTTGGCAGCCATCTATTATCACTAGTCCTGACAGGTTTCCCTGAAAGTATGATTACATCACATGCTTTTCACAACCTTCACTGCCCTCCAGTAGCTATGGTGAAATATTGGCTAACTGTATTGTTGAGTGGAGTAAGCCTGGGCCACAGATGAACCAAAGGCAGAAACAATACAGCTGACTCCTTCATCCCTTCTCTATCATCCAAAAAGCACAGAGTAAACAGTACCTTTATGTTATGGTCATTATTTTGTACTTCCCTCCTCTGCTTCATACATCATTATCTGTTCCTTAAACTGTAAACACAGACCAAGTGCCAAGACAGAGATAAAGCCACCAGGAAACCCAGTTCCATGTGCCAGACCCACCTTTGTGCTTTTGAACTGTTGCTCTGTTTGTTTAGAGATGGCAGGAAAAAGGTGCCACATGGCTCAGTGCTCATTTGTTTCCTGCTCTGTTAGGTATTAAACCACAGAAACCTGTACCAGTCTGTCTCCCTTACTATAGCCAACTGACTAGAACATTAATCCCAGCTTAAAGTGTCAGTTTTCCTCTTCTCTTCTTTTTCCCTCTCTTCCCAAGATCCTGTGAGCTAAACACCAACCATGTAATAAGCAAGAAGCATATGATGCAGAGATTTCTCTTCTTTATAATTCTACTCAGAGAAACACACACACACACACACACACACACACACACACACACACCACAAGTGTTGATTATCTTAACCTGCACATAACTTGTAGGACAAAAATATTCCTGTTAAATAATCCTCCCTCAATAAATTCTCTTCACAATTATAAACATGACCTTCAAGTATTAATTCCCAGACAATACAGCATTTGTGTGTTATTTAATTAGCTTACTGCTTTTGTTAATGTACATTCCTGTGGTTATACCACTTTCCACTCAAGTTTGAAAAAATACTATGTGGGGTTAAAAAAATGTTTAACTAATGTGTCCATAGTTTTGCTCCATTTTAAAATTATTTTTTTTTTACCTCCTAGCCTGGATCTCTTAATGTTTTGAGGTTATCTCATAACAATGGCTAATTTATTAAGTCCTGGAAAATTATAACAACAATTAGTCTTTGTGCAAACTTTTAGTATGCTAGGGATTTGGGGTTTATAAAAAAGAAAGAAAGAAAAGAATGTAACAGATCCGGCAGAGATGACTGTCATTTTTTGTGCCATCTAATCCTCATTATGACGTGATTTTTCTCAAATTGGGAAGTGATCATCTGGCGGCATAAACAACACTGGAAAAGCTAATTCAATAAATCAGAGGGGTTATTCCATGTCATCTACATGCTCAAACAAGAGGAAGAGTCCATCTTTAATAAATCCTCAGTTTCCAGCCAAAGGCCTTTCAAAATCTCTTGGCTGCCTGATTAGATGCCTGGAATTATGAAAGCAAAAAAAGTGTTTGGAGCTGAGGGAGAAACTTCTGATTTACCATAAAAAGAAGACTTGAACTGGACAGCTTGCTCAGTATTCTACCTAAGAATCCAATAATCATGTACTTACCTAATAATGATCACATTTTACAGATGAGGAAAGCAAGACTAAAAGGAGTTGAAAAACTTGCTCATGGGCAGGCAGCTAGGAAATGATGGATCTGGATATCAGAGGGTACTGCAGGCCTTTCTCAATGACTCCTTTCAGCCCCATATGTTGCCTAGTCTGGGCATGATGTACTAGTATGTAACCAGATCACTGTGCTGATGAGGCCCAGAGTCATCAGTGATTCAACAAATATTACTGAGCAATTCCAAAGTGCCAGGCACTATTCCAGACGCTAGGGATATAGCTATGAATAGATTAACAAAGTCCCTGTCTTCACTGAGTTTACATTCTATGGATGAAAACAGACACCACCACTCCCTCAACACACATACCCCTCAAAAGTGCATACTAACATCTGGGAATAATAAGCTCTATGAAGAAAAAAATTTTAAAGGTAAGGAGGAAAAGAGAAAATTTCAGTAGTGGTGCTATTCTATTTTGATGTATAAGAAAAATCCTCTCTCATAAGGAAGACATTTCAGCCAATTGAAGAAGATGAGGGGAAAGAAAAGAAAGTGAACCATGTGATATCTGGGGAAAGAGCATCTCAGGCATAAGGAAAACCAAGTAAAGGGCCTAAGCAGGATGCTCCATCCATTTAAGGAAAAGCAATGAGGATGCCAGCATGACTGCAGTAGTGTAAGCAAAGGAAAGAGTTGAAAAAGATGAGGTGTGGAATTGGCAGGGGGGAGGTGATCATAAGGGCCCTGTAGATTCTGTAAACATTTTAGAGTTAAGTTTATGTAAGATGGAAGTCTTTGGGAGATTTTCAGTAAAGAACGACATTCCGACATTCTCTGGTTTGCTTTAGAGAATCACTTAATTAGCCAGTTGACTTGACTCCACCAGTCAGCAAGGCCCCAAACTACAAATAGAATAAGAGGCACAAGTCATGGCAAAGAGCACGGGCTTTGAAATTAGACAGTTCTGCATCCAAACCACAGGCTACATCATCTGTTGGCTTTATTAACCTTACATTAGTTATTTAAGCTCTCTGAAACTCGGTTTCCTCAACTGCAAAAGGAGAATAATATAACCTATTTTACAGAGTTATTAATGAAATATTTGTAAAACACATGCAATATAGTGGTTAGCAAATATAAAAATAACCATGCCCTAGCTAGTGTGGCTCTGTTGGCTGGAATGTCATCCTGGTCAGGGCACATACCTAGGCTGCAACCGATGTATATTTCTCTCTCACCTTGATGCTTGTTTGTTTTTTCTCTCTCTCTCAAAAATAAAAAATAAAAATCAATAAACATATCAGACTATCAACAATAAAAAATATATTTTAAAATGAAAGAAAAAATATATCATCGGGTGAGGATTTAATAAAATAAACAGTCATTATAGCTATTTAATTTAGTAATTAATTATTGGATTATTTTATGAGTATTACAAATAATATAGGCAAGACCTGGTTTGAATATTTTTTCACTGTTACTAGTGTAATAACAAATTAATAGTGGGGAAAATAAAGGATCTGCTCTTTCTCTCACTGTAAAAAATTTTGTATTTTGGGAAATTTTCAAATATATACAAAATTAAAGCAAGTAATCTAATGACTCTCCATGAAGACAATGTCAATAATTAGTATTTATCCAACCTTATTTCATCTTTTTTCTGGAAAATTTAAAGCAAATTGCAAATATATTATTATTATTTCAACTATAAATATTTCAGTTGGTATTTCTAACAGAAAAGGACTTCTTTTTATAACATAAGCCCAATATATGATCATATCTAACAAAACTAACAATCATTTGTTAATATCACATAGTGCCAAGTTAATGATTAAATTTCCCAGTTGTCTGAAAGTATCTTTTCAGTATTGCTTAAATCAGGATCTAAACCAGGCTCATAAGATTGCAATGTGTTGATATGGCTCTCACATCTCCTTTTATCTGCCACCACCACCTTCTCTCTGCCATCACAACCCCATGACTTCTGTTTTTTAAGAAACTGTCATTTGAAGGATATTCTCTATTAGCAGCAGGTTAGTAATGTTCCCTCCATATTGTACGAAATGCAAACTCCAAGTACTTACAGAGAGGAATAAGAGATACTTTCTGATTCCAAGAGAAGATATCAACACTACCAACTCTTGTAGAGAAAATGTCACACTATGGTGAATAAATAGCCAACAACAGACTTAAACTACTTAACATGAACATAAAGGACTGTCTTGGAAATAGACCATATTTCCTGAAGGCTTTCTTCAAGTCCTCAAATTCGTGGGAACTTATCATTACATAGGTATTTAAATGATCACCATGGGATATCAACCAGCAGAATTTCTTGTCTTCTGTTAAAGAGAAATCAGAAATTTTTCCTTGCTAGTAAGAAATGACAAGAGTATTTCCTGTCCTCGTGAAAAAGGACAAGTCAGGGATTGCTATACTGATAGAAGGTCTCTTGCCCTTAGAACTAATGGCCCAATTAGTTTAGCTAAATTCAATTCTAGCATCATAACTCTAGCTAGTTGGCATTCATTAGTTTTCTTAGGTAATTAGGACAAGACCCCAAATCATTAATAGGAGACTGATAAATTCTGATTGAGTGAAAGTTTTGTTTTTGTTTTCTTAAGATGAGAAAAAAGAAAAGCAGGTAAAGGTAGCCCCTGTTGATTTCATATCCTGGTATGAGTAAGTTTTGTCAAAGAATCACTTGTGGAAATAACTACTGAGGAGCAAAATTTTCAAGATCTTGTCCAAGAAATGACTTCTAGAAGCAAGTCATAAACTTAAATTTAGATATTGATTCCCATATACTTCATTTAGCTATGAAATACAAAATTCCTTTATAGACCTTAATAGAAGACCTAAATTATAAATGAAGCATTTTTATTTATTGCAAATTATTTTGTACTTGGGGATCCTTTTGAAATGTCCATGTGAGTCAACATGAGGTGGGAGTTAAGGGGGAAAAAAAAAGCATGGTCTCCCACTCATAGCTAATTCTGGCTCTAGTAATCAGGGAACTCAGGAGGCAGCCAAGTATGGGCTGGCAGCTCCAACTAGTTTGTTTTGTTATTTTGTCTTTCACAAAATAATCAACCTTCCTTCAGCATCTATTAGAGTGTGACCTACCACTAGGTCCAATATGTTCTGACTATAATAATTCTTCATCAAAATGTGAAGCCAGGAGTTTGGTTTAACGCTGAGATCCACTTTTAATTAAGATGGATAATTCAGAAAGACATAATTGTTGGCCAACAATCACAGAAGGAAACCAGTGGTTTCTGTGACAGAAGGCAGAATGGTGGAGAGAAAAGAGAGTGATAGGAGAAGAAAGAAAGAACTTTCTGTTTTGTTTTGTGTTTTACTATCTCAAATATCTGATTAAAAGGAAAATAGAAGGGGGGGGCAAGAATGAAAGAAAAGAAATTATAATGATAGTGTTTGGTCAAAAATGTTTCTAAAAGTTGGCACCCATAGGATTGTGTGGGGGAAACTTCAAATCTCCTGGCTGTGGCAAAGAGTGGCAGAGGTCAAGGGTGGTACAGCATATGCTTCATTGGTACTGATGACAAAAAGAGTAAGTGAGGAGTAAGTAAGTTTGTCTTGGGTGAAGCCTCTCCTGCACAAGCAATGGCCCGAGTTGTACCACTGGGTCTTGGCCTTTGGGACATGGAGAAGACATGCCCAGCCCATTCAACCTATATGCTTTTCATATTCCTTTCCATGTTTTCTAAGGTCCAGAGTTGTAGAAAGAAGCAATTTTTTTTAATGTGTCGATTTTATATTTCAATAGGAGGAATTTTGGTTAGATTTGACAAAGACTCTCTATATTAAGTTGTTTTAAAAAAAACAAACAAAAAAGCTGGCAACTGTTAAGAGCTGTTCCTTGGAAGAAGGCATAATGTATTGATTCTGTTTCTTCAAACTAGAATCAGTTAGATCAATGGGAAAATATAGAGAGATAGATTTCAACTCAATATGAGGAATAACTTTTTAACACCTTTTATTGGCCCTGTCATGAAACATACTGCCACCCTTGAGGAAATAATCAAGATTAGCTGACCTTACATCAGGGAAATGGAATACAAGTGGTTTTCAAGCTTTGTATGAATGGGGACCCTTTTAGGTTTAGTTAGAATCCCACCCCAAGTTAGTATTTGTACTCTTAGTATTAATTAATAAATCATTGTGCCCGGGCTGGTTTGGCTCAGTGAATAGAGTGTTGGCTGGTGGACTGAATTGTCCCCAGTTCAATTCCAGTCAAGGGCATGTACTTCTGCTGCAAGCTCCATCTCTGGCCCTGGTTGGGCTATGTGGGAGGCAACCAATTGAAGTGACTCTTTCACATGGATGTTTCTCCCCCTCCCTTCCAGTCTCTCTAAAAATCATTGGAAAAATATCCTCAGGTAAGGATTAATTAAAAAATAAAATAAAAAGAAACCATCGTGACTAATGCCACATAGCTGTGCATTTAAAATGGTTAAAATGGTTAAATGTTGTTAGGAATACTTTACCACAATAAAAAATGACACCATGATGACAAAATATCAATTCTGGAATGTTTTTTTAAATAAAATTTTATTTTAATTATTATATGTTAGGAAAATCACATTGATTATTTCCTTTATTCCTTTATTTGTTATTTTTACAGAATGCCTAATATGACCCAGGCTCTGAGGCAAGCTCTGAAGATAAAACAGTGAGTAAAAACTAATACGACACCTGACTTCATAAAACAAATATATATGCAAGACTTGTTATTTATTGATTGACATGCTGTTTTACATGCCAATTGGAAACCCTGTCTCTAATTCTCCAGTTTCTCAGGAGTCCTCAGCCCACATGTCAAGCACCAATATAAAGCAATATCTTCCCTCTTTAATCATCATACCTCTATTGTATGCATTATGAACACAAACATGGGTCAGAAATAATACTTATCTACAGGTAATGTGGTAAAGTATGGAAAGTTTATCCTTTATGTTCTGACTTGTTCACAAGAAGACAGATTTCA
The DNA here is from genome assembly GCA_963924515.1 of Vespertilio murinus. Classification (NCBI taxonomy): domain Eukaryota; kingdom Metazoa; phylum Chordata; class Mammalia; order Chiroptera; family Vespertilionidae; genus Vespertilio; species Vespertilio murinus. The sequence goes on along the minus strand of OZ004707.1, from coordinate 179,012,719 downwards.
CAAAATTTAACAGATTTCACAAATCTTGTTTACAAGATTTAGTATCCTTTTCATGTTAGCCCAATATGCCCTTGATTGAAATATGAAGGTGAATGATACAAATTGATTTGTCATTCTAGGTTTGAACTTTTGTGCCTACTCTACAAAAGGGGAAAAGAAAGGCACATTTTAAAGTTCTTAGAAGGATTATTTAAGGGCATCTAAAATAGGACTATGAACCACTAGCTTACAAAGAGATTTTGCTTTAATATCACACTCAATTTTGGTGTTGTAAAAGAATAGTCAGATAGTTAACAATTTACCCGATATCTTGGGTGCCTGCCAAGATACTTGCTGATTTCATTCTAACATGTGTCCTGCCAGGAACCACAAAAGAGAGAGATTCCTCTGTATTGCATCTGTATTTGATACATGCTATCTTCAGGGAGAAGGAGGGTCTTTTATATTCAACTATACAGAGAACCTCCGAATAATCAGATTATTTTTCTCCAACTTGGCCCCCAACTGAGCAGATTGCAATCCTTTCTTACCTGGAGCGCTGCAGGGGGTATGACAAGTGGAGACATTACTGGGCATTTGCATTTAAAGAATTAATAAAAATTCCTCATTTGCCTGAAAGCACCATGAAGTTTATAACCTTGACGCTTTATAACCCCCTGCATTGGCTTCTCTCCTGGTATGGCCAAACAAACCAACATAAATCTGTATTTTAAAGAATGCAATTAGTAATGTGCTATTGGACCACATACTGGAACTATGCAGTTCCCTGGCCACAGAATTTCACAAAAGGGAAATAAACAATGCAGAACAATGAAAAGTATGTTCTGGGCTATATTAACCTTTTGGTCACCCATATTAATGACAGCTATTCCAGGTGAACATTTTTTTCACTTCAAGCAAACAATCTATTGAGGACAAAAGGTCAAAAGCTCCCATTCTTTGGGACTGATATAGAAGAAATTCTTTCAACTATTCTTTCCTGGAAATTGATGTTATTGCTGTTTCTTGAGAATGATTTTTAAGGTTTAGTTTGCAAATGTACCTTCTTTGTGATCCATCCCTACAGGAGCACCTGAGTCCAATCTGCCTCTATGGTCCTAGACCCCACTTGGAGCAACATGGAAACAGGTAATGAAGGCTATTGGCAAAACCTTTAGATTCCTAAGAATGAGTCTTGCCTGGGGAAAGTGATGAGCTCTGCCATTAATACTTTGGATGGGCCGAAACCGGTTTGGCTCAGTGGTGGAGCGTCGGTCTGCGGACCGAAAGGTCCCAGGTTAGATTCCGGTCAAGGGCATGTACCTTGGTTGCGGGCACATCCCCGGTGGGGGGTGTGCAGGAGGCAGCTGGTCGATGTTTCTCTCTCATCGATGTTTCTAGTTCTCTATCTCTCTCCCTTCCACTCTGTAAAATATCAGTAAAATATTTTTTTAAAAATACTTTGGATGGTATGGGGAGCATTGGGAAGGAGGTACCTGTGGGAAGTACAAGAATGTGTCCTGAACCAAGGAGAGAGAGGGAAGCTTACCCTGAGCCCTGGGAGAAGACAGATGAAGACAGAGAAGACAGATGAAGACAGATGAAGACTGAAGAAGACAGAGAGCGCAGGAGACTGATGAGGACTCCACAGGCTCGCTGCCTCTGTTGTGTAATCTTAAAAAATGAATTTCTTGGAAGATAACTGGCATCCCAAAACACTCAGGATTTTGGTAGAGACTCGAGCGCCCTCTAGAGGTGATACTTAGGTCCAGTCATTGTGCTGGTTTGAGAATGGGAAGTTGGGAAGAGGTTAATCAAACACACAAACCTGAGAAAGTCCCCCAAATCACCAGCACCACTAGGAGCTGTCAAGAAAGCCCTGGTTGATAAGAACGGTTTTCAAGAGCAGTAGTGTCAGGCTCTCTCTTCCTGTTTGTCACCCTTGTAGGAAACTGAAGTTGGTCTTTACTGGCTACTTAACATCTAGGGGTTGAATGGGGAGGGAGAAAGGGTGGACTTTCCTTCTTTGGAAACCACTCTGTGCTCTTGAGCTCTTTTATCCTAAATTGTCTGGATATTTAACTCAAAAATTATTTCCTCTGATTTCTTCCGCTGAAAACCCCTTGTAGACATCAACTTTGCTGCCTCCCCCGCAGTCTGCCTAAGGCTGCTGCCTCTCATGATGTCCCTAATGAGGTAGCTAGTCTACTAAGTACAACTATCTTCAGCTTGGTTACCACCATTGCTCCCACTGCTCTGACCTTATGGGTATGGCATCGTCTTCCCCTTTGTCAAACCTTCTAAGCATGCAACAGGCCCTTGCCAAAATGCATCACAGCAGACTACCACCTTTCACAAGACTTTAACAAAGGATCAAAAGTAACCAACTGGAAGTCAGCCTGAGATTATCTCCTAAGAGGTACACCAAATGCATTAGAATTATCTGAGTGTTTATTACAAACAAGGTTAAGGGCCCCACTTAAGCCCTAGTTGGTTTGGCTCAATGGATAGAGCGTCAGCCTGTGGACTGAAGGGTCCCAGGTTCGATTCCAGCCAAGGGCACATGCCTGGGTTGTGGGCTCAATCCCCAGTAGGGGGCATGAACAAGGCAGCCGATCAATGATTCTCTCTCATCATTGATGTTTCTGTCTCTCTAGCCCTCTCTCTTCCTCTCTGAAATCAATAAAGAAATGTTTGTGTGTTTGTTTGTTTGTTTGTTTGTTTGTTTGTTTGTTTTAAAAAGGGCCCCACTTAACACTTAAGAGTTTCTAGAAGTGGGTTTCATATCTGCAATTCAGGGTGGAGCAAAAGTAGGGTTACAATAAATAAATAAATAAATAATAAAATAAAAACATGGGGCATTCCTTTCCCAAATAACACCATGGCTCAGGCATTAACAGCCCAGGCTGAACTTGACCAACTTCAAATCTAATTCTTTTTACAGACTCTCCTCTATCTTAAGAGAAAGATAATGCCCCTGCCTCTTTCCTGGAGTTCGCTGGGTCCTGGCTTAGACTAAGTGGTGAATCCTGCTTAACTAGAACATAGCATATTTTCCTAAGAATAAGCAAGAGGTAGTCGACAGGAATCTTGATTCATATCTCAAAAAAAGGCATTGCAGCCCCAGCCCATTTGGCTCAGCAGATAGAGCATCAGCCTTCGGTCTGAAGGGTCCTAGGTTCAATTCCAGTCAAAGGCTGCAGGCTCCATCCCCGGATGGGGGCATGTAGGAGGCAGCCAATCAATGATTCTTTCTCATCATTGCTGTTTCTCTCTCCTCTCTCTCTCTCTCTCTCTCTCTCTCTCTCTCTCTCTCTCTCTCTCTCTTCCTCTCTATCTCTCTTTCTGAAATAAATAAAAATACTTTTTAAAAAGAGGCATTGCAAATTCTTTGATTCTAAAATGCCATCAACTGTCAGACTATAAATATAATGCAGTGTGGGGGGGTTGTTTGTTTGTTATTAGTTTGTTTTTTCAAAAAAGAACAATATACCAAATGTGCACAAAAATTCTATATAATAAAGAGCTAATATGCTAATTAGACCGGATGGCAGAATGACCTTCCAGAATGACCTTCTGGAACAACCAGTGGGTGGGGGGGAAGAAGGGGGCCCCGGGGCCCCTAGGCAGCCAGGACTGCAAGGGCCCAGTCCCTTGCACAAATTCGTGCATCAGGCCTCTTGTGTTTTTCATAATCAACAACAGCATATATTTATTCATACAATTATATTATACTTTGTTGTGCAGTATTACAATCAAAGTTTGAAACTTCCTATTCTTAAACTTTCAAATTACGTCTTACAAACAGCATGATATGGAACATCAAACAGTGACCTCTGTTTGACATGATACTTGATGATCCTCTTTATCACTTTAAGGATTAACAAGACAATTTCAAAGCATATTAATTAAAGAATACCAGGATGTGTTCTGCACTTTGTATTTGTTATTTTCTTAGTTGAATTGCATAAGACTGGAAGTCAGACAGTTTTCCTTGAATTTATCCAGAAAATGTTTACATATATTTAGTGCCTAAATCTTTCATGATATGTGAATTAGTCCTATCAATCTCTCCTGTATTTAGGAGTTTCCAATGCCCTTAACTACATTGCCAGGCCTACGACACAGTGAAAAAAGTGAATTGAAGCATTTATGGTGACTTTCCTTCTTGGAACCTGGTAAATCATGTGTTTTTTGCTAAGCAAGAAAATAAGGACAGGGGTGGGGTTGGGTGGAGGGGAGCAAAAAAGGAGAAAATGAGATACATCTGTAATACTGTCAACAATAAAATTAAAAATAGGGACAATCAGCTAGTTTTGGAATAACAAACTTTTGTTCCCTCATAAAAACTTATACTAGTATCTCATAGATCAGTTTTAATGCCTTTTTTAATACACAGTAACTTTTCAATTTTACATTAAAGTGTAATCTTTTTGGCCAAAACTGGTTTGGCTCAGTGGATAGAGCATAGGTCTGTGGACTGAAAGGTCCCAGGTTCGATTCTGGTCAAGGGCATGTACATTGGCTGTGGGCACATCCCCGGTGGGGGGTGTGCAGGAGGCAGCTGGTCGATGTCTCTCTCTCACCAGTGTTTCTAGCTCTCTATCCCTCCCTCTTCCTCTCTGTAAAGAAATCAATTAAAATATATATTTTTTTAAAAAATAAAGTGTAATCTTTTTGAAGTTATTTTAAGTTAATTAACAGACTCAAATCCTATCTAATAAAGACAGAATATGCAAATTGACCATAACTCCACAACAAAGATGGCGGCACCCACAGACAATAAGGAGGGGATATGCAAATTGACTTGACAAGGCGAGAGGCAGAAAGGCAGCTCTGGGCCAGAGTGAAGGTGGTGCCAGCAGCCAGGGGAAGGAAGGCCTATTTTTGCACAAATCTTCATGCATCGGCCTCTAGTTTAAATATAAATGTTTATGGTACTCCGCAAATAACTCAACCAAAGTGATAATCAGATGATAGAAATTTCTATACAGGGCTAAATTTCTATGTATGTATAAAATGGTAATCATGCAAAAGTTTCTTTTGATGCATAATTCTTATGGGCAGCAGGCAATTTTAGTCATTAATATGTAAAAAGGGAAATGGAGGGAACTTTGCAAAGATACAACTCTGCCTGTACTATAAAGGATCTATTTCTTTTTTTAACACAGAGAACAAATAGTTTTGCATTAAAAAAAAAAAAAAACCTCACACCATACACACACACATACAAAATATCAGTTCCAGAAAATTTAAAGATTTAAGTATAAAATGCAAAACTTTAACTCTCAGAAAAATTACATATACAGAAAACTTTAACACTCTTAGAAAAAAATACAGGATTTAAAAGAATAATCAATAAGCATCCGAAGAGATGTTCAACCTCACTAGTAACCAGAGAAATATAAACAATGAATGAGAGTATCAGATTGATATAAATTAAGAAGTCTGATAATACCCAGTGATATTGAAAAGGTAGAAAAAATAGGAACTTTAATGCACTATAATTTGCATAACACAGTAATTTGGCAATATCTACAAAAGTGGTTCACAAATTTTGTTTTGACTACTCAACCCAATCAGTAAAACATTTTAGCACAAGCCCTCTGTATGGATACTTATTCATAAATTATATCATGAAATGTGTACTTATATATCATGTATTTCATAAAACATGAAAAAAGTTGAACTCTTTTAAAATTAGATTTTCAAGATAAATATATAAATGTTTAATATTTTTTCAGTATCTCTGCTTTACAGATATCTCTAGAAAACTCTCAACAGGCCCAAAGGCCAGTTAGCAACCTCACAATTTAAAAATTCTAAATTTCCAAGAAGCAACTTCTAACCTGGCTGAGTTAAAAAAAATTTCTAAAAGAGAATCTCAAAAAAAGGGGGGAGTGGGGGAGGATCTTAAGCACTATTCCCAAAGATTCTGACTTAGAAAATGTTAATACCCATTGTGGCTGATGCTCAGATATGGAAACCACTGCTCTAAGAGACCAACCCTGGCCAAAGGACCAGAGACAGAATCAATGATTACATCTGTCTGGTCCTAATATTAACGCCTCTCCTTAACTGGGCTAATTACTGACCATCTCATCTCTCTGCTAAATTCGGATTGATAAGATTTCAGTTACTGTATTCTTCTGAGAGACTGCTTATCTCAATTGTTTGGTTTCACATGGAAGAGAACTTTCCAAGGGATTTTTATCCATAGGGAGACTGCCCTGGGTTACAGACTATCTCTTTTAAGGTAAGTTCTCCCTTCTTCCCATAGTAGCAATGCAAGCACAAAACAGCTCTTAGAGCTTCCAGCTGGTCTCAATGCAGAAAAGCCTTTAATTATTTCTTATTCACTACCCATATTAATTTTATTCCCACAGCTACATTTGTGTGTGTGTGTGTGTGTGTGTGTGTGTGTGTGTGTGTGTTGTAAATAACTGAGGAGAATATAACCTGCAATCTATTCCCAGGGCCTCATCTTAAAGACTATACTATATCCACACTCAAGTATGGTTTATCAAATGTTTGCATAAGCCATTGTGTTATAATGTATCAAGAGGAGATTTTCACTAAGCTAGCTGATTAGCATTCATTAAAATAGATTAAAGTATTTACTCTGGTTCTCTGACCCACTTTGACCAGCCTCACCATTTACTTAAGTCCTTCTTGGCCTGATTTGGTATTAATTTTTAATCTCTCTTTGGTCACTAGTCTTTGTTTCCATCTCCACCCTCCAGAAACACCTGTCCAAATGATAGGAGTGATAATATCAGGCCTACAGCTGGCTGTAGGTAGATTGCTGTGAATGGAACAATGGAGAACTCATGGTAGAAGGGGACTCCAAGCCATTTTGTTCCTCAAATACAGTTGCAATGCCCATAAAAGCACATATACATAGCTACTGATAAAGTTTCACATGTGGAACAAGCCAAAACTCTCTTTCCCATTTAAAAAAATATATTATTTTCTTAGAGAATTCATTTTTGACATATGAAACCTGAAAAAAACTAGACTTGAAAATAAGGATTTTTTAATAATTATTTTACTCATTGAAATTGCAGTGACTATAACTTTGAACTCATTAATCTTAGATTTTGGAATTTATCCTAAGGAATATCAAGATGCATCCAAAGATTTACATTCAATGGTATTCTGCTGAATCTTACTATAAAAAAGGATATATTGCCCTGGCTGGGTGGCTCAGTTTGTTAGGGCATTGTCTGTACACCAAAAGATTGCAGGTTCAATCTCTGATCAGGGTGTGTATCAGAGGCAATGAATCGATGTTTCTCTCTCACAGAGATGTGTCTCTTCTTGCCCCCCCCCCCTTCTTCTCTCTCTAAAAATCAATAAAATCATATCCTTAGGTGAGGATTTTTAAAAAAAGGAAGAAAGAAAAAATTGAGCCACACTCTAAATGTCCAACAATAGAAATTTTGTTAAATAAATTGTGGTATGTTCATTTGATTAACCTTTAAAATCATGTTAACAAATAATATTTAAAGAAAGAATAAAATATCACATGGTGAGAGAAAAAGCAAATAGTAAAACACTATTGGATTCCTACAAATTTTTATATCAATTTTGTAAAAGAAAAAATGCTTATGTGCATTTCTCTTAAAAGTCTGAAAAGTTATATAACAAAATATTTGTAATTATCTCTGATAAAATTTCAGTAAAAGTTTTCCCAAATTTTTTACTATAAACATTTTTTAACTTTATACAGATACACACATATATTTTGGTAGGTGAAACGCTAAAAAATTATTTTATTATGAAAGAATGTTTTGGTCCCTAAGTCACTTTAATTTAAATCAGTGCAACCATAACTTTCAACAGTTTATAACAGAGATTACTCAGTAAGTATATATTGTTATTTATATTACTAACTTAATTACAACATGTTTATTTAAGTCTTATTTGTTTGCATAGACATATAAATAATATTCTGATTTTTTTATTTCACCTGCTTTTCTTATTATTTGAGCATATATGAAAATAATAATAAAGACAAAAATATAATATGACATCTAGTACTAAAGGATTTAAATATCAATAAGCATTTAAAGGCACCTGCTAATAATAATATTATTTCTTCTGTTGGAAAAGATGAATTTTAAGACAGTTCATCAGAAACTATAGATGACTTTTGCTATGCAATGATACAACTCAGGTTTCCCATAATCCTGAATTATCTGTCCTTATATTAAACAGTGTCACCTTATATAATTAGTTGAGCCATAAATTATTAAATAAAAAATGATCAAAAGGAGAGTTACAGCTTATTTTATATAACTCTTCAAAGTTTCTAAGACTTTCAGCTATAACAAAGAAGGAACAGAAATTTTCAAAAAGATATTTTAAAGTGTTCACTTTTGGAATTCCTAATGGCCCTTCTCTTTATGAGATTAATGCCATTGAATACACAGATAAATCACAGAAGAAAGGCACCATCCATCTAATTATTCCAATGAGGATGAGACAGAGAAAGGGAGGGGAGCGCTTCCACCCAGCAACTCAGCTCTAAGACTTCATGTGCTGTTGGGACATAACAGCATGACCAATTTAACATACCACAAAACAGAATTCCTCTGACAACCTATTTAAAAGATTAGTGCCAGATACTGGAAAAGAGTGTGAGTGTGAAGGCTGAGTTTAGTTGTTTAGTGTGGATCTTTAAATTGAGCTATCAAATAATATTTTTCTTCACTATCCAACATAGGACAAAAAAAATGGGACAGGGAAGCTTAAAGAGCTATTCATGAGAACAAAACTTGAGCTCTGAGTCAACTGTTTACACATTGCAAATGTATTTCATCCACTTTAACACACCACCAGTGGTGATGCCTGCCAAGCTTGAGACTATCTTAAGTTTAAGGATCCCAAGAAGTTGACTATTGATTTTAAAATGTCCCCAGATGCACTGTGTTCTCCCAGGTGAAAAGAAAGCACCTGAATTTGGGGCTGGCCCTTCTCACAAATCTGCTACTATATAAAATTACGACTTGGAATCTCTTCCTTCTACTTATACAGATGGTATCATAACTGGAAAGGGTTTCCCAGATAAAAAGCAAACATGGTTCAAGGTTGAGGCCTTATTAGCATTTCCAAAGAGCTGTGAAAAGCCTCTGTTCTCTCTCCCCTGCCAAGTAAATTTTGTTTTGCTGAGCGCTGGCACTGTTCCTCTGTTGTCATGGTGGGGCATTATTGTCACAGCTGTCTCTGGGGGTGCTGCCTTGAATATCTTTAGAGAATAACACACAAATAAGGAACATGACATTTGCTATACCAAAAGAGCTTTTACAAGGCAACCACACCTACTGTTACAAAACTCTAAACTGGTACTATAAATATCACTTTGCACTTTTAAAACTATGAAGCCAAAGATGAAATTTTTAAATGAACAAATGTATTTACTATAGAAATAACAACATAAGGAGAGACCATACAGAAGCCTGTTCACTAAAGATAGAAAGCAAAACAGAGAAAAGAATAAAGATTTACTTTTTAATATGAAAAATTGCTGCATAACTTTCTCAAAAATAATTAACAGCCCATTCCCTTCAACTGCCTCCTTCATGTATACATTTCCTTTTTCAAAATGACCAATTATTTTGTTCTGATTACCTTGCTCTTCAGAAAACAGCGGGCTGTCAGCAACATGAAAGGAAGTATTTCACTGTTGTTCTCAATTTCATATTATTCAGTTAAAAGGTGATTGAGGTAGTTGATGACAGTACATACAATGCCTTGAACGATGGGTAAAATGTGACTATATCATGCAACATATTGGATTTTCCTTTATAAGTATGTTGCCTTTAAGATATTTATGTTTAACTAGAGTTGCAGGCAGGAACCTGCAACTAATGTGCATTTAATGATACGTTATTCATTATAGTATCTTTACTACTAATTAGTGACTCAGGTCATTTGACATTTCCCAACCACTTTCATCATGATTTGAGTTTAAAAACAAAATGGGGGAAAAAATTAATCCTCAGTCGCTACTTCTAATTGGCAACTTCAGAATCAAAGGAAACAGGAGCATTTCTCAGTACCTCAGACTTGCCACAAGATTTTGAGAAACTTACTTCCCCTATTATTGCTCTTTTTATAACAAAATAAACTAGTAATTAAAATGAAATAATAATATTTAAAGTGGATCATGATTATAAATATTTAGGGGTTTGTCACAATAAAATAAGTTGTATTAAAATATTGATTTGAACACCTTAACAGAATTCAACATAACATAACAATCATGTAAATAAGAACGAAGAATTATTGCTCCTTCACATAAGTCTAAGCTGGTAGATGATGATAAGTGTAGGGTGGCTTTCTTCCATGAGATCATTCAGAGACCCAGATTTCACCTATGAGATTCCAAGAGAGCAGGGGTAAAGAAACTATCTATGGTCAGTATTTTAGTTGCCTGGTTTTGTCAATAAAGTTTTATTGGAATATAGCCTTGTTCAATTATGCAACTTTTGTCTGTGGATGCTTTGGGGCTATAATGCCAGAATTGAGTAGTTGTAACAAAGACTCTATGGCCTGCAAGTCAAAGAACTTCCTATCAGGCCCTTTAAGAAAATTTACCAACTCCTGCAAGAAAATTTACTAAATGAAGCTCTCAACTGTACAGGCAAAGCTGGTGTAGCACAACCTTGCAGCCTGTGTGAAAGGGTAGAAAGATAAGTGAAGATATCTTGTTAAGGTCCCCATTAATCTCCTTTTATATCCATTAGCCAGAGCTTAATCATATGGTCCACCAGACAACAGGGGGGGGGGAGGTTTTTTTAGCTTGATAACTATGTACTAAAAATTGGAGGGTCTATTAATAAAAGCTCTGTCCATAGACATGAATGCATGAAGAAAAATACACATTACACAATGGAATACTATTCAGCCTTTTAAAAAAGGAAATCCTGCTATTTGCAATGACATGGTTGAACTTGGAAGACATGCTAAATGAAATAAGTCAGAAACAGAAGACAAATATTGTATGATCTGTTATATTTGTAATCTTTTTAAATGTTATTTTTATTTCATAGTAGAAAGGAGAAGAAGAGAGAGATAGAAACATCAATGATGAGAGAGAATCATTGATCAGCTGCTTCCTGCACACCCTACACTAGGGATCAAGCCTGCAACCTGTATATGTGGCCGGCATTTGAACTGTGATTCCTAGTTCATAGGTCGACCCTTAACCACAGGCCAGGCTATATTTATAATCTTTTTTTAAAAGTTAAACTCTCTTAGTAACAGAGAGTGGAAATGTAATATACAGTATAATATAGTGACTATCCTATATAATAAAAGGCTAATATACAAACCGACCAAACAGTGGAACAACTTGTCACTGTGACACGCACTGACCACCAGGCGGCAGATGCTCAATGCAGGAGATGTCCCCTAGTGGTCAGTGCACTCCCACAGGGGGAGCACCACTCAACCAGAAGCTAGCAAGCGCAGCAAGATGACAGGAGCCTCTCACAGGGAGCGGGCCTAAGCTGGCATTCAGACATCCCCTGAGGGCTGCTCCTGGACTGCAAGAGGGCGCAGGCCAGGCTGAAGGACACTCCCTGAGTACATGCATTTCATGCACCAGGCCTCTAATAGTTAATAATAATGTATTGTATACTTGAAATTTGCTAAGAGAGTAGATCTCGTGTTCTCACCACACATAAAAAAAAGTGGAAACTATAGGAGTTAATGGATATGTTAGTTTGATCACACTTATCATTTCACAGTTTACACATATATCAAAACCATGTTATGCACTTTAAATATATACAATGTTTATCTGTCAAAATAAAATGATCCAATTTAACCAAATTAAAAAAGTGGAAAGGGAAGAAGACAAAATGAGACATTCTTAAACTTGAAAAATGTTAGAGGATTATGCCAATTTTCTTTGTAAAGATTAAAAACATGCAATTACAGAGCTGGCAGTTAGAGATGAACTAAAAACACATTTGCTGATCATCTTTGCTTAGAAATGTCATTTCCACTGCTTCTGACACACCCATAGAAAAATAGCTTATGCTCAGTGGGTTCATCACATCATCATCACATCTTGAAATCAATATTGCCTATCCCCAAAAGCATTCATTCATAAAGAGGTACATGAGCTAGAGTTCCTTTATGCCAATTATACCTCTGGGTTCTATAGTCTCAATATTTCAAGTTAGAGTAAAATGGTAACTATACCCCTTTGTCTAAAGTTTCCCAGGAGGGAGCAATACATTTTTTGAAAGATGATTAGGGTGGAGAATCTTATCAAATAATGTTCTACCTGTCTAGATTAAGAAAAACATTTCCAGCTCTGGCACTCTTACCTTCTGAAAAATTAGCAAATTATATGAAAATTATGTTCCAAAATTTTAACTGTAATTTACATTTCCAAAAAGAAAGCTACAGCATTTTTATATAACTGCAAGTTTAAACCCTTTTACCAACCTCTACCTATTTTCTCCATCCTTCTAATAACCAATTTTCTACTGTTTCTATGAGTTTGACTTTTACTCCCTTAGATTCTACAAGTCAGTGATCCCAGCACTATTTGTCTTTCTCTGTCTGGTCTATTTCATTTAGCATAATTCCCTCCAAGTTCATCCATGTTTTTGCAAATGACAGGATTTCCTTCTTCTCTAAGACTGAATATTTCAGTGTGTGTGTGTGTGTGTGTGTGTGTGTGTGTGTGTGACATTTTTGTAACCCATCAAATATATCTGTATCTATTGATAGACACTTAGGTTGTTTCCATACCTCAACTATTGTGAATAATGCTGCAGTGAACATGGGTGTATAGATAGCTCTTCACAATATTGGTTTTATTTCCTTTAGGTATAGACCCAGAAGTGAGATTGCTGAATAAAAAGTTATTATGAAGGTTGTATACATTTTCTTTAAATAATAGAATCCTGCCCTAGCTGGTTTGGCTCAGTGGATAGAGCGTCGACCTGCGGACTGAAGAGTCCCAGGTTCGATTCCAGTCAAGAGCATGTACCAAGAGCAGGAGGCAGCTGATCAATGTTCTCTCTCATCGATGTGTCTAACTCTCTATCCCTCTCCCCTCCTCTCTGTTAAAAAATCAATAATATATATACATTTTTTTAAATAGGTTCCTATTTTATAACTCTTGATGGCAAATGAAACATATACAATTTAAATGAGTTTAAGCAAAAGAGCAAATGACAGCCATATACCCAACTTATCAGTGGGGAATATGTTCCAAGACTCCCCTGGGCAGCACAAGAATACCATTACTCAGAATGGTATACAATTTAAACTGTATGAATTATTTCTAGAATTTCTCATTTAATGTTTTCCAACCACAGTTGACCATAGGTAACTGAAACTGCAAAAAAGTGAAATCGCAGATAAGGGGACTATTGTGTGTTGTCTGGGAAGTTCAAATATAGCTGTATTCAAGAACTAAACCAATAGTGACACCTTTCATTTTCTGTCTTTTTCCACTTAGCTCCTCTATTAGTTTTCTCTTAATATATGACAAACTATGAAGCTTACCATCCTCATCTAGTAACTTCTGCAGAAGGAATCCTCTCTACTATCATCCATTTATCAGATCAGTGAAAGTCTCTCATTAGTCCTGCTTGGATCAGTAACCCACTCCAGAATCAATTACATCTGGCTTCCCCGATAAAAGCTAGAGGAAGAAGTTATTATGGATCAGACAAGCTTGCTTCATGTGCCATTATTAGAGCAGAAAAATTGAGGCCCTGGGAAATGTTGTTCATCAGAATCACAGGAAGTGGAGGAGAGAAAGTTTCTGTGCAAGAAGGGATACTGGATAGAAAAAAATATATAGGAAAGCATAACATCAGGTAAGTCATATTACCCTAGAATGCTTTTAGGCATGTATTTAAGGGACCTGTGACAATTAGTGCTCTTCCAATTTGAGAGGATTAGTGGAGAGGGGAAGCAGTAGCCTTATGCCCTGGAACTAGTAGGGTTGCATCATGGGAATTTGTGTTGTGTTAACCTTACAGCTTACCTATCCCATATATCAACTCATTAATTGTGCTGTTGCCTCAGATAACATATTTAGTTCTTAGATATTCTGCATATATCATCTATAAGATAGGATAAGTGGGCCCTAATGTAGCATGTGGTTCTTTTCTAAAATACTTTGAAATTCTGGGAATACCAGAGTTATAGCATATGCACCAGTGAGCCTGCTAAGATTACTCATGATGACTCTAGGCTATGTTTGGATCTCTTTCTGAAGTGAATAAACAGATGACCAGCAGTGACTAAAATTGAAAGTAGTTTTTAAATGTTGAGAATCAATTACTTTAATACTCTCTGAGCTTTCCTTCAAAAATGACTGGACAATGTTTATTAAGAAACATAGTCTTCTGGAATGACTTCAGCTCAAGGAGAGCAGATGTACTGTAATACTCTGAGACATGAGTGCAAAGTGATGTGAAAAAAGAATTACTGGTTTCGCATCCTTATTATGGAACTCTTGAGGCATAATTAATTGATGATGATTGCTTCAAAAATATTCTGAGCCAAGACTCCACCAAATAAGAGAAGTATTTTTTCATTAACTTTATAATAGCACATATTATTCACAAGAAATTCATAGAAATGGGCATGCAATGTCTTGGAAAAGTGACCCATTTAATAGTATGCTTGAGCCAAAAACAGCAAAATGGTGGGAAAGGCATTTTCAGGATCTTAAATCTTAGAAACTATGCCAGTAGAATTTTCTAAAGGGGGGGGGGGGGGGAGAGGGTGACTGTGAATCAGCCAGTCCAGCTGTGAGAATGCAGCTGTGAGATTGTTGAAGGAAATGATTAAGCAGAAGGCAAGCTCATAAAATGTACATACCACCAAGTTGAGAGCAGTATTAGCACACTGGATGACAACGTTAGCATTTAGAATAATTCTGACAAGTTAGAGACTTGGGGCTAAGAAGGAAGGGGAGGGAAAGGAAGGGAAGGGAAGGGAAGGGAAGGGAAGGGAAGGGAAGGGAAGGGAAGGGAAGGGAAGGGAAGGGAAGGGAAGGGAAGGGAAGGGAAGGGAAGGGAAAGGAAGGGAAGGGAAATCATCTTATACGCCGGCAAATACGGTATGCTTTCAATAAATGTTTAATTGAGGACTCAAATTAATCCTTTATGTCAATAAAGTGGAATTGTTTATAAGGATGAATCTTTCAATCCAATTAAGCTGGGTTCTAATTTCTGTCCTTTCACTTAATTACATGTTTAATGTTAATCAACTCCTCTGAGCCTTAATTTTATCATCTGTAAAAAGGCAGACAACAACAGTATCTTATCTTTTTCACAAGACTGATATGATACTTAAATGAGATATAGAAGGTGAAATACTTTGTAGAGTGCTCAGTAACTATTAGCCTCTATTATTTTTTCCCAGTTAACAGATATTTTTCATTAGCATGACAGTCAAATATACAAACCCAAATGTCAACAGTATTGACACAATAGTCTCAAATGAATATTTTTTCCTAGAGGAGATTCCAGCTTTTCATTTATTGTTATGATTTATGATGGGATTACATCTGTCAAGGGGATGAATTTAATATCTGGGTCTTGTTTTTCTGTTAATAAACCAAGGAATAGAGTTTCTTAGGAATCAGTGAAAATACTGAATCATATCTTACAAAAGCATGGGAAGAATAAAATTCCCTTTATCATGTGAAAAGGGATTAGTTCTTATACCATAGGAAAACAACCTAAAATTTGGAGCTTTTCAGGATCAACTTGATATAATGTATGCAACATTATACATTACTAGAGGCATGGTGCATGAAATTCGTGCACTCAGGGAAGAGGGGTCTTTCAGCCTAGCCTGCACCCTCTCCAATCTGGGACCCCTCAGGGGATGTCCAGCTGCCTGTGGGATTGGGCCTAAACTGGCAGTTGGATTTCCCTCTCACAATCCAGGACTGCTGGCTCACAACTGCTTGCCTGATGCCCTGCCTGACTGCCCCTAACCCCTTCTGCCTGCTAGCCTGATCTCCCCCTAACCACTCCCCTGCCAGCCTGATAGGTGCCTAACTGCTCCCCTGCTGGCCCAATTCCCCCCAACTTCCCTCCCCTGCAGGCCTGGTCCCCCCAACTGCCCTCTCCTGTAGGCCTGGTCACCCCCAACTGCCCTCCCTTGCAGGCATGGTCCCTCCCAACTTCACTGAAGGACTTGTGCCCAAGTTGCTAGGTGGCAGACAGCCTTGCCCTGTGTTCACAGCTTTTAGGCATTGCTTCAATCATCCTTCAGCTGTCAGCCAACCCTTCAGGGATTGTCTCATAAACATGCGTTGGTTGATTCTTGTATGTGCTTTGACTGGGACTCAAACCCACAGTCTCAGAGTATGGGGGCAATGCACTAATCAAATGAGCTACCACACCAGGGCTATTTTTTTTTTAATTCTTAAAAAATAACCCCAGTTATGTTGCTTATGTACTTATAGATGAAACCAAATGGTTTAACACACACACACACACACACACACACACACACACACACACACACATTTTTTGAGAGGAAACAGAACTAATTCTAGTAAAACATATATCTAAGAGAGTTTTATATTTCACTCAACATGTAAAAGTAGAGATTTTTGGCAACTTGTTTTCTTCCTTTTTTATTTTTTAAGTGGGGAAAGAAAATTGTGTCTCTGCCTACCCACAGTTTTCTACATGTAAGTGAGACAACACTTTGCCCCCTTAGGTTTTTTTCTATATAGCCAGTTATAATTTTGAATTACTCTTTTTTTCAATAGTCGAGTTCTATTTCTTTTTAAAGAATTATGACTGATAATCCAAAAAACTCAATTATGCCTAGCAAAATTCCATTATCTCATATCCCAAGGGGTACCAGTGAGCTCCCCCACCCCAGGCCTGGATACACAAAAACTCTGTTTTAAAACAGTTCCACATGAAAGTCTGTCTCTCCCGTGTTCTCCAAACCGGTTAGGGCACCAGAACTCTTTCTTTCCCTCTTTGTTTCTGTGTCACCTCTACAAAAAAATCCATAAAGGTAGCCAATTCTGGGAAGTGGAACCTAACACATATTTAAGGAAAATGTATTTTTAAAATATAGTGTTGGCGTAAATATATCTTGTCTTTTAATTAATGCCATGCAGAAACAGAAAACTGGAGAGTGCTTACTATATATTATTCTCAAATAAAATCTCCCAAGTTATGCTATATGAACCTTCAGCCAAAATTTTCTCTTGTGTACAGAGTTAAATGGTCATAAATATGACTAATAAAGTCTCACCTAGTTTTGCCAAAGGAGTTAAGTTCAGGAATAGAGAGAGAGAGAGCTACTCTTTTTGCAAACGAAGGTGTAACATTTGTCTCTACCCTTCTGCTATACCAGAACCATTTGCCACCCAGGCAGGAAGGAGACAACACCTTCAGATAGAACTCCGTGGGTTCTTTTAACCAAAACAATGAGAACCCTCTGTTCTGGCCACCTGGTGTTGTAGCCATCTCTCTAAATGTACTGTTGGTGACCTTAACTAGTTAGTCGTCCTTTCACAGCACTCTGTGTTTGAAGTAGCCACTCTGATTGCTTCTGATTCTCCCTTCCAGTCTGTGCAAACAGAAGTGAGTTTCCTCCCCACTGCCTCATCTCTTATACTTAGGGAAGCAAAAATAGAACCTAAGAACTAATCAATAAATGTGGCAGGGATGACAGTTAAACTACTGTGGAATTCTTGGCTCCTAACCCCTGCCATTAAGGATAAAACTTTGTAAAGAAAAAAAAGCAACTTCAACTCTAATGCCTCCCACAACATTAGCCAAAGACATAATGAAAGTAATGCAAAAAAAAAAAAAAAAAAAAAAGGCAGCTAAAGTAAAAGAGCAAACGCTAGCCCCTAAGATAAGGTTTTCAGCTCCTGGCCCAGCAGAATTCTGGTGCAGCTTCAGTTTATTGCAATTCTAAAGTCTTTAAAAAGTGAGCCAATGATCTACACAAAATATTTTTTAATGTTTGTCTTTTCCTTCAGAGTCAGACACTGGTTATTTACATTTAAATAGTTTTCATCTTTTTTTATTTAAATTGACACCTTTCAAAGATTAGAGAATCTGGACGGGAAGTAGAACAAATCTAAATGTTTGCTCATTTTTGGGTGGCAGAACAGAAAAGACAGCTGCTTTGCAGAAAAGTATTATCCCAGAGCACCCCCTTATGGCAAAATGCACTAAAGAAAGTGCTTCCATGGAAAAAGTAAATATATATATTTCAAATCTTCAATATAAGGAGATCTTTTCCATTCTTAAGATCTTGTCTCCATTTTTAATGGAAATTAGAAACCACCTTGACACTCAAAAAAATTAGTTTCCATTCACTTAAAAGTAGACTTATTTACTACTTCAAAAATTAATTTATTTTATGCTAGAACATAGAAACCTACACTTTAGATTCATTCAACCATAGCAAACCTAAACTAACCCAGCTTTTATACTCCTGATGTGCTTAATTCCCAGATGGATTTCTTCTACCACCAGCTGGACTTTAAGTATTTTGTGAATTGTAATTTTTCATTAAACCATTCACACTCACTAACCTCTGAACTCCTCTTGGGTGCCAACTTCATAGCCAACTTGTATTCTGAGCATTCATATGTGCTGTTATTCACTAAACCGGATCATTGATTCCTATTGTTAAGATCATGAATGGCTACAGCTGTAAACATGGTTCTCTGGAGGGTTTTTGCTGCAGCTGAAAAGACAAGAAATGAGATAATAATTCTGACCCAAGCAGGCAAATGTTTGTAATAATTTATCATAACAGGAAATTTTCACATAACTTCTGTTTCACATTATTTTTAACCCATTATTTAGACTTTTCAAATGTACTACACGTATTAAGAATAAATTTCTGTGTTCTTGTATTAAACATTAGAAAAAGGCATTTAAATTTAAACCTATGATTTTAGGGTTTCTTTAAATGATAATCCAGAGAATAATATTGATATTGAATCTCTACAATCTTCTTATCCTAAAAGGGCAATATAAATCCCATCATTACAGGGTTCCAAAAAGTTCAGGCCTAACTAAGGAAGCCAGAACCTCATAGAGGTTAGGTATTGAGCATTCGACCCAAACCAAGAGTTGCTGGCTTGAGAAATGGGCTCACAGTTACAAGACTAATACCAGGTCAGAGGGGGTACGGGCAAGAGGGATTATTGTTAAACAAAAGTCGCAAACCAAATGTTCAAACCAACTGTTCTCTACCATAAGAGTGGGCCAGTTGCTGCCAGGGTCTAGGAGTGGGCTTATGCTGAGAGGTAAGTCCAAGTAAACGTTCTTAAAAAGTTCCAAGGGCTGAAACCGGTTTGACTCAGTGGTAGAGCGTCAGTCTGCGGACTGAAAGGTCCCAGGTTAGTTGCGGGCACATCCCCAGTAGGGGTTGTGCAAGAGGCAGCTGGTCGATGTTTCTCTCTCGTCGATGTTTCTAGCTCTCTATCTCTCTCCCTTCCTCTCTATAAAATATCGATAAAATATATATATATATATATTATATATATATATATATATATATATATATATATATATATATATTTTTTTTTTTTTTTTAAGTTCCAAGGAACAAGCCAGATAACAAAGGTCAATGTAGGTCCAATGGGCAGGAAACATGACCTAGAGCCATAAAAGGAGTCAGGATGGGTCCTGGACAATCACTGCAAATAGGACTTTCCTTTTTTTTTGGCTGTTGAGTAGGGCTGGATAAAAGGTACCAGGTGATAGAGACAGGAACAGAGACTGGGAGACTGAGAAATTATTTAGCCTTGAGTTGAAACTTTTAAAATGTTCATTTCCTTCTCTTCCTCCCACCAAAAAATCCCAACACTCAGAACATAAAATGTGGAATACATACTCCCTCACTTTGCCAACAAGGTCCATCATAACTTCAATGGTTATTTAAAAGATATATTTCTTTCTTTCTAAAATCAGTCCAGTGGATTAATCCTGATCCACTAATCATAACTTGGACCTTCTCTAGAGAAACCTTGGTTACAAGGGACTCAAGGTCTCTTCAAGTCACTTTTAACCAGTGATAAATCTTCATCCACATTTACTTTCCTCACCTGGCCCACCCTTGGTACTGAAGCTAACCACACTTTAGTGAAACCAGGGCACTAGGTGGCTGAATCACTAATCTAATTTTATTCCTCCAAGCAATTCTTATTCCAGAGTTTCCTGGAAACTACCAGGAAAGTCCACTAGAGGTCACTTTACTGCCACATGCAATGGAGGAGGAATTTAAGAGCTTCAATCCCCCTAAAAAAAATTATGAAATAGCAGTGTAGGGTATTGACGTTCTAAGAAAATACAACAGCAAACTGAAAATTAATTATGTCTTTCCCATGCCATAGTGCACAGTACTTCCGGAACTTTAAATATAGAAGGCTGAAAGTGCTTATGGAAATAATAGAAAATTGAGAGGAAATCAGTTTATTGCTTCTCAAAAGCCACACTCACTATTTATGCCTTCCTACTAGTTCAGAACCCATATGCCTCTAGAAGGACACCAGAGCAGGCGGGTTCCTAATTTGAAGATGGTATATTCATGGGTATCAGAAGGTCTGTGAACTTCTAAAACTGTGTGTATTTTTCTGAGGAAAGATCCTCAAAAGGTTTAAGAGATTAGAGAAAGCAACTTTTTTTAAAATCCTTTTTTTTTTTTTTTTCTGGTATAGCAAAGGTGGAGATTTATTGAAGAACAAATACAGACTCCCACATGGGGATAGGAAATAGTCCCACAGAATGGACTCCCAAGTAGGGAGGAGAAAAAGTCCCTGAAATGACTCCCTCATGGAAAGGGGGAATGAAATCTCTTTCTTGACACCAAAGAAAAGTCAAGGAGAAATTTGGACTCAGAAACTCCAACTCCAATTATTTCAGCCAGTAAGCGACAGATCAAGGAATTGATGTTTGTGCCTCTGTTCTTTAGAAAGAGCCTGGATGACTACACTAAAAGGGTAGGAAAACCTTAGCATTCATAACCAAACTAAATGGTACAGAAGAAATGATAATTGTCAATAGGTAAGCCAGAATGCAGACTGAAAACAAAAGGAAGATAAATGAGAATGGCTCACCAGGACCCGAAACCTAGGCTCTAGGGACAAATGGGGATCACTAACATAGAAAAAGGGGTGAAAATGCTCAGTGTGATGCAGATTTGTTTGAAGCTGATTGACCAGCAACTTGAGAAGGGAGTCCCCACAGGCCAGCTCACTCCTCCCCCACAGCCCTGCGTGAGCTCACAATACCTAACCTTCTGATGGCAGTTGCCTCCTAGGGATTTAAACTGACCAAAACGGAAAGCTTTGGGTGAGCTGGAGCTTGTCATCCTCGCCTATAAAGTTCTTAAGTGTGGGCAGGTGAGGCTCCAGAAAAGCGGATTCAGGGAACTGTGGTTTATTTCTGTCCCTTTAGGGATGGAAGGTTGGGGCTTTGATGTGTACTTAAACTATCTCTGGGGAATTTGGAGCTTAGGATGTATTAGAAAATAAAGGTCTTGTCAAAACTGGTTTGGCTCAGTGGACAGAGCGTCAGCCTGCGGACTGAAAGGTCCCAGGTTCAATTCCCATCAAGGGCATGTACCTTGGTTGTGGGCACATCTCCAGTAGGAGGTGTGCAGGAGGCAGCTGATCGATGTACCTCTCTCATTGATGTTTCTAACTATCTCTCTCCCTTCCTCTCTGTAAAAGGTCAATAAAATATATTTTTAAAAAGAAAATAAAGGTCTTTGTGACCACTATTTCCAACTTTTCCCATATATCAATTATATTTGACTAAATTAACAATATATGGCAAAAATTCTGTCCGCTTAAAGATGGTACTAGGTATCTTTGTACCTACTTACTCTCCCTAATCTTTTGGGAGGTCAAAATATTCTCTGCTTTTGACATTGGGTTCTATTAGAGCTGGCCAGGCTAATGAAAGAATCAGTTTTATGCTGTCTTAAACTCAAGCAAACTGGAAATTCTAGGGTGGTATCATCTTTCAAACTAGAGGCATAGTCCAATTTTGGAGCAGTTTGCCATCTGTTATAGTCCTAAAGATACTAATAAGTTCTTTATAAATTAAAATATTCAACAGGTACCACTGTCTGCAAGCACTTAGGGGAAAATGAGCTAACTGTATACTTTCAAGCTAATAACCTCCAGCATACCACACAAATAAATAGAAACAAAACCAAGACTGATTCCAGCTCCCAAATCAGTTTTGTGATTTCAGGTCTCGTCTTCCTTACCACAGATTGCCTCTTGATTTGACTTTCAGTGTATGACATATATTAAAAAGTGTAAGGATTTAAAGCTATAATGCACAGTAAAAATAGACCAAGACTTGTGTCACATCTGCTGAAATTGTTCTTTCAATCACTCGTAGGACCAATGAGAAGCTACCAGACGAATAATTCCCAGCCTATCAGGAAAAGTTACCAACAGTGGTTCTAAAACAAAAGGTCTGCTTCCGGAAACTGTGAGTTCCTTGTTATTAGTGGTAGGACATTAGGCCAGCGCAAATTGGGAGGGGAGTGAGGAAGGGAGATGTCCAGATAAACTGGCCTAGACTTTGTAAGATCTCTTCCAAACCTAAAAGTTCTATGCTAGAGGATTACAGAAGATATTACGTTAAAACTACATTCTTGACCTAGATTTCTATCCTTGCTCAGCTTCCCAATAAGCATCTTTTCTACACTGGTGGCACTAACTGAAGAGAAGTTCTGCATCTCCTGCTTCTCTGCAATTACCCCTAAAAATACTCCGTCACAGAAGCTACAAAACTAGCTAAAGAAGCAAAAGCCACATTAATGACATAAAAAAAGAATTTTGTAGCATGATTCAGATTGCTTGGTCAAAACCGTTAAGTGTGTATTTGAATTCAACCTCCAGTTTATATTCTTAATGAAATACTTGCCCTTTTTTTCATAAGAATTCAAATAAAAATAAAAATATTTCTTATCAGAGTATCTAAAGGCCTATCTATATAAGTTTTTTACAAGTTAGAATAAGCCAGAAGTCACCATACCTGAAGTAGAGCCATGGCAGAGAGCCTCCAGCTGTGTGCATGGACCAGGCATTTTCCCATGGTGGAAATGTGCCTATGAATCGCCGGAGTCACACTTTCTGGATTCAGATCCTGGTGTTGCTACCTGTTCATTACAAGACTTAAAATAAGTAACTCAATCTCTATACACCAGTGTATTCATCACTAAATGGGAATAACTGTATATATACACTTCATGAGCTTAGTGTGAGGATTAAATGATAAAATACTTATAAAACTGCTTGCACAGTCCCCAGGCATATAAATATGTGAGTGTTCATGAAATTAACACAATACCTCACCCCTTCTAGATGGTTTATGGATTTTAAATGTAAGCCTTTTGAAATATTGTTAACTTAAATTTTTATTATAAAAAAATAACAGAATTATTGTAAAATGTGGAAATGACTATAAGGAATTAAAAAGAACATTAATCACTCCTAATCTGACAGACTAGAGAAAAGGCTGTTTAGTATTTGGTGTATTCCAAATACTTTTCCTTGCACACTTTTACCTAGTTGGGGATCATAAGTATACAGTTTGGTAGACTGAGGACTAGAGTGGACTATATGAATACTACCTTGAAAACCATATTTTCCTCTTCCTAGTCTTTATTATCCTTTTTCTTCAGGAGTTTACTATCTACCTAAAAAGGACATATCCTATAACCCCTGGCTTCTTAATGTGAATTTTCCGCTTTCAAAAGTATATCTCTTTCCCTAAGCCCCTCAAGAGGAGCCCTCTCCTTATACAGTCTGCAACTTCCACCTTCCTCTCTAACACCCACGCTCCAAAGCTCTGGACTCAGCAAGCTCCACAGCCTGGCCCTACAGAATTCCTCCCTGGATTGTTGTGGAGAGTGATACTCACAGATGAAGCTTCTTCCCACAACAGTTTACTTCAATTATTTTTAACTATGCAAATTACAAAAAGCTTCACAGGTATAATGACCTGTTTTGTCTTCATATAGAACATATGACAAGCATAACTTTAAATAGTCAAGAAATTGACTGCTCCCTACTCTATAATAAGGTGCAGTGCTTGTTAGAGTTAGAAATCATCTAATCTCTAGTACTTTTAACTGTAGTTTTTTCCCCTATAGTTATGACTATTGCTATTTTCAGTAATAAAATATATTGCCATAATAAGGTATAATTACCACCATGAACAAATCATCTACCATTTATCATGTGCCTAAATAACTGCCTGTGTCTGTTACTTTTTACACATATTACTTCATTCAATTCTCAAACAACTCTGTGAGATCACCTATTTCGCAGGTAAAGAAGAGAATTTGAATCAAGGTTTGTTTTTATTCCCAAACCACTAAAATATTATTCTAATACCTGAAAACTTCTTGGGATCAAACCTAGTTCTAGAGTTTGGGCACAATAATCTACATATATAAAAGCATACTATGCTAATTAGACCAGACCTCCTTCCAGAGGACCTTCTGGGTGAATTGGGGGCTGTGAGATAAGCCCGGATTTCAGGATACCAGAGGGAACCGATGCCAGGAGCTGGGGGAAGGAAGGCCTACTCTTGCACAAATTTTGTGCATAGGGCCTCTAGTGTTCCAACATACTCTGACAATCTTTTAGATTCATGCTAGAATATTATATCTCAGAGAGAAAGACTTAAAAAAACAAACAAACCTGTGTCTGGTAAGGCAATTCTCTTTGGCAAAGTATAGTTTCTGGTGGGGAAAAAAACACAAAGTAAGGAGATAGAGTGAAGATCCTGTTCAGCCAGCCAAATTAGCTAAATCAATCCTGGAGCCAGCTATCACAGCCAGCACAAGCACAGCCTCGCTAAAACAGGATGGTAATAAAATACATCAGGTAACCAAACCTCTTGGAGAGAATGTAAGACAGTCCAGTGTGCCACTGAATGCTACTGACTGCTCTTTGGCTGACAGAATTATAGAGAGGTTGTTGGGTAAATTCTTTTTATATGACAACTACCCCTATCACTTAGTGAAATATTTCCCAGCCCAATGCCAGTAACTGCAGGAACAGTGTAATCTGTGTATTTTCTTCTGAGGGCTAAAAAGAAAGTAAAAACTCAATTTTCCAAACTGCTCTGGGAAAAGGTGCCTTTTACTCTCTTTCCCCGCCCTTCTATGTCGTCTCCTTTACGTGGCTGATGGCAAGAAGAGTAGCAAATGACTTTGGTGGAACAAGGTGCTGCTGCCCACAATTTTCAAGCCTCTCAAAATAAACAAGAAGATAAGCAAGAGAAAATGTTTTAAATATCTACAATGTCCACCTCTGGTTCCTCCCTTCTCTGTTATTTGGCTTCTCCAAAGTTTCTAACTGGTCTTAAACTCTAAAAAAACAAAAACAAAAAAACAACAACAAAAAAAACTTCCTTGTGACTTTTCTAACTGATAATGGCTCAAAGAGTCAGTTTGGAGAGCACAGCACACAAAACATTCAAAGTACACATATATGCACACACATAGATACAAGATGGCCCTCAGTTCACACATACACAAAGGATATATGCAGGAACAGCTGTACCACAAAATTAAAGTTGGGTTATGCTGAAGCATAAACAAAAAGCTATATTTAGAATTGAAAGGAAATATAAGTGGATGCTGATAGTCAAATACATTTATGGAAGAAAATTTAATCTCAATAAATTGACTGAATGGAGGTGTCATTCTCATAAGAACAGTTATCTATCTTTACTAAATGACTACATAGATGAAAAGTTAAAAAAGGTTGCAAGTCAGACTGATGAGATAATAATACTATTACTGCCCATAGTAATATCTTAATTTGATTGTTGCTCCATGTCATATCCATTCTCTCATTAGATCCTTACCACAGTTCATAGGAAGTTGAAGATCAAACATAATTTTTGTTGTTTATATTCAATTCCTTCCCTTCTTTTCTTCTTACACAAAATATAGAGTTCTAAAATATGCTGAGTACTTTTTATCATACTAAATATTCAGCAATGAACAAGACAGATAAAAGTTGCTCTTCTTACATTCTAGAAAGAGAGAGAGAATATACAACACACATAATAAAGAACATACTATTAAAATGATGCAGTAATTTAGAAAGTATGGAGGACAATGGGAAAATAAATCAGGGTAATGGGACGTGCTGGGGAGGGTTGCAATTTTAAATAACATTGAGACAGTTTTATTTGAAGGCACACATCTGGGAGAAGCGTGATCCAACCAGATGGAAGAGTCTGTTCAAAGATTCAGGGGCAGGAACTTGCTTGGATTGTTTGAAATGCAACAAAAAGACCAGTGTAGCCCTAACTGGTTTGGCTCAGTGGATAGAGTGTCGGCTTGTGGACTGAAGGTTCTCAGGTTTGATCCCGGTCAAGGGCATGTACCTTGGTTGTGGGCACATCCCCAGTGAGGAGTGTACGGGAGGCAGTTGATCAAAGTTTCTCTCTCATTAATGTTACTAATTATCCCTTTTCCTTCCTCTCTATAAAAAAATCAATAATAATAGTAATAATCCCATATAATAAAACAGTAATATGCAAATTGACAGTACATCTGCTACACCCACAAGCCATGCCCACCAGCCAATCAGGAGCAAGTATGTAAATTGACCCAATCAAGATGGCTGCAGCCATGGAGCAAGCAGGAGGCTTGGGCTTCTCTGGCAATGGAGGAAGCAAAGCTTTCCGCACACCCTGGCCGGCTCTGGACTCCACTCAAGGCTACAGTTTCAATTATAGAAAATAAATAAATCCCAACAAAAATGACTGCAGCCACGAAGTTGGAGAGAGCAGGAGGCTTGACTTGCCCCTGGAAATGGAGGAAGCCAAGCTTCCATAGCCCTGGCCTGCCTTAGCCTCCACTCAAGGCTACAAAGTTTCAATTATAGAAGATAAATAAATCCCAAATACCAGGGCCTCCACTTGGGTTGCTGGGGGGCATGGCTGACCTGCAAATCACCACAGGCCCCTTGCCCAGGCCACTCCATACCCCAAGAGAACCCCCCTCTGATCCAGGACACTCTCCAGGGCAAACCAGCTGGCCCCCACCCATGCACCAGGCCTCTATACTATCTAATAAAAGAGTAAATTGACCATCACTCCAACATACAAGATGGCTACCCCCATATGGTCAAAGATCCTGCCCCCATGTGGACACAAGATGGCTGCCACAAGATGACCAGCAGGGGAGGGAAGTTGGGAGGGACCAAGCCTGAAAGGGAGGGCAGTTGGGGGTGATCAAGCCTGCAGGGTAGAGCAGTTAGGGGTGACCAGGCTGGCAGAGGAGGGAAGTTGGGATGACCGGGCCTACAGGTAAGGGCAGTTGGGGGGACCAAGGCCTGCAGGGGAGAGCAGTTGGGGGAGGGGATCAGGCCTGCAGGGGAGAGCAGTTAGGGGCAAACAGGCTGGCAGGGGAGCAGTTAGACATCATCAGGCTAGCGGGGGAGTGGTTAGGGGGTGATCAGACTGGCAGGCAGAAGTGGTTAGGGCAATCAGAAAGGCAGGCAGGCGAGGAGTTGGGAGCCAGCAATCATGGATTGTGAGAGGGATGTCCAACTGCTGGTTTAGGCCCAATCCCAGAAATTACTATTTTTTAGGCCTGGTAGGATTGGGCCTAACCAGGCAGTCGGACATCCCTCAAGGGGTTCCAGATTGGAGAGGGTGCAGGCTGGGCTGAGGAACACGCCCCCCCCCCATGGAAGAATTTCAGGCACTGGGCCTCTAGTAATAATAATAATAAAAAGTGATGGGAAAATGATAAGACATGAGAAACAATAAGAGAGAAAGGGAAGCCCTAGCCAGTTCCGCTTATTGGATAGAGCACTGGCCTGCGTAATGAAAAGTCCTGAGTTCAATTCTAGGACTTCACATGCGTGGATTGCAGGCTCGATTCCCAGTGGGGGGCGTGCAGGATGCAGCCAATCAATGATTCTTTTTCATCACTGATGTTTCTATCTCTTTCTCCCTCCCCCTTTCTTTCTGAAATCAATAAAAAATATATTTTAAAAAAGAGAGAGAGCCCTGGCCGGCTTGGCTCAATGGATAGAGCATCGGCCTGCAGACTGAAGGGTCCTGGGTTCGATTCTGGCCAGGGGTACATGACTGGGTTGGGGGCTCCATCCGCAGTGGGGGGCATGCAGGAGGCATCTGATCAATGATTCTCTTCATCATTGGTGTGTCTACCTCTCTCTCCTCGCTTCTTCTCTGAAATCAATAAAGAAAATATGAGAGAGAGAGAGAGAGAGAGAGAGAGAGAGAGAGAGAGAGAGAGAGAGAGAAGGGGGGAAAGGAGAAAGCCAGATTCTTTGGGAACTTTATAAAGACTTTAGCTTTCACGCTAAGAGCAATAGGAAGTCATAACTCTGGCTGTTAGGATGAGAAAAGACTGTAGGATGGCAAGAATAAGAAAGGAAGACTAGTTAGAATGTTGTTACAATTCCTAGGCAGGAAGGTGACAGCAATTATAGCAGTGGAGATAGTGAGAAATGGATTCTGTATATTTTGAAGTAGAAGGGATTCCTAGATGTAAAATGTGGATGGTGAGATATATCATGGCAAGGAAGACATTTAAGTTTTTGGCCTGTGCAACTAAAAGGATAGAAATGCTATTTACTTAAATGATAAAATAATAGAACGGGTTTGAAAATTTTTGAAGGACTTGAGTTCAAATGTTAAGTTTAGATATCTAGTCAGCATCCAAGTGGAGATGTTGAAGAGGCAGATGTGTGAGTTAGAAGTTAAGGGGAAAAGTCTGGGTTGGAGACAAAATTTGGGAATTTTATTACTATCACTGCTTTTCAAGAAAATAAGAGATAATGTTGTGTTTAATGGTTAATTTATACAAATTTCCTTCCTAAGGCATTTTAGAGCTTTCAGCAAATAGATAAAAGAAAACTATATTTGCTAAAAAGACCTTACATGTCACCATTTATTTTCCTTTTCTTACTGATTGACTCATTATTTTTCTGAAGATCAGGAGCTATAGATTTAGTTTAAAAATTTAAGAAATCTGTATCAAGTGTCTGTTTTGCTTAGTTCTATACACACTAGTTTCCAGACCAAAGATAAAATGAAATAGATGGGGGCTATCTACTTTAAATACAACCTCTTTGCCCCATAAGAGTCTCTGGTTAGCCAAAGAAAGGGAGACTCACAGACACCACTTACAGATGGCTGAACAATGATTTTTACTAAGAGGGCCTTTGACCAGAAAGGAAAGAATCTTAAGATGACAGAGAAAAGCAGGGTGAACATCCTAGTTCTTGCACATGAAGAATTGTTAGTTTTTTGTTGTTGTTTTTTTAAATATATTTTATTGATTTTTTACAGAGCGGAAGAGAGATAGAGAATTAGAAACATCAATGAGAGAGAATCATCAATCATCTGCCCCTTGCACACTCCCTACTGGGGATGTGCCCGCAACCAAGGTACATGCCCTTGAAGGGAATTGAACCTGGGATCTTCCAGTCCGCATGCCGATGCTCTATCCATTGAGCCAAACCGGTTTCAGCAAGAATTGTTAGTTCTAATTGCATATATACATCCTGACTCCACCATATTGGTTTTCTTTATATGATGTAGTACCTTACTACATTCAATGCTGCTTTTTACTCAGCTGTCTTATTTTATTACATCCAGGAGTAACACTACAGGATTTCAATGTCTGAATGGTTTAGGAAGATGTAACTAATTATATAAACAACTATGGTTAACTACCCATACTTTCTTTATTCTACTTTTTTTTTTTTAAAGTGGGTTTTAAAAAAATGTATAGAGTACAAAATAAAACTTAGGTATCTCAATAATCTTCCCTCATGAAAGATCATTAGTATCTTTTCGGCATGGTTAACTAAAGCTTTAAAAGTTAAAATTTTCACTCATAATGCTTTTCGTTTCCTCTCGTTCTGCTTTTCCAGATCCTCCTCAATGAGAAAATAAGAAAACACTTTATTCTGCATGTTTCTCAGAGTACACAAATTAATTTTAGCCTTTATAAAATATATTTATCTTCCAATTAAATATTACTTTAGTACAGAAGTAAAACTTGATTTAAGGGATTATAAATATGAACAAAACTCAGTTCTTGACCTCAAGGACCATTACAGGATAGTAATAATCTTAAGAGAAATAATAATGATAAATTTTCTTTTTATACTTTAGGAAGGGTTTACACAAGCAAAACTTCATTTGATCTTTAAAAAACATCCTTTAAAGGAAGACAGGACAGATATTATTTTTCTAACTTTACAGAGAAGATAGAGATAAACATGCAACATATTTAAGAACTAAAAATAACTAAACTGTCATTTGTTGTGATTATAAATAGATGACGTTATATAATTATATATGTGTTTGTACCTAGATGTGTGGCCAACCGCACATATACACTCCATAGCTTATACTTAGAAAGGCATTCTGGCTTAAGAAAAATCCTACTGCCTGGCTGGTGTGTTTCAGTTGGTTGAGAATCATCTCATGCACCAAGAGATCTCCTGTTCAATTCCGGTCAGGACACATGTCCAGGTTGCAGGCTCCAGCCCTTGTGGGAGGCGTGCAGGAAGCACCCAATTGATGTTTCTATCTATATCTCCCTCTCCCTTATCTCTCTCTAAAAAATAAATTAAAAAAAAACCAAAAAACCTTTTTTAAAAGAAAAAATTTCCACTGCCAAAACTGGTTTGCCTCAGGGGATAGAGCGTCGGTCTGCGTACTGAAAGGTCCCAGGTTTGATTCCGGTCAAGAGCATGTACCTTGGTTATGAGCATATCCCCAGCCCAGTGGGAGGTGTGTAAGAGGCAGCTGATCGATGATTCTCTCTCATCTATGTTTCTAACTCTCTATCTCTCTCTCTTCCTCTCTGTAAAAAATCAATAAAATATATTTTTTTAAAATTTCCACTGATCTGCCATAATGCTTAAAATTTCTTTTGAGACAGTTCCCACTCAGGTGTCTATAAGGAAGTTCCATTAGAACATAGTCTTAAATATAGAGGAATGCAAATGATTGTTACTGAGAAAATGAAAGTTTGGGTACAGTCCTAGAAAAAAAAAATAGGGAAAGTTTTCATGGGAGGAAAGGCCTTGATATACTGAGGTAAAGCCCTAGTCACAGCAGCCTGGGGATCTCTAAAAAACTGAGTGGGTAGATGGAAGTGGAGAGGATGTTAAAAGGAAAGACAAATCAATTAGCTTCACAATTTTGCTTCCACTAATGCCAAAACTTTGGGCTCAGTTTCAGTTTCCATAAGTGAATCTGGAAATTCACCTCCAAAGTATGAGTTTCCCTCACAGATGTCCAAATAAACACTTAATAGTCCTTTAACATTCAGTCAGGTTTGGTACTTTTCAACTTGCATTTTCCCATTTGCCATCACCCTCATTCTTTCTTATAATTAAAGAAGTCTAATTCTATAGCCATTTCTTTCTGCTCATTTTTCTCTGTTCACTTAAGGCCATATCTTACCATCTGCTGTTTTATTTATTTTTTCATTTTCTTTGTTTATCTTCACCCAAAGATATTTTTCCATTAATTTTTAGAGAGTGGAAGGAAAGGAAAGAGAGAGAAAGATCCATGTGAGAGGGACACATTGATTGGTTACCTCCAGTTCGGGCCCTGGTCAGAGCCATGATGGAGCCTGCAACCAAAAGGTATATGCCCTTGACCAGAATTGAACCTGGGACCTTTCAGTCCTTGGGCCCACACTCTATCCAAACCGGCTATGGCTGCTGTTCAATTTTCAATACTTCTCTCTCAAGTCCTTTCTTACATATTTACCACACATTTGTTCTTTGGGTAGCTCATTAAAAAAGAAAAAATGCACCATGTTGTTATACCTTAATTAAAATTTAAGTCTGAGTTGTTTAGTATTCTTTTTACCTGTGTCCTCTATTCAATCTTTCAACTTCTCATGACATTTAAATGAAAGCTATGGCCATTCCAGGCACATAGGTGCTGGAAAAAATATTTGTCAAATAAATCATTAATATCTTCAGAGTTATTACACAGGAACATACAGGCTATTCTTAGAAGTAGTTTCCTCAAAGTTAATAAGCTCATAAATTCATCATTTGTCTATAATTAGGATTCCTAAGATACTTCTCAGATTCATGAAAGACTAGACTAGAAAATTCTGAAAGTCAGCCCGAAGCACAAAATGCAGCTCAAAGGACTGTCTTCAATTCATCCATTCTCTTCTCAAGATACTTCAAAAGTTGAATATGGCCTCAGAATTGAGGCATCAAAGTCATTAAATTTGTATCTTGTTTAGAAAACTGGTTAACTTGGAGAAAGAGCAAATTGCCATTTCTCCCGACATGAAAACTGTGGAAACGAGGGAAACCCCTGCACATAATTTTTGCAACCCTACACGATGCTAGAGAAGTTCTAATTTTGTTAATCCATTCAACATTGTAAGAGTAATTTTGGGCCAGGACTGTACTGTGAGTTGTGGAGAGGTATTCAAATGGAGCAAGTGCACAGTCCTCGCCTCCAAGGAGGTTACAAAGCAAAGAGAGAGAACCCGGCGCAGACCTACGAACAAAAGCTGTGACTGCATAATAATGGCCTAATGGGGGTTGGGGGTAGGCATCTGGAAGCC
Source organism: Vespertilio murinus (assembly GCA_963924515.1). Classification (NCBI taxonomy): domain Eukaryota; kingdom Metazoa; phylum Chordata; class Mammalia; order Chiroptera; family Vespertilionidae; genus Vespertilio; species Vespertilio murinus. The sequence goes on along the minus strand of OZ004707.1, from coordinate 178,980,106 downwards.
CAGTTGTTACTAGGAAAGCAGTTTCTAGGAGGTGAAACTTTTAGGCAGCTCTGAAAGAGGTTGATTGTAATGATTTGCATGAGTGAAAGTTGGAAAGCATTCTACTTAGGAGATAAGTATCTGCCCTGGTTTAGAGACGGGAAGTGCCTGACGTGTGAGAGGCCATAAGGAGACTGACTTCCTAACAGTGAAAAGGTGATAATGGAGAAAGACTGATTTTGAGGATGTCATAATAGGTAAGTTTGGGGAAGTTAGTTGTTGAAGGTGGGAAGGAAAGAAGACTTTTGTTGTTGTTCTTGTTACTGTAAGAAGCTTAGATTCGATAAGGTGGGTAAGGAAACAGAAAAATTACATAGTAAAAATGATTTTTATGACGGCTATAAAAAATGAGATTCATGCTGCTCAGGAAACAAGCTACACAATCCATAATTTAGGTCTAGGTTGTTAAACCTGAAGTAAAATGGCAGCTGAGGAAATTTTCAAAGTTGAATAATATCAATGAAGATAAGGCTATATGAAAAAGTCCTTATCGCCAACTTTCCCCTTAAGAACTCAGCACCTAGCTTACATTTTTGTACTCAATACATTTTATTAAGGACACCCTACTCATTACTCAGCTTGTATTTTGCCTTCTCGTTCCCTTTTTACTCATTCAAGTAATTTTAGTCCTTAAAAGACCCAGCCTAAGTGTCAGCTTTTCCTTTATGCCATTTATGATCTCAGAGAATTATTTCTCTGAGCTTCTATCTTTTAGTCACTCTGACCACAAACTTATTTTCTGATTAGAATTTTTGACTATTGATGGTCTTCATTATATTTCTCTCCTTAAAATAATTTTTAAGATTATCATTGTAAAAATGTTAGGGAAAAAAATCACTTCTAATATTTCCACCATGAAAATGTTCATGTATTCTTTCAGGTGTCCAAAGTGAATAATTTATGGATACATATCTTAAAATACAGTATACACATTGTTTGCATTCTTTTAGTTTTTACTTTTATAGTTATTTTAGAGACTCCAAAAATCCAAGCAGTTCTACACAGCATCTTGTTCCTTGCTACTACTGCCTGTTCTCTTTAACTCAGCTGCTGCTCCCTATATGCTCTGATTGCTCATGGCTTCTGCTTCCTTGTGGCTCTTGCTGCCTGGTGCCCACTGCTTGCCTACTCAATGTGCTTTTAAACCATTATTCAGTCTACCTCAACTCTTTCACCTGGCACAGTGTTTGGGTAGAGCGTTAACAACCTCCCTACAGATTGGTTGCCTTTGAGCCTGGTGTCCATGCCAGTCCAATACACTGTTACAAAGAGGGAAGAAGGGTCTTGTAGGACCATAACTAAATCTCTGAAGGAACCTCTCAGAGGACTGGGAATGGCAGAACGCAGTTGTCTTGACCTCTATCCCTTCACATAATATTTTTTGAAAATAAAATTCTTTTTTTAATGGCAGGGCCAGCCCTGCGAGGAGCCATTGCGGTTCTGCTCTCTGGTCATTATGGTCGTGAAAATAAGATTCTTGATGACTATATAGTAGTCTGTCCTGTGAATGTACCAGATGTACTTAGCCATTCTTATGGGGCTGAACAGTTAGCTTGTGTTTTGCACAATCCTAAATAATATTGACATGAATAGCCTTCTAAGTTGCCTGAGTCTTAGGTCATCACTTCTTGTTATTTCTAAAATAGAATGACTAGATCAGAGGTGGCAGACTCTTGAGAGAGTTTTCCCGAAGACCTTCCATAAGGATTTTATGACATTAAAATAAGAGCAAGGGATTTTAACCTTTATGATATTTTGCTTTCTAGAAATTGCAGGAAAAACGATACTGTATGCCAGAAATACTTAATTGGAAGAAATGCTTCCTTTTAGGACACCCTAAATTAAGGGGGGGGGGAGTGGGGAGTCACAAGGCATCAGTTTATGTTTTGAGTGGGAGGAATGCAAGGGGCACAGAACTGAATCGGGAGGAATTGTTATGCAGTTGAATGTCTTGAAAAAAAGATCGGAAGGGGTATTAAACGACACAGATTCACTCCTTAGCCTTCATCTTTGTGTGCACAACTACATTTTATGCAGTTGAATCTGCATGTACATGTTTGGCGTGCTTTCAAATATAAAGTGATCCGCGTCTATTGTCATTCTGTTAAGAATTCCTGAGGTGAATATGCCAGATGTTAATTAGCCATTTCCCTGTGATTAGACTCCTCCCCCCCCCCCCCCCTTTCCAATCTTTGTTGGTTGGGAAATAATGCTCTGAATACCTTTGCGGGCTCTTTGGTTTTTGTTTTTGTTTTGTTTTTCAGCTCTCACCATTGGAAGATGTTCCCCAAAGTGGAACTGTAGATCAAAAGATAGAAACAAGGTTATAATAGCTTGCCTTATACTGTACATCGCAAGATGTGCGGCACTGACACGCTATTAACTTTGCACGTCTGTCCGCTGTTTCTCCCAGCTCCTCGAAGGAAGACTGCCTCCTCGAGCTCAATACTCTCCACGGAGCAGCGGAGACCCCGAGCTGGGCGCACAGGAAAAGCTCTGTGAATGGATTAACCTTCCTATATCCATCTGTGGGCTTGGCTTGACTCTTTCTCAAAAATTTTTTTTCCCCTCCCTCCGTCTCTTCGTCTCCTCCTTCGTCCTCTTAAACTGGCAGTTTCAGGCAAGGACGTTTTGGACCGAGGGGCCGTTCCCTGCCCTTTTTTACATCTTTTTCCTCAGGAAGCTCGGGGTCCTGGACCCTCACTCGCCGGCTTCAGAGCAGCAGCCGCCGCCACCGGCGCGCTCACCCAGGTACCTCGTCGGGAAGGAAACGTTTGTCTTGGGGGGGAAAAAAAGAAAAGAAAAAAAAAGTCCACGCCAGTGAAGTCGGGCAGGTTTTGAAGGTAAAGGACAATTTCTGCCGGACAATCCCATGGGGAGCGAGCTTCCGAGGGAGTAACGGCGGCGTCGAGGAATAGCCTGCACCTCGCCCGCTCGTGGGACACACGGAAGTGTCCGTCCCCGCCCGGCCCCGGCGCGGCGACGACAGGTGCAGCGCCCGGCCGGCCGGGGAGGCACCCGTGCCGCCCACGTACAGCCCCCCGCGCCCGGGCACGCCCGTACCTGAGGCGGCGGCCACGACGAAGCCCCGCGCCGCCGCCGTCCCCCCGAGGCGCAGGCCGCCTCCCCTCCGGCGGCGCCCGGCCGCGGGCCCCTGGCCGCGGGGCCGAGAGACCCCCTCCCGCAAGACCCGCCCCCCCGCCCGCCCCCCCCCGCATTCCACAGGCGAAGGGGGCGGGGCCGGCCGGGCGTCACCGGTGACGTAGCCGCCGAACTCGGGTTGTATGGGGGCCCCAGGGGGGTGGGCGACGGGGTGGCCCGGGGGGCGAGCGCCAAGATGGCCGCTCCGGCGCGGGCCGGTGAGTCCGCGTGAGCGGGGCGCGCGCGCGGCGGCGGCTGTTGGCGGGGCGAGTCCCCCCGGCGGGAGCCGCCCCGGGCCCGGAGGCACCTGGCGGCGTTTCCCCGCCGCGCAGGTTGCAGAGTCCGGGCTGGCGGGAGGGAGGGAGAGGGGGCGGCGGACCCGCGGAGGGGGGCGCGCGGAGCCGGCGGCGGCGGCGGGTTCGGCGAGTTTGGCAGGGGCGCCTCTGAGGAGTTTTCGGGGGGCCGTGCCGGCGTCCCGGCGGCCGGCCACCTGGCGGGCGCCCCGAGATGCTGTGCGAGGGGGGCCGCGTCCGTCCCCGGTGACACCGGGCAGCCGCCCCGCGCTGGGCTGCGAGGGAGGAGAAGGCGACCTCGGGGGGCGTGAGAGGGATGCGCTTGGGGAAGGTGTGCCCCGATTCGGGTTCGGGAGCGTCGAGGAGACGCGGTCGCGAGGCTGAGGCGGGCTGGGGGCGCTCGCGGAGCTGGCGCGGTCGGGGGAAGACCGCCTCCCGGCCCCGCTCAGAGCCGCCCCGGGGTGCGGGAAGCCCAGGGGTGCTTTGGCAGGGCTGCGGGCGTCCTCGGTGGAAGGGACGTCCTTCCCGCCCCCCCGAAGCGCTCGGGTCCCAGCGCCGCCTGCACCTGCTGCCACTTAACAGACACGACTTTTCAATAACCGGCTTCCTACACCGTTCCCGCCAGCCTCTGGGGAAGGAATGTTAATGGGCTAACCTCATTTGAAGGGGCATACGAAATGTGTCAGCAAGAGAAGAGAAAAGAGTTTAAGAGATGATCTCTATAAAGGAGGAAGTGGGGGGGCGGGGGGGAAACATGGTAATTGGTCTCCACCGCGGTTGGAGTAATTGTAAATTCTACTCTAATTGGATACCTTCTTGCAGTTTTCATCTTGGAAGTGCAGTTTAGCGAGTCTTGGAGGAGTCCCTTTATCCTCAGTGCCCCCTTCCCCCCTTTTAAACTTGGTCACATCTCGCCAGGAACTTGGGTTGTGAAATTAGCATGGAAATAGACTTTCAGGGTCTGTACTTGAATGTATTATGTGTTGAGTAGCTAGCTGCCTGTGGGGTAAAAGTAGGGGGGGGGGGTAACTTTGAGCCTGGAATTCCATTTTGAGTTGTCTTTAAAACCAGCATTTTGTCTTAAACAAGGAAAAAGCATCGGCTATTCATTGTGATCAAATTCAGAAAGCCGAACACGAGTTAAGCACCTGTTTATAGAACATTTAATCATCTCAATGAGGTCCAGTCTTAAAAAAGAGATGAAAACTTTGTATTATTGGAACTCTAGTCTTTTCATCTTCATTTAGTGTCTCGAGATTTGAAAGAGATTCTAAAGCATTTTGCTCCTGTTGCTTCTCCCTCCTGCTCCACCCTTTTTTTTTTTTTTTCCAGTTTGTGTATACTAGCTATTATTACTTTTGCAATGGATGGCAGATTTTTCAATCCAGTATTTGTCATTGTAGACTATATAGAGCAATTTGGAGAACTCCTGATATAGGACAAATATTTCATTGCATACATTGTAGATTGTGCGGCAGTCTTGTTTTTCATCCAAATATTCATTGTCTCAGATATTTTTAGCCTATAAAAAATTAACTGGTAGGTGAATCTGGATTTAGTATAACATACAATGATACAACTTTTTAGAATATTTCAAATGGAAAATCTGTTGAAGATTTTGGGTTAAATATTTAAAATAGATTGTCTCTACTTAATTGCCTTTACTCCTCTTTTTTTGCAGATTTTTCTTTTTGTACTACAAAAAAAAAAAAGGAATCTATATATCTCCTCTTCCAAATGTTTCCTCTACACACTTGAATCTTATTGAGTATTATAGCATTGGTCCTCATAAACGGACTTTTTGCTCCTTGGGTTGTTTGAGGGCTGAGTCTGATTTTAATTTAATTTTATTCCTAGCACCTGACTGCTTAACATGGAAGAAACCTTGTCAATGTCTGTTGAAGTTGGGTTTTCTAATAGTACAGAAGTACAGAAAAAGGCAACATTTTGGCTTCTTGATAGCAGAAAAAAAAAGAAAGTACTTTCAATTATTCCTCCATCCTGTAATGGTAGGCAGAATAAATGTGGCTTCCAGATTCTGAAGAAGTTGTCTGGTTGAGGGAAGATTAGAGAGAGGCTGGGGCCACTGGAGTCTGATCAACAGAGGAAATGTGTGCTCAACCATTCTCTGGAGTCAGTAATGAAGGACAGTTTGCCCAGACTAAATAGGTGACAAGTATCGAAAATATAGGATTCTAAAATAAATAAATAAATAAATAAATAAATAAATAAATAAATAAAATATAGGATTCTACAAATACTGGTTTTCTGGCAAAGATTAAAATCAATGTAAGAAGTGCAATTGATTTTTTCACAGCACCTTCAGACTCCATAAAAATTTTATTGTAAAACAAACACTTATTTTTAATGAAGTTTTACATGCCATAAGAAAAAAAAAAGTATTTATATTCTAAGAATATACTTGTTAGGCCAAGTCATGGATGTACTGGAATGATAGAAGAGAGAATCTAGGCATTTTACACAAAAGTATTTTAACTCAACTTACTAGATCCATAATAGAATGTTCATTCTCTTTGTGAGTGTTTTCCCCATTGTTATGAACTTAGCAGCAGTAGACTAATGTATAAGTATGACGGTGTGACACTAATGATAAATATTTTGCAACAAAATTGCCCATGAATGAAATTCTTGTAACTAGGGATGGGTGAAGAAATCGAATAGCCTGGTGACAGACCTTGCTTTCTAGGAACTTTTTCTTAGAACCTCATGAACTAGATCCAAGCTGTGTGCTTTGGGAGAGGCATGTTTGAGACGTGCAGAGGGCCAGGGGGTAGGGGGCTGCGGAGGGTATCCTTTATTATTTAATGAGGAGTTTCCAAGAAGATCAGGGTAATTTTTGGATTCTAGACCCCTGGAGGAAGAAAGAATAGCTAAGCCCTTCCTAGGGCTAAAGGAAAGGAAATACATCATGATTGACAAGGAGAAGTACCAAAGCATATAATAGGCATAATAGTATACCTAAGGGGAACAGGGAAAGCTTGAGAGCCCGTTGTATTCATTTGTTCAATAATTAGTTTATTTAAGAATATTGAATGCTTTGTATGTACCAGGCACTATGACCCTTAGTATTTTACAGGCATTTCTTAAGAGGATAGGGGTACTATGGTGGTTTTATGAAATAAATGGAAACTTGAAAATTGCTCATAAGCCCTAGCTGGTTTTGTTCAGTGGCTAGAGTGTTGACCTGTGGACTGAAAGATTCCAAGTTCGAATATAGTCAGGGGCATATGCCCGGATTGTGGGCTCGATCCCAATAGGGGACATACATGAGGCATCTAATCAATGATTATTTTTTTAAAATATATATCTTATTGATTTTTTTTATGGAGAGGAAGGGAGAGGGATAGAGTTAGAAACATCGATGAGAGAGAAGCATCGATCAGCTGCCTCCTGCATGTCCTCTACCGGGGATGTGCCCCCAACCAATGTACATGCCCTTGACCGGAATCAAACCTGGGACCTTTCAGTCTGAAGACCGACGCTCTATCCACTGAGCCAAACCGGTTTCGGCTAATCAATGATTCTTATCTATACCTCTCCCTTCTTCTCTGAAATCAATAAAAATATTTTTTAAAAAGTTTATTTTATTTTATTTTATTTATTTTATTTTAAATATTTTATTGGTTTTTTACAGAGAGGAAGAGAGAGGGATAGAGTTAGAAACATCGATGAGAGAGAATCATTGATCAGCTGCCTCTTGCACACCCCCCACCGGGGATGTGCCCGCAACCAAGGTACATGCCCTTGACCGGAATCGAACCTGGGACCTTTCAGTCCGCAGACCGACGCTCTACCACTGAGCCAAACCGGCTTCGGCTAAAAAGTTTATTTTAAAAAAAGAAAATTGCTCATAAGACATGGGTAAGGTTTGCCCTAATTACTATGGATAAAGTTATTTTTATTCTTACCCAAATACATTTAAAGATTGTGGTCGTTAGCAATTCCTAGGGACTACTGCCTACTAAGATTGCCATTTCTCCCTATCTTTTATTATGGGAAATAGTATATATTTTAAATTTTAATAGTTTTTAGAATATCTGCATAGGTTTGGTACTGATTTTTTTTAAAAAAAGGTTTTTGCCCTAGCTGGTTTGGTTTAGTGGATAGAGCTTTGGCCTGCTGACTGAAGGGTCCTAGGTTTAATTCCGGGTTGCAGGCTCAATCCCCCAGTTTGGGGTGTGCAGAAAGCAGCCAATCAATGATTCTCTCTCATCATTGATGTTTCTCTCTCTCTCCCTATCTCCCTTCCTCTCTGAAATCATTTAAAAAAATTTTTTTAAAGAAGAAAAATGTTTTGCTATAAAAAGTATTTGTTAAAACGAAGAGTCAACATATGCCTACTCTTTTAATATCTATTTTTTGGGAAGGTCTCAGGAGTATTTTCTTTATTATTATTATTTTATTGTTGTTGTTAGTCTTCGCCCAAGGATATTTTTCTATTGATTTTTAGAGAGAGTGGAAGAAAGAGGGAAAGACAGGAACATTGATTGGTTGCCTCCTGCACAAGCCCTTACCAGGGGCGGGGCTGGGGAGGAGCCTACAACCAAAGTACATGCCTTTGAAATCAAACCCTTGGGTCCGAAGGCCAATGCTTCATCCACTGAGCCAAACTGGCTAAGGCAGGAGTATTTTCTTTAATGAGATAAAATGGTTACTGGGACACAATTTTATTTTTTATTAAAATATTTTTTTGTTAATCCTCACCTGAGGATATTTTTCCCATTGATTTTTAGAAAGTGGAAGGGAAGGGGAGAGACACAGAGTGAGAGAAACATTGATGTGAGAGAGACATATCGATTGTTTGCCTCTTACAATAGCCCTGACCAGGGCCAGAGATTGAACCTGCAACCGAGGTATGTGCCCTTGATCTGAATTAAACATGAGACCCTTCAGTCCGCTGGCTGATGCTCCAATTACTGAACCCCACAGGTCAAGGCCCCAATTTTATTTAAATAGTTATTCTGCCCTGGCTGGTATGGCTCAGTGGGTTGAAATGATGTTTGGTACGCCAAAAGGTGGCAGGTTCGATTTCCGGTCAGGGCACATACCCAGGTTGGGGGTTCAATTCCCAGTCAGCGTGGCGAGGGAGGCAACCAATCCATATTTCTTTCTCTCTCTCCCTCCTCCCCTTCCCATTCCTCTCTTCCTATCTCTGAAATCAATTTTTAAAAAATATATTTTATTGATATTTTACAGAGAGGAAGGGAGAGATAAAGATCCAGAAACGTCAATGAGAGAGAAACATCGACCAGCTGCCTCCTGCACACCCCCCACTGGGTATGCGCCCGCAACCAGTGTACATGCCCTCGACCGGAATTGAACCCGGGACCTTTCAGTCCGCAGACCAACGCTCTACCACTGAGCCAAACCGGTTTCGCCTAAAATCAATTTTAAAAAAAAATTTAAATACTGTTTATACATCTTTTTTTTTCTTCCTTTAATTGCAGTAGAATGTATGCATTTATATAAAATGTGCAGACCCATTTCCTATGAATGATTACTTGTGGGAGTCAACCAATTCATGTTTCTCTCTTACATTGATATTTCTCTCACTTTCTTTAAAGTCAATTATAAAACATTTTAAAAATATATATATTGTGCCACAATTTGAAGGCTCTTATATGCCATGTTAAGTTTAGATTTATTTTGTAGTGTTCTAAGACTGTTAAACAATCCTTTAATAATTATAAAACTATGCCTATAAGACACACTAGGAATTATATAAAATATATGTGTTTTATGATGATTATTTTGACTAAGTATGAGCTATGAAAGGGGGAAGCTTCTTAATAGAGCATGATGATATTTTAGTGTCTATTCAGAGTTGAAAATATAAATTCTTTTTAAGAATATTATTAGCTATTTCTCTTATTCTGTGTCACTTTTTGAAGTATATTTTAGTTTGGCTATTTTTAAAAATATTTTCAGCCGAAACCGGTTTGGCTCAGTGGATAGAGCGTCGGCCTGCAGACTGAAGGGTCCCGGGTTTGATTCCAGTCAAGGGCATGTACCTTGGTTTCAGGCATATCCCCAGTAGGAGGTGTGCAAGAGGCAGCTGATCAATGATTCTCTCTCATCGATGTTTCTAACTCTCTATCCCTCTCTCCTCCTCTCTGTAAAAAAAAAAAAATCAATAAAATATATATTTTAAAAATATATATTTTCATTTTGTTTTTGTTAAACTTCACCTGAGGATATTATTTCCATTGAGCTTTAGAGAGAATAGAAGGGAAGGAAGAAGGAAGGGGGGAGGAGAGAAACATCAATTGGTTGCCTTCCACATACTCCCAACCAGGGCTGGGGATCAAACCTTCTACCCAGGTACATGCCCTATTCTGGGAACTGAACCCTCAACCCTTTGGGGTGTGGACCAATGCTATAACCACTGAGTGAGCAACACTGACTGGAGCTAAAAGCCTTTTTTTATTAAATTCTCACATGAGGATATGTGTATTGATTTTAGAGAGAGGAACGAGGCAGGAAAGAGAAACATCCTATCTAATAAATTGGGAATATGCTAATTGACTGTCACACCCTCACAAATAAGGTGACACCCATGGTCAATATGCTAATTGACTGTTAAGCCCTCAAAGATGACAGCGCCCACAGCCACAAGATGGCAGTACCCAGGACCCTCAGCCCTTCCTGCCTCCACAGTCCCCCAGTCCCTTCAGCCCCCCCAGTCACCCAGGACCAGACGGAGGTGCAGGTAAGCCTCAGATGGCAGCTGCCCAGCCTCCCAGGGCCAGCCCGAGGGATGACCAAATGACTGAACATCAGGCTGCGTGGGGCTATCAGGCCAGCAGGGGGGCGGTGAGGGGTGACCAAGTTGGAAGGGGGGCAGCTGGAGGTGACCAGGCCAGCAGGGGGAGGGTTGGTGGCAACCAGGCTGTCAGGGAGGACAGTAAGGGCAACCAGGCCGGCAGGAGAGGGAGTGCAGTTGGGGGCAACCAGGATGGCAGAGGGGGACAATTGGGGGGTGACTAGGCCAGCAGAGGGGGCAGTTGGGGGCGACCAGGCCAGCAGGGTGGGCAGTTTAGGGGTGATCAGGCAGGCAGGCAGGTGAGTGATTAGTAGGAGTCAGTGGTCCAGGATTATAAGAGGGTCTAGATTGGCAGTCGGCCATCCCCCAAGGGGTCCTGGATTGGAGAAGGTGCAGGCTGGGCTCAGGGAGACCCATTCTCCCACCCCCCATGCACAATTTTTTTTTTAATTTTATTTTATTAAGGTATTTTCTGTGTACATAGTTTACCATTGCCCCCCCCCCCCACCTCCCATTTATGCCCTCCCTCCCCAGAGTTCTGTGTTCATTTGTTGTACTTATGTTCATGCATACCAGTCCCTCGGTTGTTCTCCTATCTCCCCCCAGGTCTCCTTCCCCTCCCCGCTGTCATTTGGCAGTCTGCTTGTTTTATGGTGACTATCTCAGGACCATATGAATAGAGTCCGCTCCTCCTCTGGTTTTCACCGCCCCTTCCTCTGGGTCCCACTGCTTCCCCTGGGACACACGGCTCGCCCGGGGCACACTGCACCCTGGGACACTCGGCTCACCCAGGGCACTCGGCCCCCTGGGACACTCGGCTCACCCGGGGCACTCGGCCCCCTGGGACACTCGGCTCACCTGGGGCACTCGGCCCCCTGGGACACTCGGCTCACCCGGGGCACTTGGCCCCCTGGGACACTCGGCTCACCCGGGGGCACTCAGCCCCATGGGACACTCGGCTCACCCGGGGCAATCGGCCCCCCATGCACAAATTTCATGCACCAGGCCTCTAGTGGATATATATGCCCTGAGGGTGTGTGCCCTAACTGAGAATTAATTGAACCTGCAACATTTATTTTATTTTATTTTATTTTTAAAAATAAATCTTTATTGTTCAGATTATTACAAATGTGTTCCTCCCCCCCCCCCTCAATTGCTCCCCTCCACCAGGTTCCCACCCCACCCTCTGTCCTTTCCCCATCCCCCAATGTCCTCATCCATAGGTGCACAGTTTTTGTTCAGTCTCTTCCCACACCCCCCACGCCCCTTTTCCCTGAGAATCGTCAGTCCACTCCCCTTCCATACCTCTGAGTCTATTATATTCACCAGTTAATATTGTTCATCAGGTTTTTTAATTCCCTTGGATTTTAGTTTCATTTGTTGATAGTTACGTATTTGTTGTTCATAATTTTTATCTTTATCTTCTTCCTCTTCCTAAAGAACCCCTTTCAGCAATTCATATAATTCTGTTTTGGTGGTGGTGAACTCCTTTCGCTATTTTTATTTGTGAAGCTCTTTATCTGGCCTTAAATTCTGAGTGATAGCTTTGCTGGGTAGAGTATTTTTGGCTGTAGTTCTTGCTATTACCTTGAACATTTCTTGCCATTCCCATCTGGCCTGCATGGTTTCTGTTGAGAAATCAGCTGACAATCGTATGGGTGCTCCTTTATAGGTAAGTACCTGCTTTTGTCTTGCTGCTTTTAATATTCTCTCTTTGTCTTTTGCTCTTGGAATTTTAATTATGATGTGTCTTGGTGTGGTCCTCTTTGGATTCCTTTTGTTTGGGGTTCTGTGCGCTTCCTGGACTTGTAAGTCTATTTCCCCAGGTGGGGGAAGTTTTCTGTCACTATTTCTTCCAGTATTCTTTTAGTATCTTGCTCGCTCTCTTCTGGGATCCCCATAATTTTGATGTTGGTTTGCTTGAAATTGTCCCAGAGGTTTCTTACACTATCTTCAACCTTCTGGATTCTCTTATCTTCTTGCTTCTGTAGAGGAGTGTCCTCTGGCTCTTTGTGTTCTAAATCTTTGTCTTGATTCTTGCCATCTTCCAGTCTGTTTTTAGGACTCTGTGTAATATTTTTTATTTCAGACATTGTTTTCTTTATTTCTAGTTGATCCCTTTTCTTATCCTCATAGGTCTCATTTGTTTTATTGGCCTTTTTTAGGATATTCTTTTAAAAAATTTTTTAAAATATATATTTTATTGATTTTTTACAGAGAGGAAGGGAGAAAGGGATAGAGAGCTAGAAACATCGATGAGAGAGAAATATCGACCAGCTGCCTCCTACACACCCCCTGCCGGGGATATGCCCGCAACCAATGTACATGCTCTTGACCAGAATCAAACCTGGGACCTTTCAGTCCACAGGCCGACGCTCTTTCCACTGAGCCAAACCGATTTCGGCAGGGTATTTTTGAAAAGCCTTATAACTGTAGTTTTGAACTCAATGTCCATTCTTTTCTTTTCCTCCATCTCCCTCCTTTGTGTCCTGCCTCTTGTCTGCATTGTAGTTGTTTTCCTGATTTGATGGAATAGTTTTGTGTGCTAGGTGTTCTGGTAGATCCTAGTAGCACAGCCTTCCCAGTTACCTGAGGTGGACAGTCTTGGTGTAGCCCTTTGTGGGCTCTGTGTGCAGTCTTGTTAAACCTTGCTTATTCTTGGTATCACTGGGAAGCGTTGATCTCCAAGCCAATTGGCTGTGAGGATCAGCGGTGTCTCAGCTAGGAGGGCTTCTGTACTCCAATTGGGTGGGGCGGAGTCTCCGGGTGGTGCAATCTTTGGTTCCCTGTCAGTCTCGCCTTAGAAAAGTCTTGTTTTACAAGTGAGTTTCACAAGATTGGTTGCAGGCGCACACACCTCTTTTGGTAAAGGCGTAGACAAGCTTTGGATTCAGGCCAGTCTCTCCTTAGAGAAAGCCAGCCACTGGGAGAGCTTCTGTGCTCAGCTTGAATAGGGCGGAGTCTGGGGTTGGTGCAGACAAGCTTTGTTTTTCCGTTAGCTCCTCCCCAAGTCCCGCAGTAATTGCCTCTGGCTTCACACACCTCTGAGAGGTCTCTGCCTGCTGCCTGACTGTCTGGCCTCTCCCTGACTGAGGCAGTCTATCAGAGCAATAGGGTGATTCTGTTTTCCTCTCGAACAGAAAGGCAGCAGCGCGTTAGCTGTCCGCCCTATCTGAGCGCTGGGAGTCGGCCAGCAGCAATCTCGGCCGGCCCTCCCTCTCCGCCCCCTGGATTAAGCCAGCACCTTTTTGCGCACAGTTCTCTGTACCTTCACAGTTTCTGGGGATCGGCGCGCCTGCTCTCTCCTTCGCAGATGGCAGAGCCTCCTCTCAGCCGTCTGGTGCTTCAGGGCAATGCCTCCCCTGTTTTCCAGTTCTAAATTCAAATTTGTTGTGGTAGGCTGCATTCGGGTGTCTACCCTATGCCACCATCTTGGTTTCTCTGAACCTGCAACATTTTTAGTGCATGGGACAACTCCAACCAATTGAGCCACCCAGTTAGATTTTAGTTTGTCTGTTTTTATATGTTTATTTTTCATGAAAACTTTCTGACTTTTATTTTAAAAATATTTTTTAAAGCAAAGAACCTGAAAATTGAGACTAATTGCACTGATTAAAAGATCTAGATTACTTTTGTATGATGGACCTTTGGTTCCAACTTTCTTTTTAAAATATTTTAAAAATTGATTTGAGAAAGAGAATAACATCCATCAGTTGGCTCCTGCATTTTCCCTGGCAAGGAATTGAACCTGAAACCTGGGCATGTGCCCTGACTGAGAATTGAACCAGCGACCTTTCGGTGCACAGGACAACTGGGCCATGCAACACGTTCTAAGTTTTTTCTTGAGAAACTAAAGTAGAAAGGGAGTGGTTAGCTGAAAAAATCACTATGTTGAAAAGAACCAAAATTTGTAGAAAGTTAACTTTTGAAGTAGGTATCCTTCTAATTTTTTAGAGTTCTTATAGCTCCTGGTAATACTTATATTTGGGGCAAAGGGTCACTATACTTAATACCAAATTTCAAAGTAACTGAAACCTAATTAGGATTGAAGAAGTATGTCTCAGTTTGCTTTTACATAAAATCTATTTTGCATCTATGAAAGCATGTAGCATGGGATAAGACACATGGTAGACTCTGGTTAGGGATAGAGAAAGTAGGATAATGACATCACAAAGTAACAGGAAACTGTGCCTAACTGACCATGGGGGGGAAATGACCACTTAGTTGAGGGTAATTTTGGCCACTAGTGATAAGTGACTTCTTATTATCCACTGATTCAAATAATGAGAACTGAAGTGAGACCTGCAATTAATACAAGTTAATTGATTGTGCCAATAATTTAGTAGCCTGAAACAATATGGCTATACAAACCCCTAACATCTTCAGAAATCTGTTATTTTTCTTTTTATTAAAGTGATAAAAAAATTTTGTCCTCTCTGACTATAGGGAACCTATCCAACAATGGCAGAGTAAGGATGTATATATACATAAACACAAGGATTCATATTTGACACCGCTCAAGTACTTTGGGAATTTAGAAAAAAAAAAGATTTTAAACAAACAAACAAACAACAACAACTAGAAATACTTTGCCCTGGCCAATGGTTCATTTGATTGGAGCATTATCCCAATACACCAGGGTTGTGGGTTTGATCCCTGGTCACCAAGCATGCAGGAATGAACCAATGAATGCATTAAAAGGGTGGAGCAACAATTTGATGTTTCTCTCTTTCTCTCTCAAGTCAATAAAATAAAATACAAATTTTTAAAAAGCAACTAGAAACACTCTGAGAAGAAGTTGGGTCTTTAAGAATGAATGTGTTTTTGAAGGGTGCAGGTAAGGGAATGATGAAGATGAATTAGCTAGGGATGATTCTTTTTGGCTATAATGCATAGAGGGGTAATGACAGGAAGGGTAATAAGAGAAGGCAAAGAAGATAAGTTGGAATCTGAAGAATTTTGAAAGCAAGACTGACAAATATATAATATTTTGATTGCCCCACTGCTATTATGAAATAAGTTTAGTGAGCCGTGATCAGCATTTAAAAAAAATGAAATAGGATAGGAAATATCAGAATATACCATTCTTATAATGATCGTTTGTGAAACTTTTTTCCAGGTGTATGTGTGTGTATTTGATGTGTACATACACATTTACTGAAACCCAGTGTAAAATTTCTTTGCAGATAGTGGAGTGGTGAGGGCCTGGGGCAGGGGCCAGGGTAGGCTAGAAGGGGTCCATGGCGGGGAAAGGAGGATATATGTAATACTTTCAATAATAACATTTTAAAAAGTAAAATAAAATTTCTTAGGCTGAGTCATAGTCATAAAGTTAAAAATCACTACTTTATTGGACTATGGGGAAGAGAGGACTTAAGTGTAAGAGTTAAAAGGCTCAAAGTCTTTTCTGGCAGGATAATACTACGGAGGAGAGTGAAAGTTCAGATGATGGAAGACAAGTTTGGAGATTACTATTGTGCTTCAGGAATAATACAGTGAAGTTTATAATGAGAGTAATAGCTCTGGAAATGGAAAGGAATAAGGACTTGGGGAATGTTAATCAGCCATATATATATATATATATATATATATATATATATATGTGTGTGTGTGTGTGTGTGTGTGTGTGTGTGTGTCATAAACTGAATGTGTGATGGAAGAGTTAAAAAAGTACAGAGATTTCTAGCCAGGGTATTTGAATGATATAATACAATATATTTAATCAGATAATATTGGAAAAGAGGCTAATTCTGTAAAGGCAAGATATATAGGCAAGCTGAGTTGAAGTGTGTCTGAGATTAATTCAGAAAGGTGAGGGCCAAGGATGAAGTCTTAGAAGTGAGCTATCTAGATCTGATTTTTGAAGTAAGTTCATTTCTACAAGAAGTTTGAAAAGCCATTAAAATAGATCAGCAATACATGCTTAAAGCCTAGATTGTATGTTTCACTGAGTAAATAAAAATTAATCTCAGAATTCTCACTGGGTGGTAAATATAAGCAATTTGGTGCTGTTGAACTTTAATAAGTTAAAATATTTTACCTGTGATCTTAATTTTTGTGTGTAATATAGGCCTTTGACCAAAAATACCATATCTAATTAGATCTTACATTTTTTCCTCTCCCAGTCATTTTAGCTTTCTATATTATAATTGCTTTAATGACATGCTAACTCTGTATAAAAAAAATTTATCTTCCAATAAGTTCAGTACAATTATTTTCTTAAATGTTAAAGATTTGCTAAAGGGAATTTTGAAAATGTTTGCTCAATTATATGGCATGAAAAGTTTGAATAGCTTAAATGTATTTTTTTAAACAAGTTAAATATTTTATTGTCTTTAAGCAGTGAAGAATGACAAAAAGAAGTCTTTAGAATATTTATAACTAATCTCTCTTTAAAATAAAGATGAGCATATTGGGGGTTTTTTAAAGCCATTTTATAACTATTTATTGGAATTTCAAGTTTGAGACATTTTAAAAAATATATGAGAAAATGAGAGTATAATTTTAATCTATATAGGTTTCATTCAAAATATCTTGACTATTTTAATGTTGCTGTTATATGTAGGTATAAGTAATATTTTGTCAGAGTCTGTGTAGGGGATACAAAAATGACTTTTTAAAATGAATATACTACCACAAATTACATACCTAGTCTGCTAGAGCCAGAGTTAATAGTTTCTCAGCAGTGGATTAGCAAATGAAAAGAAGTGCTCTGAACTCTGTAGAGGAAAATAGGAAGTGTCAAGAAATACTCCCATCCCCCCTTTTTCCTCCAAGCTTTTAGAACTTGGTGTGATGAAGACCCTTTGGGGATACTCTAGTGACTGAGTTTTTGCTCCAAGCAGCAGAGATTTCTGGTGCCAGCAGCCCGCCTCTCTAGCTCCTGCTTTCCTCCCTGACCTTCCCTTGGGCATCCATCTCCTACTGGTATTTTTCCATAAGCAGAGAGGGTAAGTGAGCCCTTATTCTAAAATATTAACCTCGTGATCTATCATTACCCCATCCTGGTTTCACTTACGGTATTTGGATTTTTAAAAAGATTTTATCTTTGAGAGAGTCCCTTTAAAACGCAAATACCCCTGGGAGAGGTCAGATCTTAGTTCACATCTAACATCTTAATTAACAATTAGCACCTTAGTTGGGCTTAGTTCACATTTGCTGAGGAGGAACCCCTTACTAAAAGTATTAAAACTATAAGAAATTAGCATTTATGAGATTATCCTTATTATTATATATAATGTTATTGACAGCTAAGATGTAATATTATTTAGTGTCAGGAATTGTTCTAAGTGCTTTGCAAATATTAATTTCTCTAATTCCCTCAACAACCCCAAGGATCTTAATATCACTGTTATTTTATAGATAAGAAAACTGAGGTGTGTGGAACATAAATAATTTGTCTAGGTCTCATAGTAATGACAGCCAGGTATTACATGCAGGCATTTGGTTTCCAGAGTGTGTTCTCTAACCGTTCGCTGTGATACCATTCCCCTGCTGTATTGCCTATCAGAGAGATGGCATCTGATCAATTCCCTTTTTTCACAATTTTGCTATTCAATTATAGGCCACTTCCTATTGAAGGTCAGAGACCTTGCCATCATCTAAATAGATACTTTCAGTAACAAATGCAATGAAATAGGAAAATTCCTTATAACCAAAGGAATTTATTTGCCAAATATAAAGGATTAAAGAGGCTAGAGTATAATTTAAGCACATGCATAGTATTATCTGTACTATTTACAACTTCTATATAAATAACATGTTCATTATTTTTAGATATTTGAAAATATGGATTAAGTAAAAGAAAAAAAATAATTTGCAGTCCCACTGACCAGAGTTAACCCCACAAGTGTGTGTGTGTGTGTGTGTTTGTGTGTGTGTGTATTTAAAAATATATTTTATATGAGCCTAGCCAGTGTGACTCACTGGTTGAGCATCAACCCATGACCCAGAGGTCACTGTATCTCCCCCTCCCTTCCACTCTCTCTAAAAATCAATGGAAAGAATATCCTCAGGTTGACACCGGTTTGGCTCAGTGGATAGAGCGTCAGCCTGCAGACTAAAAGGTCCCGGGTTCGATTCCGGTCAATGGCATGTACCTTGGTTACAGGCACATCCCCAGTAGGGGGTGTGCAAGAGGCAGCTGATCGATGATTCTCTCTCATCAATGTTTCTAACTCTCTATCCCTCTCTCTTCCTCTCTGTAAAAAATCAATAAAATATATATATATTTTTAAAAACAAACAAACAAGTTCTTGCATATTCCTGAGTCTATTCAAACACAAAGGCATTCTTCCCTTCTGTCTTTCTCTCTCTCTCTTTCTAAGCAAACTGTCAAAGGCTATCAGATCAGAGTATGTTTTAGAGTCATGAATTAAAAGTCATTATTGACTTACTAATGGAAAGCCAACTTTAAAATGGTAATTAAGTAAAATATGAAATAGATTTATTTAAATGAATAGGAGAGAATATTAAGATGTATTCACCATAGCCACCATTACAGCTACCATTTGTTGAGCATTTACTGTGTGTCAGATAGTTTATCTCAGTTCTTCTGCAATTTGAAGTTGGCATGATTTTTCCCTGTTTTACAGATAAAGTTCAGAGGAGTTAAAATATTTACTCAAGTCAGACATATAATGGTATGTGGAGAGGTAAAATTCAGACCTTAGTTTTCCCACTTCAAAAACCTATGCTTTTAACTATGAGTATATTTTAGTAACTCCACATAGGGTTCTCAGAACAGACATTAGAGACATATTTTGGTCTTGCCAGCCCCAATTTTAAGCTGCCCTCACACTATTCGGTAGATAGTGGCAGAAAATTTAAAAAGACTATAAAGGGAAATGAGGTGGAGAGAAGTCTGAATGCAGCAAGGGAGATGTGAGAACTGCCTATGGTATTATGACAGGCCTAGAAATTGGAGCAGAAGCAGCAAATTTATAAAAATTATTCTTGGAAAAATGCCTCATAAAAACAAAAAATTGGCTTCTTATTTTATTAAAATTGACAGTGTTCTGTTTAGTTTTCAGATGCTTCAAGAGTGAACAAAGACTGATTTGGATTATGTATTTCTCAGCTAGATAAAATAAACGTTAACTATGGATAAATGCAAACACATTGGACAGTTGCAGCTTGCTCAAGACCATTCCATTCTCAACCCTCAGAAATGGCATTGTGTGAACTGCAATACAAGTGAGTCGATTTGGGCTTGCCTTAGCTGTTCCCACGTTGCCTGTGGAAGGTATATTGAAGAACATGCTCTCAAGCACTTTCAAGAAAGCAGGCATCCTGTTGCAATAGAGGTGAATGATATGTATGTTTTTTGTTACCTTTGTGATGATTATGTTCTTAATGACAATGCAGCTGGAGATCTGAAGTTACTGCGAAGTACATTAAGTGCAATCAAAAGTCAAAATTATCACTGCACCACTCCCAGGGGAAGGGTTTTACAATCTATCAGTATAAGTGGTGATTCTTATTTCTTACATGACGGTGCCCAATCTCTGCTTCACAATGAAGATCAAATGTATACTGCTCTTTGGCACAGGAGAAGGATCCTAATGGGTAAAATTTTTCGAATTTGGTTTGAACAATCACCCATTGGAAGAAAAAAGCAAGAAGAACAACATCAAGAAAAAATAGAAAACAGAGAAGTAAAGAAAAGACGGCAAGAATTAGAGCATCGAGTTAAAGCAGAATTGGAAAGTTTGCCCCCCAGAAAGAGTCTTCGTTTGCAAGGTCTAGCTCTGTCCACCACAATAGAAATAGTTCCTGTTCAAGAATCACTACAAACCTCATCAGCAGCAGCAAAAGATCAAGTAGTATCTACCTCAGAGGATGTAAGATTTAAAAAAGCCAGTGATCCCTCAACTAAACAAAGGCCAATTGTAATTCCTGGTGTAACAGGATTAAGAAATTTGGGAAATACTTGCTATATGAATTCTGTTCTTCAAGTGTTGAGTCATTTGATTATTTTTCGACAATGTTTTTTAAAACTTGATCTGAACCAATGGCTGTCTGTGACAGCTAATGATAAGACAAAATCATCTTATAAGCATCCACCAATCACAGATACAGTATGTCAAATGAATGAATGCCAAGAAAAAGATATGTTTTCTGTTCACTCCAGACATCCAACTTTATCGTCTAGACTAAGTGTTGGAACATCAAAGAGTAGGAAGATGGAACTTATTCAGCCATGGAAGTCAAGTTCACAATACATTTCTCTCTGTCATGAATTGCATACTTTGTTCCAAGTCATGTGGTCTGGAAAGTGGGCCTTTGTCTCACCATTTGCTATGCTACACTCAGTGTGGAGACTAATTCCTGCTTTTCGTGGTTATGCCCAACAAGATGCTCAGGAATTTCTTTGTGAACTTTTGGATAAAATACAACATGAACTAGAGACAACTGGTACCAGGTTACCAGCTCTCATCCCCACTTCTGAAAGGAAGCTTATCAAACAGGTTTTAAATGTTGTGAATAATATTTTTCATGGACAACTTCTTAGTCAGGTATGGTTTTTTTTAAATATGATTTTTATTGTAGGGACTTAATAAAGTGAAGCATAAAAGATGCATATTTTCTATCTCATACAGGTGTAGGGAACCTTTTTCTGCCAAGGGCCATTTGGATATTTATAACATCATTTTCAGACCATACAAAATTATCAACTTAAAAATTAGCCTGTTATATTTTATCAAACATTTCATTACTCCTAAAGCCTTGGCAGGGCCAGACCAAATGATTTCTCAGGTCTTATACAGTCCGTGGGCTGGATGTTCCTCACCCCTGATTTAGTGTGTTAGAGCTAGTACTGTTTTTAAGTCAAAATAGATCCCTTTCATATATATATATATATATATATATATATATATATATATATATATAGTCAGCTCACTTTTAAAAAATATATTTTATTGATTTTTTACAGAGAGGAAGAGAGAGGGAGGTTAGAACCATCGATCAGCTGCCTCTTGCACACCCCCTGCTGGGGATGTACCCACAACCAAGGTATATGCCCTTGACCAGAATCCTTTTAGTCCACAGGCCGACGCTCTAGCCACTGAGCCAAACCGGTTTCGGCATCAGCTCACTTTTTTTTTTTTTAAGTATATATTTTATTGATTTCTTACAGAGAGGAAGAGAGAGGGTTAGAGAGAAACATCGATGAGAGAGAATCATCGATCAGCTTCCTCTTGCACACCACCCACTGGGGATGTGCCTGCAACCAAGGTACATGCTCTTGACCGGAATCGAACCTGGGACTCTTCAGTCCGCAGGCCGACGCTCTACCACTGAGCCAAACTGGTCTTGGCCTCAGCTCACTTTTTATAGTTTCCTTCATGAATCATTGGAAGTAGTTTCATGTCCATGGTATGAAAGCTTTTTTTGTGGAGAAAGGAAATTAGGAGATAGAGCTTCTTAGGTTAACTATATTCTTTGAGAGTTTGAGAAAAGGGGAGGGTGGTTAATCCTACAGGGAACAAATTTGAAGATGCTGATGTTCAAGCATCAACTGCATTTCATAATGTATGGAATGATCTATAAAGTCTGTCTTCAATTACTTTGAGTGTCTTCTGGCATTAAATACTGCTGAATCTTCACTAAATTTATTATTCTTTCCCTTTCCAGTTACTAATATATCTATCCTATGTAAGTTATTAGAACTGGCCATATTCCTTGTGGTTCCTATATTTGGGTGAGGATTTTAATGTAGTGATATTTGTTTTAAATGGAAGTATGACCTCATTATTTGTCATATTACTATCTTTTGAAATTATCAGTTGGTAGGTCTTCAAGATCTATATACACTAATATACTTTTGTATATAAAAATATAGTATTTTATTTATATCATGATTAAGGGGTGTATAGGGATTCGGGGAGGGAAAATCAACTGGTGAAAGAACTACAATTCCAATTATAAAAATATATTAAATTAAATGCATGTGTGTGTATATATATATCTGCACACACACCTAAATGGATATCTGATTAAATGAGTCCACAGTTTGTTTTTACTTAAATTCAGATTTGACTAATGCCCTTGGAGTTTTTTGAATGCCTAGTAGTTAAAGTCCACCAATGTATAATGGTTAGTTTACTGACAGTGTTTTGGAAGGAAAAATAATAATAACAATTTCCTGAAAATAGTATAAAGCAGATTATTCAGAATTATGATAGTGCATTTTCAGAAGAAAAGCTTTTTTTTTTTTTTTTTTTTTTTTTTTTTGGCAATGACCTCATGAAAGGAGTGAATGTTTTGACCGAAGCATTGTAATCTGAAACATTTTTATTTGCAGGTTACATGTCTTGCATGTGACAACAAATCAAATACCATAGAACCTTTCTGGGATTTGTCACTGGAATTTCCCAAAAGATACCAATGCAATGGAAGAGATATGGCTTCTCAGTCATGCCTGGTTACTGAAATGTTGGCCAAATTCACAGAAACAGAAGCTTTAGAAGGAAAAATCTACATATGTGATCAGTGTAATTGTAAGTAGTGACTATATTCTCCTTCCTTTTCTATGAATGAATGAAAGGAATCTGGAAAAAATTTCCTTAAGTAGCAGTTATGGAAATAAACTTCCTTTGTTAGTTTATCAAAAGAAACTAGGCTGGATATTTCTACTTTATAATTAGCACTTATGAACCTTTGTGTATGTTTGCATTAATGATGATATTTAAATAAAATTTTGATCCTGTGTCAATTATGGACAGAAAAGATTAATAAAAATAAAAATTTCATATGTGAGGCAGAATATTAAACTGATAAGAACAGATACCACACTTGATCTTAGCCAAAAGGTCGAGAAGCAATTGTGAGGCAGAATAAAGTAGCAAAGTGCCGGTGGTTTTGATCGGGCACCTAGAAGCATTCAGGAACCTGGAGAAGCGTAAATTAAGAGTCCAGAAACGAAAGATAATTTTGGAAGGCATTCTGGGGAGTCAGAAGACTTAGCTAAAGGAACTAAGTCAGGGGTGGGCAAACCTTTTGACTCGAGGGCCACAATGGGTTCTTAAACTGGACCGGAGGGCCAGAACAAAAGCAACCTGACCATGCTGGCACTCTCATCTTGGGCTGCTGGTGAAGGAGCGGAGGGGAGAGCAAGAGAACCCTCCTCTCTTTTGGCTCCAAGGGCCGGATAGAACAGCCGAACAGGCCAGATTCAGCCCGTGGGCCGTAGTTTGCCCACGGCTGAACTAAGTTCTCCTTGTCTCAGGACCCCTTGCTATTTATTAACACAGTTCATCCTAAGGCAAGGTGGAGCTATACACATCAAAGGGTAGGGTTTCCCTTTGATGTGTATAGATAATCCATTGTCAGATTGGAAGAATTTGCCTACAGCTACTCAGGTGTTTGGCCAATAGGAGGTAATAACATGTAGATTAAGATGCCTGAGCTGTCTGGCAGCAAGCAATCATTTTTGCATACTTTTCAGGTTTGGGGAAATACCCTCAGCCATCTCCAGAAGATTCAGTTCTGCTGACATGCTATAATTGGCTTCTGGAAGCAAAGGGGAATAGTAACAGGAAAGCATGTTTATTTAGTATTGAAAGAAATGTTTGCTTTAAGTCTTCTTGCTATATATAAAAACATTAATATAGGTAATACATGTGTATATGTGTCTGTGTACACATACCTATGTAATAGAAAATAATATATAGCTGAACTGCTGCTATGGAGATTGCCTCCAGAAAAATAAAGATTTATTTTGAAAATGTTTACCATCTCTTTTGTAGTAGTCATTGTTCTAATTGCTATGGCTAGAGATTAGGCCCTTTTAAATGCTCACATACCTAATGGAGGAAACAGGTAAACAATTAAGATCTGCTAGAGTAAGTTCTCTAATAAAAGTGGGCACAGGGGGATGAAATAGCCATTTCAGTTAAAAGGAAGCATTATCCTCCAAGGGAATAGTGTATAAAAGCACATTAGATCTATCTTTTATTATTATTACTGATTACTGAGAGAGGGAGAAGGAGAGAAACATTTATTGATTGCTTCCCGCATGTACCTTAACCCAAAAACTGGGTATGTGTCCTGTTGGGGAATTGAACCCACAACCTTTTGGTTTACAGGGCGATGCTCCACCTAACTGAGGCACACTGGCCAGGGTCTGTTGTGTCTTATGTGTGGTGCCTTTATCTCCTCTATCAATGTGTACATGGCATTTTAGCGTTTATACTACAAATTTTCAAGAATTCTCCCTGTCAAGTCTGGAAAAAAAATGATTCTAGGGCTCTAGATACTAAACTTCTAAGGTAATATAAAGGAAACATTGGATGTTCTAGTATTGAAGGGATGTCACATCAATTGGTGATTTTATAAAATGACTTAAACTAACATTGTTTTCTGAGTGCTATCTAATTTGAACTGTTATAGGGAATTGAAGATTTATATAGTTAGAAAAAAAATCTTGATCAAGTTTGTATGGTGAAGTTTTTCTTTTTTTCTTGGGCATTAATGTGAGTAGTTCTAGAGGTTTTCATCATCAAATCTGGGAGTGGGATGCTATTATGAATGAATGGAAAATATGTTTTATAATACATTTTAAAATATTATAAGCACTATATCATTTGTTGACTTATTTACAATATTAAGTCATTTACTTAATTGTTTACATGTCTATCCACCTTGATCAGCTCATAAATTTTGTGTTTTTCATTATGTTTCTTAAGGGCAAGGCCACACCTTTATCTCTAGCACAATACAGTATCTGTAACATAGTAGATGTTTAAGTGAGAATGCATGTGTGAATTATTTTAAAACTTTATTCAGCTTTTCCTTGTGTCCTTAAATTTAATTTTCATTCTGTTTGATATCACAGCAAAGCGTAGAAGATTTTCCTCAAAAACAGTTGTACTCACAGAAGCCCAAAAACAGCTTATGATATGTCACCTACCTCAGATTCTCAGACTACATCTCAAACGATTCAGGTTAGTAGTAGTAGTATCAGTTGTCTACCAAATGTACACTTCTAACTTATCATTACTTATTGTACTTCAGAACTTAATACATGATGAGTTAAATTTTAATACTGTATACTTGGCTAGTAGGTAACTTAGGTCTACTTATGACTTTTAAGGGGGAAAAATTATATCAGTATCTCTAGCTTTGACTAGTGGATGCCATATTCAATATCTAACCTGATTAACTTCCCGTGTAGAAGGCATTGCTGATTAGCAGACTCCTCACATTTTGGTCGGCTAAGTAATATTATTCTCCTTGTAAATTTCTGCTTGTACTGTAATATTTAGCATATTTTAGGTGTAAATGTTTAAATTTGTAACGTAGAGTATTTGGCTCAATTGCTTTATCCTTGGAAAATATTTGAACAAAGATACATCAGTTCAGTTCAAAGCAGTTAAAAACAACTCTAGTCTTCAGAAATATATTTAGTTAGGTGAATAAGTTGACAAATCTGTTGGTTAATCAAAGCATATGCTTTCATATTTTGCAATAATGATGTTAACCTGAGAGCTACCGTTCTCTGATGGAATGAGAAGTTACTTTACATGCTATGATTTGAAAATTATTGAGACCATGGTTTAATTTTTTTAAAGTTAAAGGAATACGTTTTTAAAAAATTTTAGACATTACAGAAGGCAAACTAGAAGCCCAAAATAAAATTACCTCTCTTTTCAGTCCTACTTCCCACTGTTAAGTTGACTCAGTTATTTCAGTCAGAAAACATCATATGAGTGCTTTTTAATTCAAGATGTTCTATATTCTTTGAGGAATATATAAAATTCTTTTCACAAGAAGATTATAGTAAGACATACACAGAGCCGAAACCGGTTTGGCTCAGTGGATAGAGCATTAGCCTGCGGACTGAAAGGTCCCAGGTTCGATTCCGGTCAAGGGCATGTACCTTGGTTGCGAGCACATTCCCAGTGGGGGGTGTGCAAGAGGCAGCTGATCAATCATTCTCTCTCATCGATGTTTCTAACTCTCTATCCCTCTCTCTTCCTCTCTGTAAAAAATCAATAAAATATATTTTTTAAAAAAGACATGCACAGAAATAATGGTGAAGTAGAAATAGTAACTATCACAAACTATAAACAAATGATTAATCTGAGACTTGCAGGGGGAAGTTAGTTGATGTTCCCAAAGCCTCTCTAATGACATAGGGGATTTATCACTCAAGTCTCGTTTCATGTCATCTCTTTAGAGAGGACTTCCCTGACCGTCTTATTTAAAAGCACCACCACTCAAACCATCAGTTTCACAATACCCTATTTTGCTTAATGTCATAAACCACTGCTTGCAATTAACAATTGACTTATTTCTCTTCTCCTACCAGTGGGACAAGTTCTGAACATAGTCAATGCCCTAAAATATTAAGTGAATGAATGGGGGATAGACAGAAGGTGGAGTAACATGAACAAATGTATGGAGGAAGGAAAGGAAAGGGTCTACAACAAAAGGTTTAGTGAAAAGTCAGGTGAGACCTGCCATTGTGTATAAAATCAAGTAGAATGAAAATAGGAAGATTATTTAGATTATTCATACTGCATTTTGGGTTCAGGTAACAGGGCCAGAGAGCACTAAAAAGTAAGAACATACATGAGCTTCTGTAAAGAAAATTGAAAGGATTTAAAGTTTTGTTACTTAAACTGATACTTAATTGGCAACTATAAATTGCTGAAGAACCTCCTGTTCTTCACAACTGCTCTTTTATATGGTATTTAAAGGTCTCCTTAATACAAACCTGTTTGACTCTTATTCCCTTTCTTCTACCCAAAACATATTTGATCCTTCATGCCCTGATTTATCTCTGATTCAGAGACCATGTTGATACTGCCTTTACCACTACATTTATTTTTCTCCTTTATTAAAAAAGCACTATTTGCCGAAACCGGTTTGGCTCAGTGGATAGAGCATCGCTCTGCAGACTGAAAGGTCCCTGGTTCAATTCCGGTCAAGGGCATGTACGTTGGTTGTGGGCACATCCCCAGTAGGAGGTGTGCAAGAGGCAGTTGATCGATGATTCTCTCTCATTGATGTTTCTAATTTTCTATACCCCCCTTCTCTCTGTAAAAAAATCAATAAGATATATATATTTTTAAAAAGCACTATTGTATTTTCCAGTGTACAAAACATAGCCTATATAATAAAAGAGGTAATAAGCTAATTGACTATCACCTCAACACACAAAATGGCCACCCCCACGTGGACACAAGATGGCCACCACAAGATGGCTGGCATGGGAGGGCAGTTGGGAGGGACCAGGCCTGCAAGGGAGGGGAGTTGGGGGTGACTAGGCTGGCAGAGGAGGGTAGTTAGGGGTGACCAGGCCTACAGGGGAGAGCAGTTGGTAGAGACTAGGCCTGCAAAAGAGGGCAGTTGGGGGCGATCAGGCCAGCAGGGGAGGGCGGTTGGGGGTGACCAGGCCAACAAGGAAGGGCAGTTGGGGGTGGCCAGGCCTGTAGAGGAAGACAGTTAGGGGCAACCAGGCTGGCAAGGGAGGGCAGTTATGGGCAACTAGTCTGGCAGAGGAGGGCAGTTGGGGACAATGAGGCCTGCAGGGAAGGACAGTTAGGGGCAACCAGGCTGGTAAGGGAGGGCAGTTAGGGGTAACCAGGTTGGCAGGGTGGGTGGGTGGGGGATGTTTAAGGACAATCAGGCCGGCAGGGGAGCAGGTAGGCATCCATCAGGCTGGCAGAGGAGTGGTTAGGGGTGATCAGGCTGACAGGCAGAAGTGGTTAGGGGCAACCAGGTAGGCAAGCAGACAGGCAAGCGGTGGGAGCCAGCAGCCCTGGATTGTGAGAGAGATATCTGACTGCCTACTGGGATCGGGCCTAAACGGGCAGTAGGACATCCCTTGAGGGGTCCCAGATTGGAGAAGGTGCAGACTGGCCTGAGGAACACCCACCTTCCCTGGTGTACAAATTTTGTGCAGTGGGCCTCTAGTAGGGTAAATAAAAGACAAAAAGAGAGAATGGGATTGGGGAGAAGCACACAGGTTCTCTTTGAAAAAGCATAAGAAAATGAATATTTCTAATAGCTTACAAGTTCCCTGCATGTGCCTCTCAGTCCTATTCTCTTTCCCTCCTCAGAAGTTAACCGTTAAAGCCGAAACCAGTTTTGCTCAGTGGATAGAGCATCGGCCTGCAGACTCAAGGGTCCCAGGTTCGATTCCCGTCAAGGGCAGGTACCTTAGTTGCAGGTACATCCCCAGTGGGGGGTGTGCAAGAGAGAATCGATGATTCTCTCTCACCGATGTTTCTAACTCCTTACCCCCTCTCTTCCTCTCTGTGAAAAATCAATAAAATTATTTTTTTTTAAAAAGAAGTTAACCGTTACGAATTTTGGATACATTGTTATCTTGTTGTTCTTTGTCATTTTACTGTATTTCAGCAGGAAAAAAACTGAGTACTCAATTTATCAATAGGGAAGAGTATTTTCTATTTAGATGGCTTACAAGTGTTTATTTAGCATAATTAATATAACGTTTGGATTTTATGGTAAAGTAAAAGAAAATGAGAATGACAGGAATAGCTCATGTTAAGTAGGTCCCATTATTTTTGTCTGTTCTTCCTTCTTTACTAAAGTTAAAGTTGCATTGGATGTAGGATCTTTTATACAGTTCCTGTGGTAGGAGTGGGATAGACCTTTAGTCCAGCAGAATATACAATGTGCAAGCCTTACTTTAGTTCCATACTGGTTTAACATTGTACTAAAAAGCATTTTCACATTTTTCCTTCAAAAACCCGTCTATAAGCCTTTCTTCCTTCTCTTATCTATTGTTTGTCTAAACCTCGTTTTATTTAATACCTTAATACTATTATTTTCATTGAAGTCTGTCTTTTTTCTCTGTTCAAAACCACCCTGAATGGATTAGAATCTCTTAAAAGAACTACCATATTATTACATTATCTCCCCCCCAACACCCCTACCCCATATTATTACATTATCTCCCCCCCCCTACCCCAGGGCCCCTACTATAACTCTAGCTCATACTATGTACACTGATAAAAACACTGCTTGCCATGCTTCAGTCTAGTACTGGGAAGTATGACCACATTGATTATTATGAGTATCTGGTTATTTTCCTTTGCTTTTGTTAATACTTTTACCCTGGTTTGTTCACAGATGGTCAGGACGTAATAACCGGGAGAAGATTGGTGTTCATGTTGACTTTAAAGAAATCTTAAACATGGAGCCCTATTGCTGCAGGGAGTCCATGAAATCCCTCAGTCCAGAATGTTTTATCTATGACTTATCTGCTGTAGTAATGCACCATGGGAAAGGATTTGGCTCAGGACACTACACTGCCTACTGCTATAATTCTGAAGGAGGTATAGATGGGGAAAAGTGTTTTAATCTTGGGTTAGACTTGGCGGCAGCTGGAGTTTAGGCTCTAGCAGTTTCTAAATTGGCCACTAAATCTTCTTAAGCAAAACCACTTGACCTCTTTTTTTCTCTCAAGAATGTTCCTGCATTATTGCTCATAGAAAATACTAAGGGTCTGCCTCCATGGATCCTTTATAGGTAGCAAGAGTGATTGAATCTAGGTTTAATATTTTATTTTCCCTTTCCCTTCCTACTGTTAAAGGATGAGCCTCTTCTTCACGCCTATTTTCCCTTCCTCCCCAAAACATACACCTACAAGAAATACACACACACACACACACACACACACACACACACACACAGAAACGATGTGTGGACAAAAAGCCCAGTTAATTCAGGAAGGTAATTTAACGCTAAAGTTAAATTGAAGAGTCAGTTGTATACCATTGGCTTTATAGTGTGACTAGAGGCCCAGTGCATGAAATTTGTGCACTCCGGGTGGGTGGGTCCCTCAGCCTAGCCTGCGCCCTCTCACAGTCCGGGAGCCCTTGGGGGATGTCCAGCTGATGGCTTAGCGTGCCTTGGAGTAGGAGAGGCCCCCACCACTGCCATTGCATTCGCCATTCGCGAGCCTGGCTTCAGGCTGAGCAGTGATCTCCCTGTGGGACCGCACTACCAGGGGGCAGCTCCTGTGTTGAGCATCTGCCCCTGGTGGTTAGTGCATGTCATAGCAACCAGTTATTTTGCCATTTGGCTGAAACCAGCTCTCTGACATCCCCCAAAGGGTCCTAGATTGCAAGAGGGTGCAGGCCAGGCTGAGGGACCCCACCAGTGCATGATCGGGGCGGGGAGGGACCTCAGGAGGGCTCCAGGGCGTGTCAGGCCTGTCTTGCTCAGTCTCAATCAGCTGGTTGAGCTCATTGATTGGTTGAATGGCCAATTGGACGACTGGACGCTTAGCATATTAGGCTTTTATTATATAAGATAAGCAGCAATGTCATTAACTGATAAGATTATATCAGAAATTAAAGATAGTGTCAAGTAATCAGCAACTTCAAATTACTTCTAGTATAAATGTAGACAATTCCAGAATAACATACTGTCTAAGCTGTATTTCTCACTAAAAGAAATGAATGGGCTAGACAATGATTTCTCTTAAAAAAATAGTTTACATCAACCTAGGTTTCCACCAATAGATGAATGGGTAAAGATGTAGATAAATAGAACATCATACAGTCATAAAAAGGAACGAAATCTTGCCATTTGCAACATGGATGGAGATGGTATTATACTAAGTGAAGTCATACAAAGAGAGACAAATAATTTCTGATTTCACTTATACCTATATGGGGTCTAACAACAAAAGGACAAAACAAACTCAGATTCAGAGAACAAACCAATGGCTCCCAGATAGGAGAGGGGTTCAGGGAGAATGGGTGAAAAAGATGAAATTATGAAGTACAAATTGCCAGTTATACAAATAGCCACAGGGATGTAAAGTACAGCATTGGGAACATGATCAATAATATTGTAATAATTATGGTGCCAGATAGGTACTAGATTAGGATATCAGTTTGTAAGGTATAAGAACATCTAATCACCATGTTGTACACCTGAAACTACTACATTATATGTCAACTATAATTGAAAGTAAATTAAAAAAAAAACTTGAAGTCACTGAAACGAATGTTTCTAAATCCATGTTTTAATTTAAAATAGAACCTTCTCAAGTTCCTTTATAAACATTAAGGTATATTTCTTTGCTTCACTCTAGGGTTCTGGGTACACTGCAATGATTCCAAGCTAAGCATGTGCACTATGGATGAAGTACGCAAGGCCCAAGCTTATATCTTGTTTTATACCCAGCGAGTTACTGAGACTGGACATTCTAAACTCGTGCCTCCAGAATTCCTGTCTGGTAGCCTACCTCCTAATGAAGAAGCTGATACCTCTAATGAAAAGCTTAGTTGATCCAAAGATAGTGGGGGCTTCTTGCGATTTGTATACGTATCTTCTCAAAGGGCTGATTTACAATTTTGAGCTTTGTTTTTATTTTTTACTTAATCAGTGCACACTGTTTATAATTTTTTAATATACAAGTCTTTTCACAGGACAAAGCATAAATATATGTATATCAATGATAGCAAGTAAGCTTTTTTTCATGTACGTGGCGGTTTTAAGCTTTTAATATTTACCTCAGACTGGTGTTGCCTCTTATTTTAAATAGAGGTCCGGTGCACGACATTCATGCCCTGGGTAAAGTGGGGGGGGGGGGGGGGGGCGGCGGGGAGGGGTCCCCTCAGACTGGCCTGCGCCCTCTAGCAGTCCAGGACCCCTCAGGGCATGTCCAAATGCCAGCTTAGAATATCCTGAGGGGTACTTAGCACTGCCCAGGAGGTGCCTGCACTCGCCAGCCATGAGCCCGGCTTCTGACTGAGCAGCACTCCTCTGTATGAGCACACTAATCATCAGGGGGCAGCTCCTGCATTGTGTGTCTGCCCCCTGGTGGTAAGTGCACATCACAGTGACTGATCTTTCTGCAATTAGGTCCATTTGCATATTAGGGTTTTATTATACAGGATTGGCACAGATCATGAATTTGTACTGAAGTTCAAGTGGCATTTTATACATTTATCTTTTTTTAAATACATATTTTTATTGATTTCAAAGAGGGAGAGGGAGACATAGGAACATCAATGATGAAAGAAAATCATTGATCCACCTGCCTCCTGCACATCCCCCAATGAGAATTGAGCCCGTAACCTGGGCATGTGCCCTTGACTGGAATTGAACTCTGGACCCTTCAATCTGCAGGCTGGTGCTCTATCCACTGAGCAAAACCAGCTAGGGCAGCTATTTTTTTTTAATAGCTACAAAAGATAAATGTATTATTTGATGGAAAAATTATACTTTCTTCACTAAGTCTTACCCAAAAGTCAATTCAGGCTATTTATATATTGAAATTACCTTTGCCCCTTGAAGGTACATAAATTACTATTTTCTTTTTTTTTTTTTAAATATATTTTATTGATTTTTTTACAGAGAGGAAGGGAAAGGGATAGAGAGCTAGAAATATCGATGAGAAACATTGACCAGCTGCCTCCTGCACACCCACTACTGGGGATGTGCCTGCAACCAATGTACATGCCCTTGACCGGAATCAAATCTGGGACCTTTCCACTGAGCCAAACTGGTTTCGGCATAAATTACTATTTTCAAAGGGAAAAAATAACTTATTAATCACACTCATTGATATTCCTGAAGCTTTGTGTGTTACAAGGCTCAGAAGACATTACTGTTGTTAAAGGAACTTCATTTAAAAATACATATATTTTTAATAATTGTTCTTCATTTGGCATAGTCAACCATACAAATGAAAATGACAGCTTTATAAACAGTATGCTTACATAACTTCAGTACTGTAGACAGAACAATGATGGTTGGGCCTTTCAGTGACTCGTCTGGCAGCAAACTGGTTTGTTCTGATTCTAAGAATATATGAATTAAATAGTGTATTATTATACAAGTACAACTTAATTTGGTTTATGAATTCATTATGTTTAAATATTAAATCTTTTAAAACTTTGTACCACATATCTTGAGATTCTTCATGGAATAAAATATATGTCTTGAAGAGAAAAAAATTATAGGGCGGAGATGATAATATGTATCTCATTTTTTTCCCTAGTCTGGACTGCTCCCTCTTGCTAGGATTATGTGAATACTAGAAGCCTCTCAGATATTCAAACATGGGGTCCTGACATTTTAAATGATCTCATCTTGCCAGTTATTTTATTAAAAAACACAGTATGACTCTTTGTTCTTACTAATAATCTTACCAAATCTCTTTATTTCAGAAAGAGGAGAATCCACTAATATATGTTTTTTTGTTGTTTTTTTTTAAAATATATTTTATTGATATTTTACAGAGAGGAAGGGATAGAATAGAGAGCTAGAAATGTCGATGAGAGAGAAACATCGACCAGCTGCCTCTTGCACACCCCCTACTGGGGATGTGCCCGCAACCAATGTACATGCCCCCGACCGGAATCGAACCCGGGACCTTTCAGCCCGCAGACCGACGCTCTACCACTGAGCCACACCGGTTTCGGCCACTAATATATGTTGATCAGCTCTATAAGAGCTCAATGTTAACCACTAGATTTTTTTTTTTAAGCTGGTCTGCTTGCAGGTTGAATTCTTAATGGAAAATAATATGTTAAATGCTATTCTCCACTAGTTATTGTAATATAAGCTTGTGAAGGACCTCTATTAGCAAATCTTCCTTCAGTTTCAGAGAACAAGTCATCTCAGGTAGTTTTGTGAAGTGCAATGAGACTTTATCACTGAACAGACAAACCATTCCAAAAATACAACTTGAGTGTTAAATGGCTAAGGCTTAAAATCATTTATTAAATACCTATGCAAATCATTACCTCAACTGTTAATGTAATTATACCTCATTAAAGACTTATGTGGTGAAGTTACTGAGTATAATCTTTATTTCAAGGATTACTTTATACTTAGATCAACTGCTATACCACTTAACACCTAATTTTAGTGGGATATTTTTTTTTTTTTTTTAAATACATTTTATTGATTCATTACAGAGAGGAAAGGAGAAGGATAGAGAGTTAGAAACATCGATGAGAGAGAATCATCAATCAGCTGCCTCTTGCACACCTCCTACTGAGGATGTGCCCGCAACCCAGGTACATGCCCTTGACCGGAATCGAACCCGGGACCCTTCAGTCCGCAGGCTGATGCTCTATCCACTGAGCCAAACCGGCTTCGGCTAGTGGGATATTTTAAAACAACTCTGGAAGCTATCTTACCTAATAAAAGAGAAACATGCAAATTAACCACCACTCTAAACCCACAGCCAATCTGAGTATGCAAATTAACCCAACAAAGATGGAGGTTAATTTGCATACCCAGATGGGGAGCATGGGGAGGAGTGAAGCCTGCTATGAGGGGAAGGGGGGCCAGGGAGCTGCTGGAGTGGTGCTCCAGATAGAAGTGAGGACTTGCTTGCTTCAGGCAGCTGGGAGTGAAGCAAGGGGGAGGAAGACCTATTCTTGCACGAATATAATGCAATGGGCCTCTAGTGTTGTTTATAATGGGACGAGAGGCTGGTGCATGGGAGGGGTCCAGCTGGGCCAGGGGACACCCCCAAGTTGAACTGATAGAGGGGACAATTTGCATATTAGCCTATTATACAGAATAGTTGCTTGTTTTGGGTACTTATTTCAATGTAATATTTAAGAAAGTGGCTTATAACCCTTTCTAATCCCTTAAAACTAAAACCTATGGAGAGGGCTATGTGTAAGGTCAAGGAAGCATGTAATAACTTGCTCAATTTTGCTAACCTAAATCGTATCTTAAAAAAAAGTATTAAAATGAAACTAAAACCTAGACAATGTACAGAAACAAGATTTCTTATTGTACATCTCAATATGGGCTTCTACATTATGCTAAATTGATCTAACGAAAAACAACATTTTGGTTGTAAAATAATTTACTAAAGGCACTATTGTTAAACATTCAAACTAATAATTGGTTACCAATAAGGTACATCATTATAAACATGACAGAATGATTTCAAGAGATACATGGCTAGTAGATAAACAATACAGTTTTTCCTTAAGTGAAAGCTTTTTTATATACAAGATCATATCCCTTCCTGCCATTCCAGTGGCATGTAAATGGTGCTACTGCTTCCAACAGTTTCCTGGGAAGGGAGCTTGGATCTCTTAAAAGGTTTGAGATCACTTCTACTAAAGAGGTCTCACAAAGCTCCAAAATTTTTGACTCAAAAGGTCAATTCTAAAATTCAGGGGTTTGGAAATCAGGATATTTTATACCTCCCTCCAAAGTACATCAAAATAGTATGGACTCAAAAACTCCAGATGAGCTAGCTGGTGGGCCCAAGCCCTGTAACATATCCAAGCACAAACTGATGAGCTCTGCCACTAGCACATCACAGAAAATGGAGAACTTATTCAAAGATAGCTCATGAACATTAGCACCATAGTAAACATGGCTCATATAGCTAAATTAGATTGTTTATCCCACAACATTCATTTATAGTTCAAATGCTGAAAGCGGCTTTTTAATGTATAATAAATGATCTAAGTACAGAAGTCAGGTTTCTCTTCCTATGAGAAAAACATTAAAATACAAAACAGCATCCCAGAGGCAATGTTACTGTGCTAAAAATACAAATTAAGGCTTTACCTTAGTACATAACTATTTTGAAAAATTTTCGAAACATTCCTGAAAATAATTTACATAGAATTCAAGCAGTTTGTTCAAGAATTGATAGTGGGGTTCAGTTCAAGTATTATGCATCTTACATTCAACTTATGCACTTAGCTGCTTTAATGAGTCACTAAAACCTCACTTGCTGAAATATCACCCAATGTTATAAATCCAAACCAGTTGAGGTACAGGGTGCTAAAGAATTTGGTTCACTAATGAAAAAGACTAATAATTCAATTTAACTTTTCTAATTTGAACAAGACCCAATCATGGAAAATTTTCCTGTTTTTGTGGTTCTAAATGCGTTTTTGGTTTACCAAGCAAGCTGAATACCTTTCATAATATATATAGCACTGGACAAAGGATCTAAATGTTATTTTACTAAATCAAGGTTTCAAGTTGTACAATATTACTAAGTCATGTTACAAATAGATATTTCTAATGCCAGAGAAAAAAATGGAAAATAAGGACTAATATGGTCCTAAAAAAAAAAGGCAAAATATTCCTAAAGCTGTATATTAATTTATGAAGCTTGTCCCACTTTATACATGTATAGATCTTGTTTAGCCACTATATCAGAAAAAAAAGTTTGAGTAGAGGTCTAAAACCAGATAAAAGCTCTACATTTCCCTACATTGTTAGCTATTTTCTGTGCAAAATTATAACCAGACATTGAAATGTAGCTCTTAGGTCTGAAAATGTCTTTATTTTTTAGAAAATGGATTCCAGGAAGGTTAAAAAGCAATACTAGAAGGTATAGGTGCAGAATTGGATGTACTCATTCAAAGCATTCAAATAAGAATATGGCAATATAAATATTTGAAAAGCATCTTTTAGGTGTTCAAAACAAAATGCTTAAGTCATTCCTAACTATTTTGAACTTGATAGCATTTTCTAGACAGGGGAAAAAAAGTTAACTTTTTAAAGCCCTGAAAGCTTTTTCTGTGGTTAATTACATTAGACTGTTCGCCTTCGATCAAATTCCTTTTTAAACACGAATAAAAGTATTGTATAGGTCCACTGTTAAACAGACATGTCGCAAATCAATTCTGGTATAATGTATTCCAACAAAGCTTATAAAATAAAAGACGTTAAAGTGGCTTTGGACTAAGTTTAATAGTCATCTCCTCTGCTGACAACTTCTTTACATGTTGGACGCAACAGTATGGTATGTTCAAACTGTGCTGTATATGAGCCTTTAATGTCACATAATGGTGGATACGGATCTACAATGCCCACGTCACACAGATTCTTCAAAGCCAGCAAGTATTTGGTTTCTCCCAAGCGATCCAGCCATCTCCGGCAGAAGGCAAGGGTACCAAAGTTTTCATTGATGACATTTAACAAGTGTTTTGTTCTTGGAAGCCTGAAAGAAGAAAATCCAAGATTTATAGTTAGCTAAAGTTACCAAAACTCACTTCCCCATTAAGGAAAATAGTAGCTGTGACTTTACTTAAAGTTTAAAAAACGTTTGTTTTCACATTCAAAAGCAAGGATATATATAATAGCCCATATCTAATTATAGATGGCAGCTGAATAGGAAGCCAGACGAAGGCTCTTTACTCATGCCTGTGTCTATGCATGTGTGAAATTCCCAGTACAGACTCATCAACAGTATTCTGGTGAGAATTTCTTCTTTTATGCATCAAGTTGAAAGACCTGCACATAAAGTAAATGTAATATTTTCACCCAACTATCCAAAAATATTTTCTTAAAATAAATCTTTATTACTCAGATTATTACAATTGTTTCTACTTTTTCTCCCCCAAAGCTCCCTACCACCCAGTTCCCTTCCCACCCTCTGCCCTTACCCCCTCTCCCCCCAACTGTCTTCATCCATTGGTTATACGATTTCAATCCAGTCTCTCACTGCTTCCCCACCCCCTTATCCTCCCGATAATTATCAGTCCACTCCCTTTCTTTGCCCCTGATTCTACTATATTCACCACTTTATTGTTCCTCAGATTTTTTCCCCTTCTCTTTTCCTTTTTTCCGTATATGAATTTCAAGTGGGACACACTCTCTCATTTGTTTTTGTAGGGAAATACAACAGTGTGTCCTGTAGCTAATGGCTGCAGACTGTCCAAATGTCTCAGGACCACACGAATAGAGTCCGCTCCTCCTCCGGTTCACACCGCCCCCTCCCCCAGCGTACCACTGCTTCCCCGGGGCACACGGCTCTCCTGGTGTACACAGCTCCCCGCCGCCCCTCCTGGGCACACGGCTCTCCTGAGACACACGGTCCCCCTGGGGCACATGGCTCACCCAGGGCACAGGGCCCAAAAAATTGTTTTAAAAAATATATTTTTATTGATTTCAGAGAGAGAGGGATAAGGAGAGATAGAAATATTAATGGCCTTAACTGGTTTGGCTCAGTGGATAAGAGTGTCGACCTGAGGTCCCAGGTTCGATTCCAGTCAAGAAAATGTACCTTGGTTGCAGGCACATCCCCAGTAGGGAGCGTGCAAGAGGCAGCTTAATCGATATTTCTAACTATCCCTCTACCTCTCAAGAAAAAGAAAAAGAAAAAAGAAACATCAATGATGAGAGCGAATCACCGATAGACTGCCTCCTGCATGCTCCCTACTGGGGATTTAGCCCACAACCCGGGCATATACCCTTGACCGGAATCAAACCTGGGACCCTTTAGTCCACAGGCAGACGCTGCCAAACTGGCTAGGGCCAAAAAGATTTTTTAAAGTAAACAAAAAGATAAAGTTTACTAAATATAAGGAAAAAAATCTAGAAATATTACAAAATTATCATCTCTAAAATTCCAATTATTAGAAACTGACCTGCAGAAAACAGTTACCTACATCATTTTGATCTCAATTAAAATTATTAACAGGCCAATCTCTTTGCCGTATTATTTAATATTAAGATATCAAACTTTTTATCACTGTGGATATTTTTCACATTTTAAAAATAGCTGATAACTGGGAAGGGAAACTCACTAGTCATACAGAAATAAGACTCTCACCTTACTGGCACATGTCCAACATCAAAATTTTTCATGTAATGTGAACAATCCATATCATCATGAACAACGCCTTTTCCTGTGCTACCGAATGTTTCAATGGCATATACTTCTCCTTCCTAAAAAATGCATTAGAATAGGAAGACAAGAAAAATTAAGAACGAATTAAAATTACCTTATCTTAACACCAGGCTGAGGTATTTTCTACTTTATGTAAGAAAGAACATGAATACCCTTGGCAGTCCTTATCCATCTTTCCGGCTTTTTACCTCCTTAGCGCTTTTGGTCTTTCTATGTCCTTTTAGAATGCAGGCTTTACATGGGCAAGGAATTTTGTTTTGTTAACTATATCCTTAGTGCCTACTGAAGAGACTGGCAGGCACATCCATGATGCTCAGAAAATATTCACTATGTGTTGAATAAACAATCCTTTGACAAACCCAATTTTACATAACTGATTTGAGTGCTGATCTGACATGACAAAATTTGCACACTAATGCCATGGCCGGTGTGGCTCAGCTGGTTGTACATCGTCCCGTGTACCAAAAGGTTGCCACTTCGATTCCTGGCCAGGGCACATACTCAAGTTGCAGATTCAATCCCCGGTTAGGATGTGTGCAGGAGGCAATCTCTTAAATTAATAAAAGCATATTTAAGAAAAAATTTGCACACTAATATGGCCCATATAAATGGCAAGTGAATTTTGCTCAACAGACTATGTACTTAACTATCACTAGCTTTGGTTGGGGAAAAAGAAAATCAAAATGCTTCACAAAGAACAAACTTACCTCCATTCTTGTTGCCTCTCCTCCTTTCACAATGGGCACTGTTTTCCCAGCATGTATTCTGTATGGTCCAATTGAATGCCCATTTAGGTTACGAATTGGTTTCACTGGCATAACAAGAAAAAAATAGTTTAACCTCACCTTAAGGTAGTTAAAATAAAAAGTGGAAAACTAGTGTAATATAAAAATATTTTTATTGTGCCAAAACCAGTTTGGCTCAGTGGATAGAGCGTCAGCCTGTGGACTGAAAGGTCCCGGGTTCAATTCCGGTCAAGGGCATGTACTCTAGTTGCAGGCATATTCCCAGTGAGGGGTGTGCAAGAGGCAGCTGATCGATGTTTCTCTCTCATCAATGTTTCTAACTCTCTATCCCTCTCTCTTGCTCTCTGTAAAAAAACAAAATCAATAAAATATGTTAAAAATATTTTTATTGCAATGTTAATTAAAAACTAGAAGCAAGTAAGGAGAAATGGTGGGAAGAGGATTAACTATATGATGAGGACACAAGGGGGTCCATCTAAGGAGGAATTGTTAATCAATAAAAACAGTCATAAAATGCCATGTACATATGATTACAAACATGAAAATTATATATTGTTATGGTCTAAAAGGCAATGTAAAAATTAGTATTTTGTGTTAAAATGATAGTATTTATGAAATCTTAAATTTTATTACTCCATCAACATTTTCAATGTTAAAATAGAAAATCTCAAACAACCCCAAGGCCCTGAGATTAATGATAGAATAAACAAACTGTGGAATAGTCACAAAATGGAATGCTACTCAGAAATTAAAACACTAGGGATACACTGAACTGAATAAAACCTAAAGAAAAAAATGAGCAAAGGAAGGCACAATTATACCCATACTGTGCAATGGAATGCTTATATATACATTTAATATTTTCATGTACATTCAATATTTTCAAAATTATGCATAATTACATAACTGTTTAGGGATATGTAACTAGATTGTAAAAGATATAAAGAAAAGCAAATGCAAATACTTTATTACTTAAGATAGTGGTTTACTAGAGGAAGACCACTGTAATAAAGGCCTATACTTTAGTTCTTAAGATAGTGGTTTACTAGAGGAAGACCACTGTAATAAAGGCCTATACTAGAGGCCTGATGCATGACATTCATGCACTGGGGAGTTGGGGGGAGTGGGAGTGTCCCTCAGCCTGCACACACTCAGAGTCCAGGATCCCTTGGGGGATGTCCACCTGCCAGTTTAGGCCTGATCCCATTGAACACTCTTGCAATCTGGGATCCCTTGCTCCTTACTGCCTGCCTCCTTACCACAGCACTCCTTTGCACTGCCAGCATGCTCCTGTGTGAGTGCCTGCCCCCTGGTGGTCAGTGTATGTTACAGTGCCTGGTAGTTCTGCTGTTCGGTTGATTTGCATATTGGCCTCTTATTATGTAGGATATTGTGTAAATAGTTTATTACAGTTTACAAATAAAAAAGGTTTTAAAAAATTTAGCTGTACAGTGCTAGAATCCTTCGTATGAGCTACGTTTCTTCTAGGGCAGAATTAGGTACCGTATTTGCCGGCGTATAAGACGACCCCCTAACATTTCCACGCAAAATACAGAGTTTGTTATATACTCACCGTATAAGACTACCCCCCACTTGGAGGCATATTTTTCAGGGCCAAAAAATCGTCTTATACGCCGGCAAATACGGTAGCAAGGTTTTTTCCCAAATCTGTATCAGTGAAACACTAACAAGTATATTACAAATTTAGGGGATGGTAGAGAAAAATAAAACTCTCAGCTCTTCAAAAAATATTCCTTTTTATATAAATAAGCTGAATGTATTTCACCTTTATCGGACAAAGGGGAACTTTAGTTCCCGGCAAGGAATGGTTAAGATAACCTTAATACATTTTCTTTAAAAAATGTTTTTACTTTTCATAAGTAACTCAAAAAATAGATAAGACAGAGGCAAAAAAGTAAATGTCTGCAGAGCTGAATTTAAATGCCCCCCAAAAAGCTCTGGCCAAGAGATCCCACTACGGGAATTTAAATACTATCTTTTAAAGGTTAAAAGTCAGCAAGTATTACCATGTTTCTAAGACCTGGCAAACTGACCTATTAGACCAATAAAAAATACATTTAAATTAAAAAAAAAAAAGATTTTCTAGATCCTGTACTTCCACCATGGCTTTACACATTGCCAAGTCATTCTATGACCTCACTGCTATCAGCCTGGCTGGGGAGAAGATAGATTTCAATACATTCTGAGGCAGGGAAGTGCTGACTGAAAACAGCATTGCTGTGAACCAGCTCAATGAGCTGCAATGCCCCTTTCCAGGCTTCCCTTGCAACCAATTTGGACATCAGGAGAACTGTCAGAATGAGATCCTAAAAAATTTCAAGTATGTTTGTTCTTGGGGGAGGATTCCAGCCCACCTTTACCCTCGTCCAAAAGTGTGAGATGAGTGGTCAGAACAAGCATCCTGTCTTCACTTACCTGAAGAACAAGTTCCCTTACCCTTATGATGACCCATTTTCTCTCATAACCAATCCCAAGTTCATCATTTGGTGTCCAGTATGCCACTCAGATATGTCCTGGAACCTTAATAAGTTCCTTATCGGGCTCAAGGGGGAAGCCCTTCTGACACTACAGCTGCACTCTCCCCCTCCTCCAACATTGAACCTGATATCAAGGGTCTCCTCAAAGTTGCCATATAGACATCAGCCACTCATCACACAGATCCACTTCATCCAGCCCTTGAGTATCTCTCTCTAGGATTCAGAGTGTCCTTGGGAGACACTGCTGGACCTAAGCTTTCCCTTGAGATCAGTCTCTGTCATTGAAGAGCCTTGCCTTTCCTGTCTGCCTGTTGCCTCCCGCACCCCTCAATTTTTCTGGTTAGTGATTCAACTTGGCCTCCAAGACTTGGGCAGGCTCTGGGCCTTCACAAAATTATGGAACCACCCTAAAAATATATGGGTGCTGTCTGAGGAGTGTGAAGACCCCACACCAGCCTGCTAGCTGAGTCCAATAAAGGGCAGGTTTGGAAATGGAAAACAAACAAACAAACAAACAAACACTTTAAACAAAAATCCTATCTAATAAAAGAGCAATATGCAAATTGACCATATCTCCAGATACACCCACCAGCCTATCAGAGCGAGTATGCAAATTAACCCCAACCAATATGGCTGTGGCCATGGAGAACAGGAGGGAGGCTTGGGTTTCCCTGGCAATGAAAGAAGCCAAGCTTTCCGCCTGCCCTAGCCAGCCTAGGCCTCCACTCAAAGCTATAGAGTTTCAATTATAGAAGTAAACAAATCCAAAAAGAAATGGTGGCAGCCATAGAGCAAGCAGAAGGCTTGGCTCTGAAGTTTTAAATGTAGAAGGTAAATAAATTCCAAATACCAGGGCCTCCGCTTGAGTTGCCAGGAGTGGTGGGGAGGTGGAGGGTGGAGGGGTGTGAGGCTGGTCTGCAAACCACCATAGGCCCCTCCCTCAGCCACCCTATGCCCCAAGGGAACCTCCTCCCTGATCTGGGACACCCTTCAGGGCAAACCAGCTGGCCCCCACCCATGCATCAGGCCTCTATTCTATCTAATAAAAGAGTAATATGCAGATGGACCATCACTCCAACACACAAGATGGCTGCCCCATGTGGTCAAAGATCCTGTCCCCATATAGACACAAGATGGCCACCACAAGATAGCCAGAAGGGAGGGCAGTTGGGAGGGAACAGACCTGCAAGGGAGAGCAATTGGGGGTGATCAACCCTGCAGGGGAGGGAAGTTGGGGGCAAAGAGACTGGCAGGGGAGTAGTTAAGACATTAATTAGGCAGGCTGGTTAGGGGGTGATCAGCCTAGCAGGCAGAAGCGGTTAGGGACAATTAGGAAGGTAGGCAGGCAAGCAGTTGGGAGCCAGCAATCCTGGATTGTGATAGGGATCCCAGATTGGAGAGGGTGCAGGCTGGGCTGAGGGGCACCACCAGCCCCTACCACTGTGCACGAATTTTGTGCACCAGGCCTCTAGTACGTATATATAAAACCTACCTAACATATAAAAAAGTTACACAGAAGAAACAGGGTACAGAGGTGTCTATTTTTATATTATAAGGTTTTAACAGTTTCAGGCTAATTCTGGAACCAACAGCTATAAAGGTAATTTTCTAATTCTATTACCTTCCTGCACAAATAAATAAAATTGCCTTCCTTGATGGCCCAGC
Source organism: Vespertilio murinus (assembly GCA_963924515.1). Lineage (NCBI taxonomy): Eukaryota > Metazoa > Chordata > Mammalia > Chiroptera > Vespertilionidae > Vespertilio > Vespertilio murinus. The sequence continues at coordinate 178,936,313 of OZ004707.1, read as the reverse complement.
TCTGTATAATGATTTTTGGAAATTGCTTCTGAAAGTTAAGCCTAGGGTATAGTTCTTCAACTCCCAATGTCATGATCTGTCCATACCCTTTCTGCTCTAACTTGTAAAAAGGAATTGTCACTTTATTTTTGCTGAAACTGGTTTGGCTCAGTGGATAGAGCGTTGGCCTGCGGACTGAAAGATCCCAGGTTTGATTTCGGTCAAGGGCATGTACCCTGGTTGCGAGCACATCCCCAGTAGGGAATGTGCAAGAGGCAGCCGATTGATGTTTCTCTATCATCGATGTTTCTAACTCTCTATCCCTCTCTCTTTCTCTCTGTTAAAAAAACAAAACAAAACAAAAAAAAACCTCAATAAAATATATCTTAAAAAAATTTCAGACACTATCATAAAATTTATATTTCTAAATAAAACAAACAAAAAATAATAGCATTAATCCTATTACACTAAAATACACACACACACACACACACACACACACACACACACACAAAACATACCCCTTGGGTTCTTAAAATGTTATAGGATTATCTAAGCTCAAAGATAGAACTGCCTGACCCCTAAAAGCATGTTTTCCTCATTCTCATACCACCTCCATCCAAGTCTGAGCAGCCTTTCTTATTTAGAAAGTTACTTTTAACAGCTATTGGTCCCAGAATTAGCCTGTGGCTATCAAAAACCTATATAATATGAAATGGATATCTCTGCGCCTTGCTTCTGTGTAACTTGGTTATGTTAGGTTAATTGTTTTATTTAAATGTATTTTTGTTTTAAAGAAAATTTTGTAAGAAAAATCTGTTTAGCCGAAACCAGTTTGGCTCAGTGATAGAGCGTCGGTCTGCGGATTGAAAGGTCCCAGGTTCGATTCCGGTCAAGGCCATGAACATTGGTTGCAGGCACATCCCCGGTAGGGGGTGTGCAAGAGGCAGCTGGTCGATGTTTCTTTCTCATCGACATTTCTAGCTCTCTATCTCTCTCCCTTCCTCTCTGTGAAATAGCAATAAAATATATTTTTTTTAAAAAGAAAAGAAAAATCTGTTTTTACTTAGATGTATTTTGGATTGGTCTCAGAGGAAGAACTACTTTTGCACTTGCTAAAAACATAATAGTCTATATATTATCAACAGGGTAATGCAAACAATGCTAAATTATATAAATTTACTGAAGGGTAAGGAAACATGACAGATGCCACTCAAAGACTATACAGAACAGACAGGATATGGTTAAAGGAAATGTAGGAGTTCTGTAAGAACATTATTAGGACAGCAGGAATAGAAAGCTGTGAGTATAGATGCAGCAGGAGGATGGGGGCTGAAGAGTGGTCAGATAGATGCTGGGAGTCCGAGGAAGACTGGGCTGAGGAAGAGCATAGGTGACTCTGGAACTGTGTACCTAAGGCAGTGGCTAGGAAAGAGTAACAGGCAGGTGGAATAAGATGAAAGGAAGTGCCCTGACCAGCTCAGTAGGTAGAGTCAGCCCATACTACAAAAGGTTGAGGGTTTGATTCCCAGTCAAAAGCAGGTTGGGTTGCGGGTTCAGTCCCCCACCCCTGCTGGGGTGTGTGCAAGAGGCAACCAATCTCTCTCCTTCCCCCTCCTCCCTTCCACTTGCTCTAAAAATCAATGGAAAAAATATCCTTGGGTGAGGATTAGAAACAACAACAAAGATTAAAAGAGACACAAGGAATAAATTGGGCTCTCAATTTTATATTTAACTTTTCTGAGTTATGAGAAAGATAATTCCAGGGATAGAATATATTATTTCAAGACAGCACTAATTCAGTACTCCTTGAGGCAGTTATGATTTGACTAGTCACAGAAAACCTAGTCTACATTTTGGCCATCCTGGGATAAATACCCAAGTGTCTTTTTTTAAAAATATATATACCATATTTGCCGGCGTATAAGACGACTTTTTGGCCCTGAAAAATATGCCTCCAAGTGGGGGGTAGTCTTATACGGCGAGTATATAACAAACTCTGTATTTTTAGTGGAAATTTTAGGGGGTCGTCTTATACGCCCAGTCGTCTTATACGCCGGCAAATACGTATTTTTCAGGGCCAAAAAATCGTCTTATACGCCGGCAAATACGGTATATTTATTGATTTCTCACAGAGAGAGAAAGAGGGGAACAGAGTTAGAAACATCGATCAGCTGCCTCTTGCACACCCCCCATCGGCCTGTAGACTTCTTTTTGCCAAGTCCAAATGGCCAAAGTGTCTTCTTATCAGCTACCAGAGGAGCCTGGCAACAATTCCCAGCTAATGACCACATACTCCTCCTACCATAAGCAGGCCATTTCCCCATTTCCTCCTATATTCTCAAGAGATAATGAAGCAGCTGATCCAAGAAAGCACTCAAACACCTTTTAAAAATTAGTTTTGCAAAGGTCACACCATTTTAAGTAAGATATATTTTTAAAAGAACACACCTTGATATGTCTTCCCATCTATTTCAACCTCATAGGATTCCATAACTTCTTGAATTGCCTCACCAACATCACATAGACGAACATCAATTCCAGCACACTAAAGACCAAATAATGTATAATGTTATTCAAAACACCGAATTTTACATTACCTTAATTTCAAAACTGCTTTGTACATTAAACTTCCTCTATAAAAGCCTTTGGTACACTATATAATAGTCTTACATAATTCAAAGTTCTTAAGCAGATTATAATAATGTGCTCAAAACATATTGAATGACATAGTGATTGCAGTTCACATACCTTTATTCCAGTGTTAGTGGCATCTTTTACAGCTTTTAATAATGTATCATATTTGGGATTAAAAGTGACAGTAAAAGCACAGTCAATAATCCTACCTGGAAGAAAAAAATTCTTGTTTAAAGAGAATTTACTTATCAGCTAGTCAATTTATCTATTTTATAGCATCTCCTTCCTCTATTGCTTCTCCTTGCTAGTTGACAGGGGAAAAAAAGTAAAATTAAGTTATATGAGGATTCAGGATGAAAAGATAATTCCAGGGGTAGTGCATATTAGATAGCACAAATTCAGTAATCATTGAGGCAGTTATGCAAAAATATGAACAGAAACAAATCAAAGCTAGAAAATCCGAGGGAACTAAGAAACAACAATGTAGGCAGAGAATATGTGTAGGTCCACAGGATGCTAACCACAATCCCAGCTTCTTCAATTTTATAAAAGCTTTAAGTATTTAATTTAAGCTTTGTTTTGTCACCTGTTAAAGTGAGACAAAACTACATTTACAGAAAAGCTAACAAGTATAAAAGTTGGTAAACTTAAAGGTTCTAAGTAATCATTTGTTGTTATATGATAATGTCTGAAATAATACCTGAAGAAATATAAGATTATATTTTTCTTTTCTAATATTTTTATTGATTTTTTTTACAGAAAGGAATGGAGAGGGAGAGTTAGAAACATCAATGAGAGAGAAACATCAATCAGCTGCCTCCTGCACCCCCCTACTGGGGATGTGCCTGCAACCAAGGTACATGACCTTGACTGGAATCGAACTTGGGATCCTTGAGTCCGCAGGCCGACGCTCTATCCACTGAGCCAAACCAGTTAGAGCAAGATTATATTTTTCATGTCTTGATACAAAGGGTAAACTTCAATTACCTGATGGTTTTTATTATACTTCATTTAGTAGAATGCTTTAAAGCAAATTTCAAAATCTACCTCAACACAGCTCTGTTAAAAAGTGAGGCATCAAGAAAAAAATTTGGGAGTTCACAATCTATAGACCTGCCTAATCCAACAGAGAAAAGACTAGTCCTTTTAGGGAGAGGGTGGGGCGAAATTATTTCTAAGAACTCACCATTTATATGTGTTCCAAAGTCTATCTTACAGATATCATTATACTGTAATACTGTTGTGTCACCAGCATTGGGGGTATAATGGGCAGCACAGTTATTGAGAGAACACCCAGTAGGAAATGCCAGGCCTGCGTTTAATCCATTCTCTTTTATTAGCTTTCGTGAACAATCTTCCAATTTTTCGCTAAAAAATAAAAACAAAACTTGTTTACTTTGACATTTTATATAAGGTATAACATTATAAACCTTACAGCTCATCATATTCAGAAAGTTAACTAAAGCTCTTACTTTCTGGAAATAATCTGAACACTTTCTGAATGTGAATAACAGTTCTCTGAAGTTATGAAAATAGTTCACCTCTAAGAGATAAAAAAATTAAACTAGAAATCTGGAAAAATTAAATGATAGAACTTAAGTTTCCTAGTAGGTAACATTCTTGATGTAGACTAATTTAAATGCTGATTACATTTTATTTACTTAATGTTGCATATTTTGAAATACGAATCAGAGAATGATTTCTCAAGGGGAAAACTGGAGAAATAATTACTTTCATTGGTTTATTCATTGCATTATAAATGTTTTGTGTCCAAGAATTTTAATTTAATATGAATTGCTAGATAGCAAAATAATAGAGTTCAGGACAAAAAAAAAGAATAATGTGTGCATTTTCACATAAGTATACATGAATACAAAATAGGAAGGTTGAGTACAAATGTTCTCTAATAGTTTCCTTGTTACATCAACATTACAAGAATTTAGAAGATATTTCTAGAACCTTCATTTAAAGCTTTAGCAAAGTTATAATGAGAGCCAAAGATTACAATGAAAAGTCAATTCTAAAAAATAATTCTTCCCATGGTTTTATAAAATCATATTTCTTTTTACCAGATTTCTATCATCGTCATCCCAGGCTTGATCCAGCTCATAACATATTTTCTAACTTGTCGATGTGCTTCCGCAGCTTCTCGAAAATCATTCCAAATCTCTTCACTAGCTTGATCTAATGCTTTCTTTTCTTCACTTGTAGTTCTCCAAGCAGCTGTTCGCCTTTATAGTACACATAGCATAGTATTAGTAATTTAAGAAACAGCATAACATAAAAGCTGAGATTAAAACATACTAATAAGACATTTTAGATAAAAACATTACATATTTAATTTCTTTCATTAAATGGTAGCATAACTTCTGAATACAAGTAATCAAACACTTGTAATCAAGCCAAATCATAATAAAAACTTTCCAAGAATCTTAAAAAAAAAAATCAAGTGAGATTGCATTCATAGTCAGAAGGACTAAAACCATGGCACAGAAAATAACACAAAACAAGAGAACCAGAGAAGTCAGAAGAGTCCTAGATACCAAGCAGATAGGAGAAAAAGTTATCATTCCACTTATATATAATAAGAGGCTTCAAAAGAGCACACCAAAATTCAGCATTTAACGTCACCAATAGAGCAAATTCTAATACAAAGACTTCACCTGGAAATATACATATATCTTTCTCAAAGCATAAAATATTATGGCTTTTACAGGTATTTTCTAATTGTGTGTGTATGTGTGTATATATACACATATACATATATATGTATATACGCATGTATGTATATGTATGTGGTAATATTCCTTGAAGGATATGGCTCACAGTTTAAAAGTGCTAGGAGTAACAGTTTTTTTTAAGTATCTGGGAATGAGGAAATCCACTGATTGCCTTTAAACAGTACATTTTAAAAACTGTTTTCAATGAAAATCTTTTTAAAAGTTATCCTTTCACACATTTTTTAAAAATATGTATTTTGATTTTTTACAGAGAGGAAGGAAGAGGGAGAGAGTTAGAAACATCGATGAGAGAGAACATTGATCAGCTGCCTCCTGCACATCCCCCACTGGGGATATGTCCGAAACCCAGCTACATGCCCTTGACCAGAATCGAACCTGGGACCCTTCAATCCACAGGCCAACGCTCTACCCACTGAGCCAAACCAGTCAGGCTCACACATTCTTTATATAAGCCCTAGCCAGATAGCTCAGCTGGTTAGAGCATTGGTCTCTATTTGCTAAGGTTGTGAGTTCAATTTCTGGTTAGGCCACATACAAGAAACAAACAATGAATGCATAAATAGGTAGAACAACAAATTGATGTTTCACCCTTCTCTCACTCTCTAAAATAAAAATACTAAAAATACTGTACAGTTCACAACTCAGTGATCACTGATGTATATAAATAATGCTTAGTATGAAAGTGATGCCTTCAAAGAATTATTCCTATGGTCTCAAGTTAGTGGCTGGCAAACTATGGCCTGTAGGTAAATCCAGTCTGGCCCATTTTGTAAATAATATTTAACATGTTAAGCTCCCAGTCAGTCACCGGTGACTGACACTATACTTTCCATCTGGAGGACTAAATAGGCCGGGCACTTAATATGTTAACTACTGCCCTGGCTGGTGTGGTTCAGCTAGTTGAGTGTCAGTCCCCCACACTGAAGGGTTGCGGGATTGATCCCCAATAGGGGGTGTGCAAGAGGTAGTTAATCAATGTTTCGCTCTCACATTGATGTTTCTCCCCGCCGCTCTAAAATCATTAAACATGATTTAGAGTGAGGATTAAAAAAGAGAGAAAAAAAATGACAGAATTAGAAATTCACTGCAATACAGTGAATAAATAACTGACATAGGATCATCAATGAATATTAAAACAGCTAAGTGAAAGATTGTTGAAAACAAGGATATCCCAATGGTTTTAAAGTTCCCCAGAGATTAAATGTTAACTACAAAAAGAAAAAAGTTCCTTTAAAAAAGAAACAGGGCTGATAGTCTTCATATTGCCCAAGTGATCAAATACAGATAAATTAATGAACAATCTGAAATTACATCTGATGCAACAGACTATGGTATAATATGAAGTACTTTAACGTCACTTATAATATATCCTTATCAAATATATTTAGTATAATTCTAATGTAAGCCTTTCCAACTAATTCTGGCTTACAGAAAATAGAGAAACAAAAAATCGATGTTTCTAGCTCTCTATTCCTCTCTTCCTCTCTGTAAAAACTCAATGAAATATATATATTTTTTAAAAAGTTTAAAGACAGCACAAGGAAACAATGGAAGAAATTCCAGAACATAATATTTTCAAAATTACCCGATCTCTTTAAGAAGTCAGTTCAATTGAAAAGATGAAGATAGGGATTCTAATCATATGTTTGAACCTTGATTGGATCCTGGTTTAGGAGGAAAAATAACTAAAAATATGTTCCAGGAACAACAGGAAAAAAAATTCTAAATATAAATACTAGGTATTTATTTATATGATACTGGGAAGTTAGTTAATATTCTTGGTTGTAATATGAGAGAATGTCTAATTCTAAGAAGATACTTGAAGTTTCTAGAAGTAAGCACTCAAAATAAGACTTCTTTGTAAATGGTCCAGCCAAAAGAAAAAGATCAACAACAAAAAACCACATACATACACACACATTGGGCAAAATGTTAATAAGCACTTTTCAATCTGGTAGTGAGTTCACTTTCACCCTTTTTTATGGAATTCTTTATAAAAGTTGAACTCAACATAAAGATATTTATTCCATCATAATAATAGTTTATAATAGTAAGCAACTAAAAATAAACTGTAAGTCCAGTAAGGGATAACAGGACAAATAAATTATGGTATGCACAAAGATGTGCAAAATCATTCAGCCATTAGAAACACTGCTGGTTCTTTTCTAACTTGAAAACAAATTTTGAAAGAGGTGTTATTGTAATATAATTCTACCTTGAAAAAGAGTTCTAGGTACTTAAAATAAACATTTATATAGAGAGCCTTTATTTATTTATTTTTTAAAAAATATATTTTATTTATTTTTTACAGAGGAAGAGAGAGAGATAGAGAGTTAGAAACATCAATGAGAGAATCATCCATCAGCTGCCTCTTGCACACCCCTGACTGGGGATGTGCCCGCAATCAATTTTATATTACACACATGTATAATTGTCATATTTCATCAACAGAACAATAAAAGTGTCAAAATTTTAACAAGGATCTGAGTGAAAAGTATGCAAGAGTTTGTGCATTACACACAAATATATTATAAATAATTGATTTTTCACAGAGGAAGGAAGAGAGATAGAGATATAGATGAGAGAGAAACATCGATCAGCTGCCTCCTGCCACCCTCTACTGGGGATGTGCCCGCAACGAAGGTACATGCCCTTGATCGGAATCGAACCTGGGACCCTTCAGTCCACAGGCTGATGCTCTATCCACTGAGCCAAACCGGTTTCGGCTGCAGGAGTTCTTCGTACTATTCTTACAGTATGGAATTATTCCTGTTAAGTATTAAATTATTTTAAAATAAAGCAATGTATTCAACAAAGGTGGTAGTTACACAGTTGTGATAATGCATACAATTTATAATTAGTTTATTTAAAAACAATGAGGGAAAGATATGAAAAGCTATTTAATATTTTACCAAATCTATAAGAATATTTATTCTGATTTGCAAAACTGATTGTATGAATGTCAAAAAATATTGAGTTATTAAAAAGCAAACATAATACTTTAATTTTTTGTATTTTTCTAGGTCAGCATATAGGATTGATTTCAATATTTAAGAAAAGTATCATCCTAAGAGATATTAATCTTCACCTAAGGATATTTTTTCCATTGATTTTTAGGGAGAGTAGAAGGGAGGGGAAGACAGAGAGAAACATTGATGTGTGAGAGACAGAAGATTGGTTGCCCCCACATATGCCCCAGGAACCAAGCCTGTAACCAAAGTACGTGCCCTAGACCTGAAACAAACCTAACACCCTAAGTCCAAGGGCCAATGCTCTTAACTGGCTAGGATCAAACTCTGTTTTTCTTAACATTACTTCAAATATTCCACCATTCCATCACTTCACAGTGTTATAAAATATTAACAATCAGTTACAAGTATACAATGGCTTTCCTCCACTTTACCAATAAGCATATAGCAATGGGAATAGAAATAAAAACTCCTCATTCACATCAGTAACAATACCAGAAAACAGTTAAGAATAAATTTAATGTGCTTGCCTTAGCAGCATATACACTCAAGTTGGAAACATACAGAGCCCTAGCACAATAATGACATACAAATTCGTGAAGTGCTTCATGTTTAAAAAATATATAATAAATTTAGCCAAAACCGGTTTGGCTCAGCAGTAGAGCGTCGGTCTGCGGACTGAAAGGTCCCGGGTTCGATTCCGGTCAAGGGCATGTACATTGGTTGCGGGCACATCCCCGGTAGGGGGTGTGCAAGAGGCAGCTGGTCGATGTTTCTCTCTCATCGACGTTTCTAGCTCTCTATCTCTCTCCCTTCATTTCTGTAAAATATCAATAAAATATATTTTAAAAAAATAAAAAATATATAATAAATTTAACAAGAATGCAAAAAAACCTACCTGGAAAAAAAAATCAAAAATCAAAATAAGTGGAAAATATTCCATAACACTAGATAAAGACAATGTGGCAAAACTGCCAATTTTCTGAAACAAACACATAAATGTAATGCAATTCTGATGAGAATTCTAACAAGGACATTTCTCTGTGAGTGTGTGTGTTAAGATTATATGACAAAAATAGAAAAGCATGAAAAGAAACAGTTTGGGTATGTGGAACAGAAGACAGACTGCTTTATCAAATTATCAAAATGATAGATTTTGATAAAGTTTATGAAATAAAAATAGTATTAGCATAGGAATAGACAAATAGATCAAATGAAGAGAATAAATAACACAGAAACTGGTTCCATTATATATGAGAATATATAGTTGAGCCTAGAATAACATGGGGGATTTGGGAGAAACCAAGATGGCGGCATAGGTAAACCCCTAACTGCAGGCTCACACAACAATTTCAAAAAAATACAACTAAAATACAAAATGGACATTATCCAGCACTACAGGAAAGTTGACTGACTGGAAATTCTACAACTAGAAGGAAAGAGAAAACCAGAAGGAAAACCAGAGGAGCTGTAAAAGCTTAAGGTACGGAGACACGGTGTGCACATGGGGAGAGGACGGAGCCGGAGAGGAGGGGCGGCTGAGTGCCTGGCTGGCATTCCCTAGCGGGAAGGAGATAAAAGCTCCAGACTGTGCTGAACCCCAACTCCGACTGCACTGAACCCCAGTTCTGGGCGAGACCCTGGGGATACAGAGGGATTCTAGACTGTAAGGCGGAAACCCAGGGGAGCGGCGAAAGGCAGAGCCCCGGAGTCGCCCACATTGCGTGCAGAGGACAGACTGTTGACTGTGCCACTGGATTGCCCTAGTGGGAAGGAGACAAAAGTTCTGGACTGCACTGAATTCCACTTCCAATCCCACCTCCAACTGCACTGAACCCCAGTTCCGGGCTCATTGGGGAAGAGACTAGACTGTCTGGTAGTGGGCGAAACTAGAGGGCACCTTTCTCTCAGAGGTGCTTGCAGCGAGTACCAAAACAGTGAGTACCAAAGGACATTGAGGAACACAGACTCAGGAATGTCATAGGGCGGGACTGACAGGAGGCTTTAGGCTCCACCCTGAAATTCTCCCCCATCCAAGCTGAACACAGAGGCTTTTGCAATTTGCCAACTCTAGTTGAATAAGGCTGTCTCCCGGCACAGACACAGCTGAGGCTCACAACCAATTGGCCTGGAGGTCAGTTCCTTCCCCAGATACCAACAACAATCAAGACTTAATAACAACAAGGCTGTACACACAGTCCACAAAGGGGTGCACCAAGAGTGTCCATCTCAGGTAACTGGGAGGCTGACCCACTGAACCATATAGGACACCCTAGCACAAAAAGCCACCCTACCAACTCAGGGAAGCTGCAAAAATGCCAAGACAAGGGAACAGATCACAAATGAAAGAAATGGAGGACAAAAAAAAACTGGATATAGAGTTCAAAACCATGGTTATAAGGTTTTTCAAGAATTTCCTAGAAAAGGCCAATAAAATAAATGAGACCTATGAGGATATGAAAAGGGATCAACTAGAAATAAAGAATACATTGTCTGAAATAAAAATATTATGCAGAGTCCTAAAAACATAATGGAAGATCGCAAGAAGATCAAAGATTTGGAACATAAAAAGACAGAGGACACTCCTCCACAGAAGACAAGAGAATCCAAAAAGTTGAAGATAATGTAAGAAACCTCTGGGACAACTTCAAGTGAACCAACATCAGAATTATGGGCATCCCAGAAAGTGAGAGAGCAAGATACTGAAAACATACTGGAAGAAATAGTGACAGAAAACTTCCCCCACCTGGTGAAAGAAATAGACTTACAAGTCCAGGAAGCGCACAGAACCCCAAACAAAAGGAATCCAAAGAGGACCACACCAAGACACATCATAATTAAAATTCCAAGAGCAAAAGACAAAGAGAGAATATTAAATGCAGCAAGAGAAAAGCAGGTAGTTACCTATAAGGAGCACCCATATGACTGTCAGCTGATTTCTCAACAGAAACCATGCAGGCCAGACGGGAATGGCAAGAAATATTCAAAGTGATGAAGAGCAAGAACCTACAGCAGCCTGGGCAAACTATGGCCCACGGGCCGGATCCGGCCAGTTCGGCTGTTCTATCCGGCCCGCGGAGCCGAAAAAGCGGAGGGTTCTCTTGCTCTCCCCTCCGCTCCTTCACCAGCAGCCCAAGAGGAGAGTGCCAGCATGGTCAGGCTGCTTTTGTTCCAGCCCTGTGGTCCAGTTTAAGAATCCATTGTGCCCTTGAGTCAAAAAGTTTGCCCACCCCTGACCTACAGCCAAAAATACTCTACCCAGCAAAGCTATCACTCAGAATTGAAGACCAGATAAACAGCTTCACAAATAAAAAAAAGCTAAAGGAGTTCATCACCGCCAAACCAGAATTATATGAATTGCTGAAGGGGGTTCTTTAGGAAAAGGAAGAAAATAAAGATAAAAATGATGAACAACAAATACATAACTATCAACTAGTGAATCTAAAAACTGAGGGAATTAAAAAATCTGATGATCAATATTAACTGGTGAATATAATAGCATCAGAGGTATGGAAAGGGAGTGAACTGACGATTCTCAGGGAAAAAGGGAGTGGGGGGTGCGGAAAGAGACTGAACAAAAACTGTACACCTAAGGATGAGGAAATTGGGGGTGAGGAAAGGGCAGAAGGTGGGGTGGGAACCTGGTGGAGGGGAGCAATAGGGGGAAAAAAATGAGGAACATTTGTAATAATATGAATAATAATGATTTTTTTAAAAAAATGGGGGGTTTGGTGGGCTGACCACCGAGCAGTAAAAAATCCATACATAGTTTAACTCAGTCTCCTGCATTTGCAGATTCTAAACCACACATCAAAAACATGTAATTCCAGCCCTGGATGGGTAGCTCAGTTGGTTAGAGTGTAGTCCTGATATACCAAGATTGTGGGTTCAATCTTCAGTCAGGACACATACAAAAATCAACCAATGGCCCTAGCCAGTTTGGCTCAGCGGTTAGAGTGACAGCCCGGAGACTGAAGAATCACAGGTTCGATTCCTCATAGGAGGTGTGCAGGAGGCAGCCGATCAATGATTGTCTCTCATCACTGATCTCTTTCTCCCTCTCCTTTTCGCTCTGAAACCAATAAAGATGTATTTAAAAAACAAACAAACCAGCAACCAAAGGATGCATAAAGTGGAACAACAAATTGATATTTCTCTCTTTAAAAATCAATACCCCCCCACCCCCAAAACACGTAATTCCATTAAATAAAACTAGATGCCTGATGCATGGATTCATGCACCAGTGGGGGGCATGGCCTGTGGTTATACAGCCCTGTGGGAACGCACTGACCACCAGGGGGAGCTATTGCTTTGAGTGTCTGCTCTTGGTGGTCAGTGCGCATCAGAGCGACTGGTAATTCTGTTCATTCTGCTCTTCAGTCACTGGGCATTTGTATATATAGATATATGACAAGATGGATGTTCAATCGAATAGGATAAATTAATAAATAATTCTAACACAAACTGTCTATCCATTTAGAAATACAATAAGCATTCCAAACCTGACATAAAAAATTCCAGATCAATAAAAAAAATGAAACAAAAAAATAGTGAGTTTGAGGAAATCTAAGACTGCTAGGAATCCAGAAGTATAAAATATAAGCATATACTGTATATGCGTATTTAAAACTTCTAGAAGAGCAAAAGAACAGAGCCAATAAGCAAAAGATGCTCAAAATCATAAACTAAAGTATTAAAATATTCTTTGATTCATCAATCTCACTCCTGGAAAACGGTCAAATAATAAAACTGACAAAGCAGCCAAAACTGGTTTGGCTCAGTGGATAGAGTGTAGGCCTGCAGACTGAAAGGTCCCAGGTTCGGTTCCTGTCAAGGGCATGTACCTTGGTTGCGGGCACATCCCCAGTAGGAGGTGTGCAAGAGGCAGCTGATCAATGATTCTCTTTCATCGATGTTTCTAACTCTCTATCCCTCTAAATAAAGGGCATCTTAAAAAAAACAACAACAACTGACAAAGCATAAGGAGATGTACACACACACACACACACACACACACACACACACATACCTACGTATACTTAATAGATGTTTATTATAGAATCGAGGCCCAGTGCACAATTCATGTACTCAGGGGGTTCCTCAGCCCGGCTTACACCCTCTCGCAGTCTGGGATCCCTCCGGGGTTGTCCACCTGCTGGATTAGGCCCACTCCCCAGGGGGGATGTCTGACTGATGGCTTAGGCCCACTCAGCAGTTGGACATCCTTAGCACTGCCATGGAGACAGGAGATGTTCCGGCTACCACTGCTGCACTCAAAGCAGTTAGCCCAGCTTGTGTCTGAGTGGAGCTCCCACTATGGTAGCACACTGACCATCAGGGGGTGGCAGCTCCTGCGTTGAGTGTCTTTCCCCTGGTGGTCAGTAAACGTCATAGCCACTGGTCATTCCTGGTCAATTTGCATATTACCCTTTCATTATATAGGATGGTTTATAATGGCAAAAAATACTGGAAACAAAGTAAATGCTCACCAATTAGAAAATGGTGGAATAAAGTGATATATTCACACCATAGAATGTTATGAAGCCATTCAAAAGTATTAGAGCTATTCTGACTTAGAGGAACTTTCAAGAATAGTAGTGAATGAGGAAAGCAAGGTGGAGGAAAAGTATGCCTGATTTCATTTTTGTAAACAAACAATGACCAAAACACTCTCCTTACATAAACAGACATAGTTAACACATATATGAACATAGAAAAATATGGAAGGCTACCTGCTAGATGCTTACATGGGTCTGGAAGGAAGAGGGAACAAGCAAAAAAAAAAAAAAAAAAAAAAAAAAAAAATTTAAAATTTTTATTTAAAAATAAATGTGATCACCTCCTATGTACAATGAAAATTTATGTAATTACTATAAAATTGTGTGTCTGTTACTTTTTTTAAATAGATGCATCAAGACAGGATATTGACCAATTAATTCAATTTAAAGAAAAGATGCCTATACCATAAAATTCCCCAACTTTACAGGCTAATTCCCTATGAGAACTGGGAACAAGGAAGGGAGTAAAAATATAACATCATGCTCTTTTCTAATTAACAAAACAAACAAAACAAACATATGGCTGGCATGGTTCTGTGGTTAGAGCATTGGCCTGTGCAAGGAAAGGTCTTGGATTTGATTAAATGTCAAGGGCAAGTACCTGGGTTGCAGGCTTGATCCCTGCCCTGAGGGGGCCTATAGGAGGCAACAAATCTATGCACCTCTCACATCAATATTTCTCTCTCTGCCCCTCCCTGCTCCCTTCCACTCTTTCTAAGAGAGAAACAAAAACAAAAATGCTACAGTAGCTTTCTTAGCCAACAATTGCAACCACTCAACCAATGCTCTTGATTGCCCCCTACCGCCCGTAAAACATAGTGACTAATTCCCATTGTATTCTGATTATCAGTAGAAGACAAGTTCCTATTATGAATAATAGTAGCTAACACTTAATGCTTACTATGTGTCTATTACTTTAAGTGTTTTACATAGGTTATTATTCCTCACAACAACCTTATGAAGTGTCCTTTTGTGTTTTTGTTACATATGAGGAAATAAAACTATAGACATGATAAATTATTTGCCCAAGTCATAAAGCTAATAAGTGTTAAAGCTAGGATTCAAATGCAGATAGTTTAGACCCAGTTTCCATATTCTTAACCAGTCTGCATAATGCTACTGTGTGTCTGCTGACCAGTGGAAACACATCCCTTCAGAATACTTCCAAGAAATCAGGTAATTTGTTCCCAAAACTTGTTTAAGTCACCAGTAGTTACTACTATAATTATGTTATTTAATTATATATGTTACATTTTAAAATTGTTTCTATGAAAACTAAATTGATACTCAGAAAAACCTCAATAAAGGCAAATCATCAAAAAATACTGTCAAATAAAGAATTATAAATGATTTCAGAAAAAAAAATATAGATAGACATCAGCTCTCAGATTACTTAGTTCTTCATAGAAACTCAAAATAAAAGACTCATAGACAATGCATTATGGATATGACTTATGGGTGGGTGGGGAAGTGGAGTCCAATGCAAATTGATCCTAAAAATGATCAAAACCAAATAGTTACGTTAACTTTTATCAATAAAGATTTTTTTCTTTCTGTAATCCACATTGTAGCATACTTTTTTTGATTAACCAAACTGCTGGTCCCAATCATTTTGGATAAGAGGGCTTTTCCTATATTTTCTCTGTAACAAATTCACAAACTTTTATTAAGGTAGTGGAACAAGTTCTGAGAAAAATCAAATCTGCTTTATTGCTAAACTACAACTTTCAAAAGTCAAACTGGAAGTTATTTTATGATCCTTACCCATCTTGTGTGGGTGGGTACTCGCATTCTTGTCCTTTGGGAAATACACCGTTAGGATACAGGTCACATATTGGAACTGAGGGAGGGTCTGTTTGAACTTTTGCTGCGAGATACAAATAAAGCATTACCTTCTGTAGTTAGAAATAAAATGAAGCAGTTATCACTACAGTTTATCTCGGTTCCTAATGGTTGTGGTATGTCCGGATTTTAAGGAACCTCCTTGCTATTTGTCTCCTTATAGTTAAAATAACATGCTGGTCACCTCCTTTCATATTTACCATTGCTTGAGAATAAAAATATTCAATTCCTCAAGATTCCATTATATATTAAATAGTATATACCTTGGCAGAAATCAAATTTCTAATGTTTTTGTCTTCATTTATTATACTAGAAATGGGATAGCATATAGAGGTTGGCTTTGACAAATACAAATAAAAGCAGCAACAAGAAAATAAGAAATTTAGCCCTAACCAGTTTGGCTCAGTAGATAAGAGCGTCAGCCTGAGGACTGAAGGGTCCTATGTTCGATTCTAGTCAAGGGCATGTACCTTGTTGTGGGCATATCCCCAGTAGGGGGTGTGCAGGAGGCAGCTGATGGATGTTTCTAACTCTCTATCCCTTTCCCTTCCTCTCTGTAAAAATTCAATAAAATATATTTTTAAAGTTTTTAAAAAAGAAAGAAATCTTATAGCAAGAAAGTAAAAATATAAAGCTGTCATGTTAATAAAGCAAGTTTAAAAACTTTTTTCAAGGTTATAATAAGTATAAAGTTCACTCAGTGCCTAAAGACTTTAGGTAGCCACACACAAATTTCCAAATAATTGAAAAAAGTTAATACCTAGCATATGTTTTAAGGACATTATTTCCCAAACTATGTACTAAAACACCATCTTTCAAGATGCTTTTTATGTTTTGTTGTTGTTGTTGTTTTTTTAATATATATATTTTTTTATTTCAGAGAAGAAGGGAAAGGGAGCGAGAAACATCAATGACCAGAGTGACTCATTGATAGGCTGTGTCCTGCATGCCCCCTACTGGGGATCAAGCGCATGCCCTGACCAGGAATGGAACTGTGACTTCCTGGTTCATAGGTTGATATTCAACCACTGAGCCACACCAGTGGGGTTTCAAGATGCCTTGAAAAGGTAGCTAAGAAATTTGTTTTCTAAAATTTCCCCCAAATATATATAAAACTAATGGCATAGTTCTTATCAGATGAAGAACTGCCTTTAGTAACAAATGCTGTATCCAAGGAATGCCAGGAAGCTGCATGGGTTATTTTATGATTTTCAATGTAAAATTTATCAATTAAATTGAAGAATGTGGTTTCCTTTGGATTATTACTTATGTTATTGATTTAAAAAAATATATATTTTATTGATTTTTTACAGAGGAAGAGAGAGGGATAGAGAGTTAGAAACATCGATGAGAGAGAATCATCTATCAGCTGCCTCTTGCACACATCCCACTGGGGATGTGCCTGCAACCAAGGTACATGCCCTTGACCGGAACGGAATTGAACCGGGGACCTTTCTATCCACTGAGCCAAACTGGTTTCGGCTATTATTGATTTTTTAAAGTTTTAACAAATATTTTGCTCTTTTGTTTTGCAAGGGGAGAAAAACAATGTGCATAAATAAAAATATGATTGTTTATTGAGCAAAATCATTTACCCACAAAACCACTTTTTTTGTGTTTCTTCTTTTAACCCAAATGCTCAATATCACAAGCATCAGCCAACTGGTTTAAATGGGTTCTATGGGCAAATAAATTTGAAGATACTTTTTTACATTTCCCCTAAAAAAGAATAGAATTTAAAATTTAAAAAAGTCTTAGAGGTCATCTAATTTAGCTTAACACTCAAATTTAGTAATCCTGTTACTCCTGACAAGAGGCAGTCACTATCTTCCCACCTAAATCCATTCATTTTGGGTGAACCAAAGTATTATCTCATCACCTTCTACAAATCTGATAAAGATGCTTTTCATGATGTCCACAAATTAAAGGATTCAAAGAGATCATTAGAGAAAAATTAAAAATTTATAATCAAAATATCAATCAGAGTTGAAGTTTAGCTGTGATTTTACCACTTATTAGCTGTGACTTGGACAAATGGCTAAATGTACCAAGCCTGTTTCCTTATCTACAAAATGAAGAACCAGATGAAATTTTGTATAACCTTTGAAAATTATAATGTACTATATTCAATCATCTAAAACAATGGATAATTATAATAATCTGTACTGTAGTTATCATTAACTATTACTTATAACTCTCCCACTTTCTAGATGAGGATAATAAACTTCCCATGTACATTATCTGGTTTATTCCAGAAGTGGTATATGATAGTCTACAAGAATATATAAAATATACAAATTAGAGGCATCAAAATAAATAAGAGAGCAAAAATCAAAACATGTTAAGAACATAAAACAGAACCTGAAATGAGGCCAACACAAAACCAGAGATATGGCTCTAGGCCAGCTGTGGGCAAACTACGGCCCGCGGGCCGGATCCTGCCTGTTCGGCTCTTCTATCCGGCCCGAGGAGCTGAAAGAACGGAGGGTTCTCTTGCTCTCCCCTCCGCTCCTTCACCAGCAGCATAAGATGAAAGTGCCAGCATGGTCAGGTTGCTTTTGTTCCGGCCCTCCGGTCCAGTTTAAGAACCCATTGTGGCCCTCGAGTCAAAAAGTTTGCCCACCCCTGCTCTAGGCCCTCTAGAATAAAAATATAAAACAAAACATAAAAATTTTTTTAAAAAACTAAGTTATTTGCATAGTTCATGTTTCTGAGATAAAGTTACTCAGGAAAAGCGAAATTATTCTTAACATTAAGACCAGACAAAAGACTCTTGAGAGTGCTCAAAAGGAAATATAATAAACAGTTAAGTTCAACAATGTCCTCAAAGGAGGTACAATAAAGGCTGGTGGCAGTGGAAGAATTCTACCAAGAGCAAATATAAGGGCAGCCCTTACCACTCCTCCCTGCTTATCTACCTTCATTAGGGAACAATTTTAAAGTATTTAGAGAAATAGATATTATCTCAAGCCATTGTTGGGTAATATCATGTCTCATGGGCACACTTTTAACAATTTTTGAATGAAAGAAATATGGTATCATAATCTCTAGAAGATTCCTGGAATACAAGTAACCTATATTCATTAAATACAGACTATGCTAGGGGCAGGACTGACATCTTTGAATAGAAGCATCTAACATGGATGCATGCCTGAATAAAAAGACTATCCCATCTCTACCTGGAGACATATCAGGAAAATGTCTGGTAGAGCCATTATCTTTTTTAAACAATAATTTAAGTATTTCTTTCAACACAGAGATAAAAAGGGAAGTCAAGTCCCCAATATCCTGATTCATAAAATTTTAGCCTGAAAGATTTAAAAGATATAATCAGAACTCAGTGGCCCCCAATAGTTCAAAGGGGCTGGGCTCATCTAAGATAATAACTGTTCTGATTCTCAACCCAACTTTTATTCCCCAATACTATATAGTCTTCCTCCTTAGTCTGCCCAATAGAGTTTTAGGTCCCTGAAGATGTTTGATTATGCCATTTACAAAAATGAACACAAGTAGGATCATATTTTAAATAAATCTGAAATAAGTGCAATATAAACATTATTAATAACATTTTACCATATGCACAAATTTTAAATAATTGGACTCTTCATTAAATATTCATCAAGAATTTCACAATTTCAAAGCTGGCAGGTGAACTGCAAAATTTGTTTATCTTTTTACCACATAGTGGTACTTAAGTCATCCCCAACAGACTCATTATTTGAATTATTCAAGATTTAAATCATAAAGATTTTAGGACTTCATCCCTAACTGACAGTAAAATGCAACAATTTATTATTAATATTCCTTAGCTGAATATCAGCTAAAAAAATGCCATCAAGATTATTACACCAAAGTACTTGCAAAATATTTATATCACTAAATACTACCTCTAAGTAAGCCTCAATTTATTTCCCTGAAATAAACCAGGATCTTAAGCAACTTCAAACCAACTGCTTAATAAGCACTTCTAATTTGTGAAGTAAGATTAACTTAAGACACTAACGTCCTCTCTTCTTCTTCTTCTTTTTCTTCTTCTTTTCACTTGCTCCATCTCCATCACCATCTCCATCTAAGAAAAGATAATTTCAAATGCATATTCATTTAAACCTCTAGAAGGATGAAGCTAGCATAGACCTTGGGTATAGACACATACACATACACTGTATCTGAAATAGCATATGACAGAGTTGACCTAATACTCTCATGACTTCTTATATTGCTAGCTTTTAGTATCAAAATTTTACTCTTGTAATCAAAAGTATTACTCAACTGTCTGGCTGGTGTAGCTTAGTGGTTGAGCATCAACTCATGAACCAGGAGGTCAATTTGATTCCCAGTAAGTGCATGTGCCCAGCTATCAGGCTTAATTCCCAATAGGGGGTGTGCAGGAAGCAGCTGATCAATGATTTTCTTTCATGATTGATGTTTTTATCTATCTCTCCCTCTCCCTTTAGTTTGACTTACTCTATTAAAAATGCTGATGAAAAAATATAGTAAATGACATCTTTTTTAAAGAACTAGGAAAAATAACCAGTGTTAGTTTAATACCAATAACTGTGACTTCAGCCGAAATTGGTTTGGCTCAGTGGATAGAGCGTTGGCCTGTGGACTGAAAGGTCCCGGGTTTGATTCCGGTCAAGGGCATGTACCTTGCTTGCAGGCACATCCCCAGTGGGGAGTGTGCAAGAGGCAGCTGGTCGATGTTTCTCTCTCATCAATGTTTCTAACTCTCTATCCCTCTCAATTCCTCTCTGTGTAAAATCAATAATATATATATATATATATATTTTAAAAATTAAAAAAAACAACTGTGACTTCAGCTAAAATACTAGTTACAATTTACATATGCTTAAACACTTGTTTCATGAGCACATGTGATCCTAAATACAACCCTATAAGGTAACAAGGAGTGTTTAAGGGACATGCCCAAAATAATACCAAAAGGTAAATGGCAGAATTGGACCAAAAATATAACACAATGCAGGTATTTGGGGTCTCACATTTTATCTTTTCCTGCATAGTTGTGATTAAACAAAGTGTTCTCCTTTCGAGTCAAATTGCATGCCAAAAAAAAAAAAAAAAAAAAAAAAAAGAGGACATATTATACACTTCCTAGTTTCAGAGTTCTCAGATTCTCTGATGCCTAAAAATAAAAGTCAAGAGCTATTTCAAAAAATTTTTTATATAAAAGTATCCAAACAGCCAAGTTTTCATAACAACCTTCTATGAAGCCCAGACTCATACCCTTGAACTCCGAGAAATTATAGAGAATATTATGGCCAAGATTAAGAAGTGAGTTAAAACATTTTAAATAAAGATATAAAATATAGACTTAAGCATCTGAATTTCTAAAAATGCTACTTAATAAATTCCAACAATTATTTCTCAAGTATGTTAATCTGCCTACAAATCATAGTGCTATGACGGGTAAATAGAATACTGTCTCAATGAGAAGTTGACAGTTTAATAGTATGTTTCCCCATATAGTATTCTTTTAAGTGTTCTACTTTGTGGCAGTAATTCAGTTAACATGAATCATTTTAGATAGTGAAATCCACACCCATAAAACAGTATCAAATGACTACTACTAACATTTTCTGCTTAAAGAGCTCCATTTTTATTCCCGTACTGACAGGCAGGAGCCATAATAGACATTATCTCACTATATTCTATATTCTAATTATCACAAAAAATTATAATAAATGGTTTACACTGACCTCCTATTCATTTGAAAGTTTCTCAAGGGCTAAAAGAACCATTTATTAAGTTAAGAAAAGTGCCTAGCATGTGGTAAATACTTAGTCTATTCAATAAATAAGTGTTCTTTTGATCTATTTTATCCAATTTTTATTTATTTTTGCCCAATGGTGAAACAAGAAACAGCAGTGTAGCAAAGAGGGAGGAGGAAACATGATATAGTGCTTTGAATGAATTTAGTCAGCAGTTGCCAACCTTTAGGATCTCGTGGACCACTGGTTGGTGACCACTGGATTGAGTGATAGGAAACTGCCAATATTTGACTTACAAAATTGCAATTCCTTTTGTTTGAGCCTCTATAATAACAAGCACACAGTGGAAACACAAATTTGCTTGATTTACTCAATACTGGTTTGAAGATGCAAAAGCCTAACAAAACTAACATGGGAATCCTTTGGAAAACACAATTTTCATTTTCCATGTGTCATATAATCAATTCATATATTGTGCACCATAATTTTTTTAAAATATATTTTTTATTGATTTTTTTACAGAGAGGAAGGAAAAAGGATAGAGAGCTAGAAGCATCGATCAGCTGCCTCCTGCACGCCCCCTACTGGGGATGTGCCTGCAACCAAGGTACATGGCCTTGACCAGAATGGAACCTGGGACCCTTCAGTCCTCAGGCTGATGCTCTATCCACTGAGCCAAACCGGTTTTGGCTGTGCACTACAATTTTAACTGTAACCTTTCATCCAACAAATGTATGCCAGTACATTTAAGTGACAAAAGGGACAGAATATTAAACAAGATAGCCTTTGCTCTGGAACAACATTAAATCTCTAGCATACTACTACATACACTAGACTCAACCTAAAATGCTTCAAGAAGTATGCAAATCACCATGGTGGTAGAGTCAGGATCTAAGTATTAAACTCTATATTTGCTTATAATTTCACCCCTCATATCATGCTGCAATTTGGTTTTTAGATGTTTTTCTTTCACAGCATCCTAGGATATTCTTAACAGGCAGAAACGGTTCATATTTATTTGTGTCCAAATCAATTAATATTTGTTGAATGACAGTTGAGCATCCATATGCAAAAAAGGTACCTTTGCCGAGTAGTATTTAAAAGGTACCTAAATACTACTCGGCAAAAAAAATGTTCATCAACATTAGTTATGGAAATGCAAACTAAAACCACAATAAAATACCACCACACACCTATTACAAAAACTAAAATTTTTAAACTAACAATACCAAGTGCTTATGAGGATACAAAAGAACCTAGCACTCTCCAACACTGCAAAAATGGTAGACATTTGGGAAAAGTTTCTTATGAGATTAAACATTCACTTAACATATGACCCACTACTAGGTATTGAACCAGGAGGCAATGCAAACATGTCTACACAAAGACATGCATGCAAATGTTAATAGTAACTTTATTTGAAATAGACAAAAACTGGAAATATCCATCAACCGGTAAATGAATAAACAAATTTGAAATACTACTCGGCAAAAAAAGTAGTGAACTACTGAAATACATACAATTGATGACTCTCACAAGTATTACCGCGAGCCCTGGCCAATGTGGCTCAGTTGGCTGGGCGTTGTCTTGTGCACCAAAAGGTTGCCAGTTCAATTTCCAGCCAAGGCACGTGCCTGGTTTCAGGCTTGATCCCTGGTAGGGTGTGCACAGGAGGCAGCTGATCATCAATATTTCTCTCTCATTCTCATTTACTAGCATAACCACCCACTTAATACCACATGCATGTATTATTGTTGAGTGGCCTCCAAAATGATCTTCCTGCCCTTCCTGTATATATCCTCTTTTTTAAACAATTGTGAATATATATGAAGACTATATATAAAAATTGTTTTTCATAACATTCTTCTTTTAAAGTGCTGAAAAGCTCCCTCAATGGATCTTATATGACCGGTATGCATTGTTCATTGCACTCCGAAGACTTTCACAATTATTGTTTCACCCCCCAATGTTTCCTTCTGTTTGGTTTTATTCAAGTCCCATTTCCTTTCAATGAGACTTTTTCAGCATTCAGCCAATTCATTTCCAAATACCAATAAATTTTACCGCAACAGGCTTCTTTTCACCTCTAGGTTTTCTTTCCCCCACACTATCAACTTTCCTTAAAACAAAGATTCTGAAATACTAGTTTTCCATCCCCTCAAAGACTTCTGACACCAGATTAGTACTACAGGTTGATTCTAATTATTGAAATGAATTAGAAAAACTATTAGATAAAATTGGAGAAAACTAAAATCTTCTTTAATACATTGAAGATTTCCAATCTGACAAGCAAAAGTTTCCCTTTCAATGTCGAGAGTCACACAACTTTGTAGAGGTGCAATGGAACAAGGCACATTCAAGAGCAGTACTGTGATATAGGTCTATAATAACTTACTGTATTACTTTGAACTTATAAAACCCTTTTTTAAGAGCTCAAAATATATTCATAATCTGAAGCATAACCAAAGGCAACATGAACAAGAGATTTGCTTAAAGAAGTTGAAATACCAACTATTCCCTGTAATGTTGGTGCTTTTTAAACCACATTTTGACTGTAAGCCCTTTGAAGGCAGAACATACCTTTTTAGAGGAAAAAACAACTGCTCTACATTACCCTAACACAATAATTAAAATATAGCAGGTATTTGTGGTTAAGGACTGAAAAGCAAAAGCTCAAGCTGGCAGTGCTTGGGGTAGAGCAGTAGGTCAAAACAGTAGATAACTGAGAATGGGAAAGCTCTATCTGCCCCCTCTGCAAAAAGATGCTGTACAATAGTTTTCTTAATTAATGACTCCCTCCACTGTCTTACTGATAGCATCAATTCCTATGATTCTAACACTTGCCAAGCTTACACAAATCTAACACCACCAAAATACCACAAGGAACTAGGATTAGGGAATAGAAGCACTCCAATATTCTCCTTTGAGAATTAAAAAAGTAGATTTGGTACAGAGAGTAAAAGGAATAGACTTAGAATCCAGTGCTACGTTTCAAATTCTGGTTCTATTCTACACATACTAGCTGTATCACATTGGGAAAATCATATAACTATCATTTTCTGAGAAGAGCAACTACTTGATTTGCAAGGGCAAAATAAGAATGCATGTGAAAGTATCCTAGGATAGTAGATATTAGTTGTTCAATAAATATTAGTTAAATAAAAGTTAAACAACCCTAAAATGTTATATTAATACTCACCCACTACTTGGCCTTCCTTTTACCAAGTACATTTCAAAATATATATTTTTTATTTTTATTGAGTTCAGAGGAAAAGAGAATCATTAATTGGCTGTCTCCTATATGCCCCCTACTAGGGAAACTGAGCATGTGCCCTTGGTGGGACTTGAACCCAGGACCTTTTAGTCCTCAGAATGAATCTCTATCCACTGAGCCAATTCAGCTAGGGCCCAGGTACATTTTTAAAAGTTGACAACTGTGTTGTTTGAGCAGTCATTCAACATATCCAACTTTTTAGAGTTGCTAATAAATTCTTTCCCCTTTTTTTATCAGTGACATTGAGGTTTTATTTTACTGTTAATTAAGAAATGTCAGCCGAAACCGTTTTGGCTCAGTGGTAGAGCATCGGTCTGCGGACTGAAAGGTCCCAGGTTCGATTCCGGGCAAGGGCATGTACCTTGGTTGAGGGCATATCCCCGGTGGGGGGTGTGCAAGAGGCAGCTGGTCGATGTTTCTCTCTCATCGACATTTCTAGCTCTATATCTCTCTCCCTTCCTCTCTGTAAAAAAAAATCAATATATATATTTTTAAATGTCAGAAAGTAATAGACTATATAGACAAAAAAGTAGATTTTGTTTAAAAAACATCATGTTGCCGAAACCAGTTTGGCTCAGTGGTAGAGCATCGGTCTGCGGACTGAAAGGTCCTGGGTTCGATTCCGGTCAAGGGCATGTACATTGGTTGCGGGCACATCCCCGGTAGGGGGTATGCAAAAGGCAGCTGGTCGATGTTTCTCTCTCATAGACATTTCTAGCTCTCTATCCCTCTCAATTCCTCTCTGTGTAAAATCAATAAAGTATATTACAAAACAAAAACAAAAAAACCAAAACGTCATGTCCTGGCCTGTGTGGCTCAACTGGTTAAAGCACAGTCTCATACACCGAAAAGTGGCAGATTCCATTCCCAGTCAGGGCACAGGTTGGAAGTTAGATCAATCCCTGATTGTGGACATGTGGGAAGCAACCAATCAATGTTTCACTTTTACATCACATTAATGTTTCTTTCTCTCTGTGTGTCTTTCTCAAATCAATAAAAGCATGTCCTTGGGTGAGGATTAAGAAAAAAATTAAAGGATGTTGTATAACCTTGCTTTTATAACCAAAAAACACCAAATTAATCATTTACCTTCATCATCATCATCTCTTTCTTTCTCTTCCAATGCTTGTCTTTCCAATTGTCCTGCTATCTCATCCACTGAGGCTCCTGATTCTTTATCGGGCTCCTGTGACCCTGCTAATCAAATACAACAGCATAAGTCAAATCTAATAAAGATACTTTCCTACTAGAATATGTTCTACAGATATTGGAACACCTTTCCTGATAGGTGTTTAGGAAACACAAAAACATTACCGTGAACATTAACAGAATGTATTTAATGACAAAGTCTCCCAAATATAAGTAGTATTTATTGTCCATTCAACAAAATACATTCTCTGTGATAGCAGCTAAAGGTTAAGCAAAAGTGTGAGTTGGTCCCTACATTTAAGTAGTTTAACTTTTTCAAGTATTTAACAATTAGACTACAATAAATACTTCAATAATCACACAGGTACTTAAGATAGGCAATAAATGCTGAACGCCTTAGTGAAGAGGATTTCTGTGGGGCACTGGGGGCTTCAGGGACTCATGAAGAAAAAAGTTGTCAAGCTGGGCTAGGTGAAATCAAAATAAATAGAAAAAGACATTCCATTTCTAAAACTCAAAATTCTTGAACAGCTAAGCATAAGATCAGGCCCCTGCTCTGGAAGTGATTATAATCTAGCTAGAGGAGAAATACGCGTGTGTAGAAAGATAGCAATATGAAGTAGTAGTACATAATAAAGTGGCATTCTGGCTTTTGGAGAGCATTCATATTGAAAGCTACAACTGATCAAATGTATTAGGGTCAGTCTGCTGAACACACCTTCAAGACCAAACTGAAGAGTTTGGACTTCCATCTGAAAGCCAGGAAGAGCCAGCCTGTGTCCCGGGATTAACTTTTGTTCTGGAAGTGTCTCAGCACCTACAACTCTCCCTCTTCAACTCCCATCTAATCAAAATTTCAGAAAGAGATAGAGGTTAACCCTCTCCAACCTCTCTCAACTCCACACCCATCACTTCTGGCCTCTCCATGTTTCTTTCATTCTTTAACAGGTACAAATATTTTTTTTTTCCTTAAATGAAAACAGGTGCAAATAATTTTTTCCTAAAATGAAGGACCCTAGTGCAACAAAAACACTGACTTCTCAAAATAAAATATAACTCTTGCTATATAACCCAGGTGTTTAGCTGTTTTCCTTGCCTTACCAGGGATTTGGGAGAAGTTCGACTCTGAGCCACAGAATACCATATATATATATATATATATATATATATATATATATATATATATATATATATATATATATACTGCCTGCAATGCCATTATTAATTCAAGCCCAAAAACCCTAAAGCTTGATGATGCCGTGGGATCTGACAAGGGAAAATTCGCGCAGATACACATTCTGCAATTACAACTCAGTGACAGCAGCGCGTGGGCATACACACGCCTCCCAAAAGTGAAGCCCGCACCGAAAATCCCTCTGTAAAAACTGGGATGGTGAGGCGAGGGCTTGTCCACTTCACCCGCCCCCTCGGCAAAAGTGAAGTACCAGGATGCTCCTCCAGCAAAGCCGCGGCGGGCCGTGCGGGTCGGAACCGGCTTTGTGAGGAGGCCGAACCGCGAGGAAGGCGGTAGGTGGTAGGGTTGGGCTCGGTGCACGGCTTCGAGCCCGTTGCACAGTCTGTGCGGGAGTCGGGTTCTGGCAACTCCGGGGCTCCGGCCTACCGACCCCAGAGCTCCCCCAGGGAGGCGGAGCGCCTCTCCTCTCCCCCTCACCACGCTTCCACCAGCTCTCCAGGCCCACGGGAGGAGAAGCCGCCTCCCCCCCCCCCCCCCCGGGGATGAGACTCTGTTCGCCCGGCCTCGCCACACGCTCAGTCCTGGGAATCAGTGCGGTCCAGGGCTCCCGAGTCCCCGGTCCCTGTCACCCACGCCTGGCCTGAGCCTAGTCGTTCGGCCATCCCCAGGAAAACAACATACATGGCTCCCTTTTACCTGTGGCAACCCCTTTGCTCTTTTTCTTCTTTCGCCTCTTTTTCTTGGCTGCCTCCTCGGCCGTAGAGGCGGCTCCCTCTTCCCGGTCGTCCGGATCCAGGTCGCCATTCTGGAAGCCCCGGGAGGACGCGGCCTCCTCCACGGACGCCATGTTGCCCGAGAGAGAGCGCGAGGGAGAGAGAGCGAGCGGCGGCGAGGGCCCGCTCCTTCTCCCCCTCCACCACCGACGCCCGCCGGAAGCCGCTCTGCGCGGCGGAGCGCGGGGGATGCTGGGACGGCGGAGGACCGGAAGGCTCGGGGCGCTCGCGGGGCGCCGCGGGCTCGCCCACCTCAGGTAGGGCGCGGCCGCGGGCGGCGGCGGCGGTGCCTCAAACGTGGCGGAGGCGGGCCCGGCTGCGGTTGGCCGGTGCGGGCCGACGCCTGCCTCCTCCCGCGCCTCAGGCATTCATTCATTCTTTCATCCCCGGAGCGGACCTGCCGGCCTGGGAACCTGAGGAACGCCCGCGCCTGTCTGTGCGCAGGCGCAGTCCGCCCGAGATCCGAGCCTCTCCTGGAAGCGAAACGTTCGGTAGTCGCGGTTTTCCAAAGCCCACCGAGAGCGAGAAGACGGGCTGGAAAATGGGCTCCCTTGTACACACCCCTGTGCTTAGGACTCAGAAGGACCGCGTTGCTATTCACAGTTACAGCTCCCGGCGAGGCCGTCCGGGCAGTGGAGGAGTCGAACCTGCCACGGGGAGGAAGTCCCTGGAGGAGCCCAGGGAAGACCGCGTCTCTCTAGAAGGGGGCGGCCCGCTGCGTCGAGTGCTGCCGAAAGGTCAAGTAAAAGGACATAAAAGGGTCAGGTGGAAGCCGTTGGGGATCTTAGCAAGAGCTGTTTAGGCGGACAGACGGAAGCCAGGCTAAAGAGAGGTGAGGCACATGGGGAAAGAGAGGATTTCCTCGTCCCGTCGAGTTTCAGCTGAAGGGCCAGTCCCTCAGAGAGTCCTTCCTCGGCCATCTCAACCAGGCCCTGCCCTCAGAGCCTCTCACTGAGTTCTTAACCCTTTGCCTCACGCCAGCTTGGCATCCGTTACTTGGTGCGATTGTTTTTAGGTCTGTCTCCCCAGCTCTCCACGAAGGCGGGAATCCTGCATATTTCATACTCATCGCCAATACGTACCTCTACGTTAGAGTGTCGGAGGAGCTTAGTAATTACCCACTGTATACATGGGTACTTCTCTCATTTCATCCACGTTTGAAATGAGGGAGTTTTGGTAATTTGTACCAGGTCATACAGCAAGTTAATCAAAATTAGAATCCAAACCCAGGTCATCAGGCACCAAAAGTTTAGTGATTTTTGTACGCTGCCTTCCCAATTGAAAATTCAAATCCATTCAGTAAATATTGATAGTAGACTAGAAGTAAGTTTTGTTGGTGAAAGATGCAAAAGTGAATAAGATAAAAATCTGTACCCTGAAGAAAGCTTAGGGTTTTCAATGAAACAAATATCTAAGAAAATAGTAGAATAGCCCAGCTGGTGTGGCTCAGTGGTTGAGCGCCCACCTATGAACCAGGAGGTCAGGGATCAATTCCCAGTCAGGGCATATGCCTGGGTTGTGAGTTCAATCCCCAATGTGGGGAATAGAGGAGGCAGCCGATCCATGATTCATCACTGATGTTTCTATCACTTTCTCCCTCTCCCTTCCTCTCTGAAATCAATAAAATTATTTTAAAAGAAGAAATAATAAAATAAGATGCTAATACTTTCCTTATTTATTAATTATTTTCTATTTCATACTAATCTATCACAAAGCTGAGGAATTTTTAAAGGGTTTAAAAGATCTTCACATTGAGAGCAAGATGTAGCTGGTCAACCTCAGGAGGATTCAAAGCTCACCCTTGTTGAAGTGCAGAGCTACTCCCAAAATCTATTAAAAAAAAAAAAAAACAAATTTAAAAAAAAAAAAAAACCTGCCACATAAAAGAAATGCCTTCAAGCTTTGTTGTAAATCTTATTTCCTCTCTAGGTTATGGGAACACTTGGGTCATGGTTACTACCTTAGACCCACCCCAGGAAACACAGGATCCTAAAAGAGAAAACCAATAAACCTTGATAGATAAATTTTGACACGGGTGCTTAAGGTTCATCTACAGAATTATCAATGTCAAAGTTTGTTCAGTGAAAAAAAAAAAGATGCAAAACTGCCAAAAAAAATTACTGTTTTTTGCTGCAAAAGGATTGTACTGTACTCCTGTCCCTTCCTTTCCTGAAAAGAGGAAATAAAACAAAACTTGAAGGTAGTAAAAAACAATACGTATCTTTAAAGCTTGATAATGGATATTTGCTGGAAGATTATTTTCCAGGACACTGAAGAGTTTGTTCAGTACTATGTACTGTACCTAAAATAGTACATGACATTCCTATTTTCATCATTTGGTTTTCTCTGCAAAAGAAAATTGAATGAGGTAGAAGAGTAAGAAACATTGAAAATAAGAATCTAAGAAAACCTATAATAAATACACCTAACTCAATACCAGTAGCTGCTAGCTAATTACATGAAATCATTTTGTCTCAGGTCTGGCTACCTAGATAATCTGACAAAAACAAGTTTTTTTCCTCCCTTAAGAGAGACACTTGTCCTATTATAAAAATCAATGCATTACTATTAAACATTTATTATTTTGTCAAAAAATGTATTTTTGCTGAGAAAATTTTGATTCCAAAATTAACAACATAATTACTCCCTTATTTTCTTTGAAATCCATGCTATTGGTATGCTTTGGATAGGTCAATCTCTCCAAATTTTAGTTTACTCATTTGTAAAATGAGGATAATGGTAATACAATATTATAGGAAATGGAAATTAAATTTCAAAATTGAGAGAAAGCACTTATGATAGTATGATGTCTGACACAATAGTGATGTGTTAGCTAATATTGTTAGTAAGCCATACTCTTAAAAATTTTCCATTTGTGATGGAGGGGAAGGGCTGGGGAGTGTATTAAAGTTTTTTTTTTCATTTGTGTAGATTATATGATGGTCTAAATAATTTAATACATATTATGTAACATTTGGCAGTGGGTTAATAAATATGTTTTTTTAAACATATTGATTTTTTACAGAGGAAAAGAGAAGGATAGAAAGTTAGAAACATAAGTGAGAGAGAGAGACATCTGTCAGCTGCCTCCTGCACACCCCCAACTGGGGATGTGCCGGCAACCAGGGTACATGCCCTTGACCAGAATCGAACATGGGACCTTTCAGTCCAAAGGCTGACACTCTATCCACTGAGCCAAACCGGTTTCCGCAAGAAATATGTTTTAAAAAATGGGAAAGCTTGATTGCTTGATATTTAAGGGAAATACTAAGGATTTTTTTCATATCTTTATGTTTTAAAAATTCTATACATATAACTTTTAAAATGTACAAATTGTATGATGTACAGGGGTGAGCAGGTTATGATTATTGCAATAGCTTTATTAACTCATGTACTCACAGCTATAAACCTACTTTTGTCAGAGTGTGTGTGTATTACCAAATACAGCCACATTGAAGGGTTAGGGCTTCAACACATGAATTTGGGAGGGGACACAACTCAGGCTATAACAGACATTGCCAAATATCCTCTTGGAGAAAGGGGCAGGGAACTGCTTCCGGTTGAGAATCACTGGCATAAAGGCATGAAAAAATGTGTTATGCTCAGGGGAATTTTTTGCTGCGACGTAAGTAAATTCTGACCAAATTATAAATTGCCTTAAAGAGTGTGTTAATGTAAAGAGTGTGGCTTTTATTATAAGGCTTTAGGGTGATATGTGACAAAGGATATTTAAATTTTAATATTTAAGAAAATGCCTAAAATAGAAGACAACGGACATATCAATAGCATGTCAATACCATGCATACTGTGTATCCATTAAATGACAGTAAAATGATGCATGTAGATTAAGTGGACGAATTTAAGTGTTTACATACTACAAACAGGTTTTCAAGCTAGGGAAAATTAGTCATTTTTGCTTTGTGAAAGATGACTCCAGTGGCAGCCTAAATTCTAGAACAGTGGTTCCCGTCCAGAAAACGGTTTCATTAAAAAAGCCAAGTATATTTAAATGAATTTTTTCTGCTTCGATAATTTGGTGCTTTCTGTTTTGTTTTGTTTTGTTTGGGGTATTTGTTGTTGTTGTTGTTGTTGTTGTTGTTTTGGGCGTTTGTTTGTTTTTTGTACTTTCTGATTTTTGAAGTTGAACAGTACTTTAAAATTATTATGATGAAATGACAGTGAGAGTAGATGATGTTGAGTCTTTTGTGCCCTGACCCCCCCCCAAAAAAAAAATAAAATTATGGCCTCATTAATGTCATTTCTCAGAACCTTTTTAAAAACTTTCTTCAATAATGAAATCCCAAGTCTGATGTCATTTTTCTAAAGAAAGAATTAGAAATGGCAGAGCCAGGTAGTGGGGCAGACTTGCTAAGATGTTATTGTTGAAAATATTGATAAGAACTTAGGCGACGTCTCTTAGGGTGCTAGAGGGAGAGATTGGGCTGCAGAAATGTATAATTAAGAATACTTACTGGGCCATTTAGTGTGGAGAGGGAGGAGTTCACGGTGACACCAGGTTTTTGGCCTGGGTTCCTGGGTGGATGGTGGTACCTCTCTGTGAGATAGGGCATAGAAAAGGAGGAGTAGGTTTTGGAGGAGGTGGAGGGAGAGATAAGGTTTGGGCATTTTAAGTTAGATGCCTGCAGAGCACCCAGGCAAAGATATCCAGTAGTCAGTGAGAAACATGGATCTGGTGATAATGAGAATTATTAGGGCTTGCTTGGGTGTGGTAGAAGGCTATGAATGAGGTATCTCAGGGAGAAGAGAAAAGGACCAGAAACAAAACACAATCCAGAAGGACACTAATGTCTTAGGGCATTTTTGTGTGTGTGTATGTGGTTTTATGTTTGTTTTGTTTTACTTTGGAGGTTTTTTTCCTGTAAGAAGCGAAGGTGGGAAACTGTTAAGAAAATTACAAAGGAATGATAGACCAAGAAGGAGAAAATGCTTTAGAGCAGTGTTTCCCAAACTTTTGACATATGTGTACTCCTATAATTTTTGTAACACTGAGTACCCCTCATTAAAAAAAAGGATGTATTTTAATAACAATCAAAATAGATTTATTTTTTTGATACATACACAAAATAATAATAAACGAAAAATAAAATTATTCATAATAAAATATAAATAAAAGTTATATTATAAATAACATTTATTTGCACACCGGACCATCTCACGCCTCACAAGACTGTCTTGACTTGACTCACGAGAACGTAGAATTAGGCGCAGCTAAGCACGATGCAGTGCATATCCCCACCAAACTCCGGTGCAGCGTGTACCCTCACCAAATTCTTCCTGTACCCCTGGGGGTACATGTACCACACTTTGGGAAACACTGCTTTAGAGAATAAGCAAATGGAAGTGAGAGAAAATGTTTTACAAAACAAAAGTTGGTTCAGCTATATCAACTGTTGAAGAAAGCAAATAGCATGAAGTCTCAAAATAGACTATTGATTTATTTTTAAAAAATTTCTTTATTGATTAAGGTATTACATATGTGTCCTTCTCTCCCCATTGCCCCCACACTTATGCCCTCACCGCCTTGTTGTCTGTGTCCATTGGTTAGGCTTATATGCATGTATACAAGTCCTTTGGTTGATCTCTCTCCCTCACCTTGCCTTCCCCTACCTTCCCTCTGAGGTTTGACGGTCTGATCGATGCTTCTCTGTCTCTGGATCTGTTTTTGTTCATAGGTTTATGTTGTTCATTATATTCCACAAATGAGTGAGATCATGTGATATTTATTTTTCTCTGACTGGCTTGTTTTGCTTAGCATAATGGTCTCCAGTTCCATCCATGCTGTTGCAAATGGTAAGAATTCCTTCATTTTTACTACATTGTAGTGTTCTGTTGTGTAGATGTGCCACTGTTTTCTAATCACTCTTCTGCTGTTGGGCACTTAAGCCATTTCCAAATCTTAGCTATGGTAAATTGTGCTGCTATGAACATAGGAGTGCATATATCCTTTCTGATTGGTGTTTCTAGTTCTTGGGATATATTTCTAGAAGTGGAATCACTGGGTCAAATGGGAGTTCCATTTTTAGTTTTTTGAGGAAATGCCATACTGTTCTCCACAGTGGCTGCACCAGTCTGCATTCCCACCAGCAGTGCACGAGGGTTCATTTTTCTCCGCATACTCGCCAGCACTTGTTATTTGTTGATTTGTTGATGTTAGCCATTCTGACAGATGTGAGATGGTACTGCATTGTCATTTTGATTTGCATCTCTCAGATGATTAGGGACTTTGAGCATGCTTTCATATATCTCTTGGCCTTCCTTATGTTCTCTTTTGAAAAGTATCTATATAGGTCCATTGACTATTTTTTGTTTGGGTTATTTGTCTTCCTTTTGTTAAGTTGTATGAGTTAGACCATTGATTTTAACTAAGGAGCCCTGTGGTGACTTTAGTGAGAACAATTTTGTTAACATAAAAAAAAAAAAAGGATTCTCATAAGAAATTGGATTGCACTATTCTGGACATCAGCTGGAGGATCAAAGGATCCTTTATATCAAACCCATTTCATCAGTGACTCTTGAAAGGCTAGCACTTTTTGATCTGGAGAGCACCTTTCTTGAAATTAAATGTGATACTGTCCTGTGATTCTTTCCGTTTTAGTTCTGTCCAAAGATATCCTAAGTTACCTTTCATCTTACAATAATTTATTATTTTCTTCTGTAACTGGAGAATAGAACTTCTTTATCTTCCCCATAATCGCTATGTAGGATCCACGTATTTAGGTTAGATTTAAAAAAAAGGCATAAATAGTTCCAACTAATATTCCTATGGCCAAAATGTCAAGAGTATCATTACCCACATGAGATTTCAAGTGTTTATTGGCCAGAGCTACAGAGAAATCAATATTAAGGGTTCACAAAAGAAAGATGAGCTACATACTAGAAGACAAATGACAGTACTATTTGTAGGCTCTCTCTTCCCATCTCTTCTGATAATGGTCCTCACTACTAATTAATGAGAGTTGTGTTGGTGTTGAAGACAGAAGTGAACTAGGAATATATTGTTAGTGAGGTTGTATATGGAAAAGGATTAAAGAGAAGTTCTCAAACATTTGGTCTCAGAATCAGAACCCTTTTACACTTGGAAAATATAGACGAGTCCACAGATTTTTTTTGTTTGTTTGTTTATATGGTGCCATAGACTGACTGTCATTCATCTCCCCAAAATTCATATGTTGAAACCTAATCCCCAATTAGATGGAGGGAAGGTGCCATTAGGAAGTGATGATGTAATGAGGGCAGAGGCCTCATGAATGAGACTAGTACTCTTGTAAAAGAAACCCAGAGAGCTTCCTTGCTCCCTTACACCATGTGAGAACAGTGAGAAGACAGATGTCTATGAATAGGAAGCTGGACTTCACCAGACACTGAATCAGACAACTTGATAATGTCCCACAGTCACTGAGGTTTCTTTCTCTCTTGATTCAGTTTAGATGGGTTCCATTGCTTTGCCTTCAACTTCATTTATTTTATTTTGTAATGTCTAATTCCTATTAAACTAGCCAGTTAATTTTTCATTTAAAATCTTTTTTTCAGTTCTAGAATTTCCATTTGTTTCTCTTTTTTAAAATATAATTTTATTGATTTCAGAGAGGAAGAGAGAGATAGAAACATCAATGATGAGAGAGAATTATCAATAGGCTGCCACCTGCAAGCCCCTCACTGCGGATGGAGCCCACAACCCAGGCATGTCCCCTGACCAGGAATTGAACCATAACCTCCTGGTTCATGGGTTGATGCTCAACCACTGAGCAGTGGTGGCCAGGTGATTTTCACTTTTTTAAGAGGTTACAAGATAATTTTTAATTATATTTATAATATTTCTCTTTAATAGTACTGCTGTAGTGCTAAATTAAGTCTATTCCTAAATCCTAGCCTTTCTGGGGTGTCTACTAGATTCCTGGGGTAGGTAATGCAATCTCTCCACTATGGCTGGTTGTAATACCAACATCTCCCATTCCTGTGCAATCTCTGGTCATTCATTATTCAGCCTCTTGCTCCCCAGAAGTGTTCTCTCCCTAATAGTTGTTCTTTGTTTAGTTTCATGGAATCTTTCCCTGTGTAAATGTCTCTGTACAGCTTCTTCCTCTCTGATATATGATCTCTATCTCCTCAGGTCATTGACACTACCATGATTTGTTTGGCCTTCCCTGACAGTGATCTGGAAAGTGCTTCCATGCAAAAAGTTATGATGGTCATGAAGTTTGTTCATTTTTTTCCCTTCTATTAAGGGTTATAGTTCTCTTTCCTATTGACCAATATCTAAAAACAATTATTTTATTTATTTTTCCCGGTTTGATAATTACATTGGTAGAAGGTCTTGTGTCCAATGTCAGTTAATTAAAATTGAAAACAGAAGTCTTTATCATGATCTTTCATTTCCATGTTGCAGGTTTTTCTTAAATCTCTGATGGGCATTGTTTGCCAGTTCACATTTTAAAATGATGCAATGAAAAAACTTGACAGCGACATCTGTGTTTGTGGATATGACTTGGTGAGTTGGGAAGATTTGCTTAAATGTGAATGGATGAAAAGCAAACCATAGACATTGGAACCCTTTAATAAACACTGTTGGATACCTACCCGGAATTCGTTTTTAGTTTTTCTCTTGCTGACATAGTCCTTTTCTGCTCAATCATGTACCCAATCACATGAACCTATCCTTAACTCAAGGGTACATCCTGCCCTAGCCTGGTTGACTTGGTGGATAGATAATAGGCCTGCAGACCAAAAGGTGCTGGGTTTGATTCCAATCAAGGGCATGTACTTGGTTGCAGGCTCCTCCCCAGCCAGGGTTCTGGTCCAGGCTTATGCATTGAGGCAACCAATCAATGTACATCGATGTTACTCTCTGTCTTTCCTTCTCTCTTCTGCTTTCCCTAAAAATCAATGGGAAAAATATCCTCTAGTGAGGATTTAAAAAATAATAAAATAAAAATAAAAGAAAGCTAGAATTACTTTTAAAAGGGGTGGGGGGAGTGGTACATCCTGATTGGTCTAAGCCAGTGTTTCCCAAAGTGTGGTACGCGTACCCCCAGGGGTACGGGAAGAGTTTGGTGGGGATATGCACTGTACCATGCTTAGCTGCAACTAATTCTACGTTCTCATGAGTCAAGTCAAGACAGTCTTGTGAGGTGTGAGATGGTCCGGTGTGCAAGTAAATGTTATTTATAATATAACTTTTATTTATATTTTATTATGAATACTTTTATTTTTGTTTATTATTATTTTGTGTACGTACCAAAAAAATAAAAAATAAAAATATTTTGATTGCTATTAAAATACATCCATTTTTTTGATGAGGGGTACTCAGCGTTATGAAAATTATAGAAGGGATACACATATGTCAAAAGTTTGGGAAACACTGGTAAGCTAATATACAACAATTCCAATCCCTCTTCTCAGTGATTTGTATAGGCATAGATGTGTTGCAATTTTGGTCAATGATACATGAAGAAAATCATTGATAACTTCTGGAAAAGGTTTATTAAATTTTTTTAAAAGACAAAATGAGCCCTTCTTCTTCTTTTAGATGTTTAAAGTCTGAGAATGATTAGTGGGGATGAAATCAGAAGGGTGGAAAGATGCTGGACCCTTGATTCAGCTACTGAATTGGAAAACCCTAGGCTAGTCACTCTTTCTCCAAACATGTAAGATATCATCCTTCTGCATTATTAAAAGCAGATTTATGACACATAAAAAAAGTCAGTCTAATTGATAACAATTCCAGAATGTAGAGGACGCGGTGCTCAGTTGGCTCTTTTAGATTAGTTCTAGATAGAAATTTCAAGTGTACATTTCCAGTGATTGAGGATGACTGAGATAAAAGACATGAATAGAATCAACTGGTCCTGAGGTTCTGAATGGAACACTGGTATAAAGTTATTTTGGGGTTAGAACCAGTAGATCTCTAATATTCTTTGGGTCTGAAATGGCAGCAGCTGGTGAGACAGAAAATAGGTACTTTTTAAAGCATGTATATTTTTGAGGATCTGATCTCTAGAAGTTGACATCCCTAGGTTGGTATGGGTGGAAGCTAGAACTGGCTGAGGCTCTTGGATACTCCTTTTAAAAAAGTTATAATTTATGTGCTATAAAATTTATCATTTTGAAGTGTGTAATTCTGTGAATTTTAGTAATTTCAAGTGTACAATCACCACCACTATCTAATTAGAGAACATTTTCCATCCATCAATTAGGTTTTGGCTACTTTTTGGCTGTGATGAATAGTGCTGTGAACTTTTCTGTATAAGTTTTGGTATGAATATGTTTTTATTTCTCTTGGGCATATATCTACAAATATAAAAGCTGGTCACATGACAATTTTATTTTTAACCTTTTCATTTTTAATCTCTGTTTTTAAAAATTAAATTCATTAGAGTGACATTGGTTAATAAAATTTTATAGGTTTTGTGTATACAATTCTGTAATACATCATCTGTATATTGCACTGTGTGTTTGCCACCCCAAATCAAGTCTCCTTCCATCGCCATTTATCCCGCTTTTACGCTCTTCTCCTTTTCCCCACTCCCCATTTCCTCTGCCATTCACCATGCTGTTTGTCAACGAGTCTTTCTTTTTTCCTTTGCTTTTGTTTTTATAATTTAAAAAATTTTTCGGTTACAGTTGACTTTCCATATCATATTAGTTTCAGGTATACAGCATAGTGATATATAACTTATAAAATGATACCTCTAATAAGTCTAGTACCTCCCTGACACCATACATAATTATTACAATATTATTTATTATATTTTTCTGTTGTAGTAATTTACATCCCTCTGACTATTTTGTAACTGCCAATTTGTACTTCTTAATCATTTCACCTTTTCACTCAGCCCTCCTGCCCTCTCCCACCTGGCAACCATCAGTTTGTTCTCCGTATCTATGAGTCTGTTTCTGGTTTGTTTATTTTGTTTTTTAGATTCCACATATAAATGAAATCATATGGTATTTGTCTCTATCAGACAATAGTCGGCAAACTCATTAGTCAACAGAGCTAAATATCAACAGCACAAAGATTGAAATTTCTTTTAAGAGCCAAGTTTTTTAAACTTAAACTATATAGGTAGGTACATTGTTATTAACTTACTGTATTTGCCGGCGTATAAGACGACTTTTTGGCCCTGAAAAATATGCCTCCAAGTGGGGAGTAGTCTTATACGGCGAGTATATAACAAACTGTATTTTTTAGTGGAAATGTTAGGGGGTTGTCTTATACGCCCAGTCTCTTATACGCCGGCAAATACGTATTTTTCAGGGCCAAAAAATCGTCTTATACGCCGGCAAATACGGTAACTAGAGGCCCAGTGCACAAAATTCATGCACGGGAGGGGGGGATTCCTCAGCCTAGTCTGCACCCTCTCCAATCTGGGACCCTTCTAGAAATGTCCAACTGCCCTGTCACAATCCAGGACTGCTGGCTCCCGATTGCTCACCTGCCTGCCTTCTTTATTGCCCCTAACCACTTCTGCCTGCCAGCCTGATCACCCCCTAACCACTCCCATGCCAGTCTGATTGATGTCTAACTGCTCCCCTGCCAGCCTGTTTGCCCCCAACTTCCCTTCTCCATTGGCCTGGTCACTCCTAACTGCCCTCCCTTGCAGGCCTAGTACTTCCCTGCTGGCCATCTTGTGGCAGCCATCTTGTGTGTTGGAATGATGGTCAATCTGCATATTACTTTTTTATTAGACAGGATAGAGGCCTGGTGCAGGGATGGGGGCCAGCTGGTTTGCCCTGAAGGGTGTTCCGGATCAGGATGGGGGTTCCCTTGGGGCATAGGGCAGCCTGGGTGAGGGGCCTGTGGTGGTTTGTAGGCCAGCTATGCCCACAGAGACCCAAGTAGAGGCCCTGGTATCTAGAATTTATCTTCTACAATTGAAACATTGTAGCCTGGAGTGGAGCCAAGCCTCTTGCTCGCTCTGTGGCGGCAGCCATTTCTGTTGGAATTTAAATATCTTCTATAATCGAAACTTTGTAGCCTGGAGTGAAGTCCTGAGATGGGCAGGGCTGCAGAAGCTTGGCTTCCTTTATCGCCTGGGGCAACCCTAGCTTCCTGCTCTTCCAGTTCAGTGGCTGCCGCCATTTCTGTTTGGATTTATGTATCTTCTATCATTGAAAATTTGTAGCCTTGAGTGCAGGCCTAGGCCAGCAAGGGCAGATGGAAAGCTTGGCTTCTTCCATTGCTGGGGAAACCCAAGCCTCCCTCCTGCTCTCTGTGTCAGTAGCTATCTTGGTTTGGTTTATTTGCATATTCACTCCTGATTGGCTAGTGGGTGTGGTTATGGGCATAGCTTGTGGGTGTGGTGGTGTTACAGTTAATTTACATATTACTCTTTTATTAGATAGGATAGCCATCCTAGTGGGTGTGAAGTGGTATCTCATTGTGGTTTTGATTGGCATTTAACTAATGAGGTGATTTTGACATCTTTTCATGTGTTATTGTCCATTTGCATATATTCTTAAAAGAAATGTCCAAATATTTTGCCTATTTTGAGTTATTTGTCTTTTTATTCTTGAGCTTAAGAATTCTTTATATATTGTGAACACTAGATCCTTTGATGATCAGAACTATAGGCTGAGGTGTTTTCCCAGGGTTGTGTCTCATGACATTGAAGAATGAGCTACACAGACCAGAGATTTAAGCAAAAATGTGGAAAATTTATTACAAGCATATTCAGACTCCCTACAAGGGGGGGAAGACCCAATAGTGAGCTGCCTGTTAAAGCCTTATATATATTTGCTACAAGTCTGCTTCTATGTCTATTCATGTCATCACCTGATTAATTTCCTCAATTGTTTTTGTCCAGCAATAGGCCTGAATTTGCCTGTTTCTATGTGACCTTTCTCTGTATCTATGCTAAACTTTTTCTGTTTCTATTTGTTCATATATTGTGTTGCTATAGGCTCTCCCTTGTTTTTTCATGCCTCCTGCTTTGAGTCCAGAAACATTCTATTATTTTTGCTTGGTTGGTTCCTGTGGTTAGGCTGGCTCAAACTGCTGTGTCTACCCCTGCCTGTTTCACCTGCCTTTGTTTTCCACTGGACCTCTGTCCTATCTGCCTGCATTTCAAGTTAACCCTCTCACCTTATTACATATTTGAATTGCAAACGTTTTTCCCATTCTGTGACCTATTGGCAGTTAATTTTTTGTATATGGTATGATATAAGGGTTCAATTTTATTCTTTCACATGTGAATATCCAGTTGTCCCATGATCATGTATTCAAAAGACTATTCTTTCTTCCATTGAATTGTCTTGGAACCCTTGTCAAAAATTAATTTACCATACATTTGAGGGTTTATTTCTAGACTCAGTTCTAAGCCATTGATTTCTGTATTGTCAATACCACATTTGATTAATGTAGCTTTTATATTAAATTTTGAAATTAGGAATTTGTGGGGAGTTTTTTTCATGATTGTTTTGGATATTCTGGGTCCTTGAATTTCCATGTAAATTTTAGAAATTTTAGCGTGTTAATTTCTGCAAAAACAACCATTGGAATTTTGACAGAGATTGCATTGAATCTGTAGGTTAGTTGGGGAGTATTGCCATTTTAACATGGCATAAATACATAAATAGCTTTCTATTATTTCTCACCTGAGAATACTTTTTTTTCCCCTCTTGGTTTTTAGAGAGTAGAAGAGAAAGAGGGTGAGAGAGAGAAAGAAACATCAATATGAGAGACACATCGTTTGGTTGTCTCCTGCCTATGCCCTGCTGGGGGACAGGGATCTATCCTGCAATCCAGGTACCAGGAATTGAATCTGTGAGCCTTTGGTGCATTTGTGAATGCTCTAACCATTGAGCACCATGACCAGGGCAATATAGTATATCTTTCTTTAAAAACAAACAAACATATTTTTATTGGTTTCAAAGAGGAAGAGAGAGGGAAAGAGAGATATACAAATGTCAGTGATAAGAGAGAATCACTGATAGGCTGCCTCCTGCACACCCCCTTCTGAGAATCGAGCCCACAACCTTAGGCATGTGCCCTTGATCAGAATTGAACCTGAGACCCTTCAGTCCACAGATCAACACTCTATCCACTGTGCCAAACCAGCTAAGGCAAAGTAGCATAAATTTAAATGGTGTGCCTGCACTCTGGTTTTCCCATGAGCCCTATTATTTTTAGTGCACAATTTTGTAGGACATGAAGTTTTTCACAAATGTATATATCATGCTACACATGGAGGGGGATTTTTTTCTACCCTCAAGGTTCTTTTGGCTAATCCAATAATTAAATAGATATAAGTAGATCAGCAAAAGAAAATAATCAGATTTAATACATACATATATATGGGAAACCCACATATGTGAGAGAGTCAGAGACCCCACATGCATGAGAGTTTCTGAGATAGGGGGATTGAAGCATATAAGACTTCCTGAGCTAGGGATGAGGTGGGTGCCTTGGGGGCTTCAAATGGTCATTGCAAGATGGTAAGAAGAGCAGGTGTTCAGGAAATAGAAGTTTGTCCTGCCTACAGATAGGTCATAATATAGGTCATAGGTCATAAGGGATTACTTCTAATAATCAAATTTAAATTCTTCTAGGTAGTTAAGGGAGGGACAGAAGTTTCTCTTCAACCTGAGGCTAAAGTTACTCAAAACAATCTACATACCACAGAGGCATATCTTGAGGTGACTCCCCATAACTCAAGTAAAATGTTTAGCAACAGTGGCAGGACAATGAGATAGAGATCTCACTAATAAAAGAGAAACATGCAAATTGACCGTACCTCTGCCATGCTCACCATCCAGTCAGGAGCAAGTATGCAAATTAACCCAACCAAGATGGTGGCAGCCACAGAGCAAGCAGGAGGCTTGGGTTTCCCTGGCAATGGAGGAAGCTAAGCTTCCTGCCAGCTCTTGCCAGCTCTGGCCTCTGCTCAAGGCTACAAAGTTTTAATTATAGAAGATAAATAAATCCCAGATACCTGGGCCTCCACTTGGGTGCATGGCCGGCCTGCAAACCACCACAGGCCCTTCGCCAAGGCTGCCCTACGCCCCAAGAGAACCCCCACCTTGATCCAGAACACCCTTCAGGGCAAACCAACCGACCCCCACCCATGCACCAGGCCTCTATCCTATCTAATAAAGTAATATGCAAATTGACTATCATTCCAACACACAAGATAGCTGCCCCCATATGGTCAAAGATCCTGCCCCCATGTGGACACAAGATGGCTACCACAGGAAGGCCAGCAGGGGAGGGCTGTTGGGAGGGACTAGGCCTGCAAGGGAGGGAAGTTGTAGGCAATCTGGCAAGCAGGGGAGGGCAGTTTGAGAGGGACCAGGCCTGCAAGGGAGCACAGTTGGGGGCAATCAACCCTGCAGGGGAGGGCAGTTAGGGGTGACCACGCGGCAGAGTAGGGAAGTTGGAAATGACTTGACCTGCAGGAAAGGGCAATTGGGGGAGGGGGAACCCAGGCCTGCAGGGAAGGGCAGTTGGAGGGGACCCAGGCCTACAGGGGAGGGCAGTTAGAGCTGACCAGGCCTGCAGGACAGGGCAGTTAGAGACAATCAGGCTGGCAGGGAAGCAGTTAGGCATCAATCAGGCTGGCAAAGGAGTTATTAGGGGGTGATCAGGCTGGCAGGCAGAAGCACTTAGGGGCAATCAGGAAGGCAGGCAGATGAGCAATTGGGAGCCAGCAGTCCTGGATCATGAGGGGATGTCCAACTGCCCATTTAAGCCTGATACTACTGGGATCGAGCCAAAACTAGCTGTCAGATATTTCTCGAGGGGTCTCAGATTGTAGAGGGTGCAGGCTGGGCTGAGGGACACACAACCCCGTGCACGAATTTTGTTTACGAGGCCTCCAGTGTTTGTATAGACAGGAATTTTTTATGTCATTCAAATTAAATTTTAAACAAATTCTCCTACTTCTCTTTTAGGAAGGGCTAATCAAGTCTAAGCCTCAGAATTTTCTTTATTAATAATAATATTAATAAGTTAATATAGCTATTAATATCATTAGCTTTTACCTAATGATGCTCAGTTCTCTAGGTATCCCAGTTCTTTGATACTATTGCTGCTGTCCAGTCCTCTACTATGTGCTCATCTTGTTCATTTCAAACTCATGAGGCCACTTAGCCCCAGACTGCTCCTTTTGTCACAATCCTGCAGTTTCACAACCTTCTTGGTAAATGTGTCCTCATCGCCCAAACTTAACATTTATAAGAATCACATGGAGGACTTGTTCAGTCACAAGTGCCTGGATGCCATCTCTGGAGCTTCTGACACAATATGATATGTTAGGGTTCAGTGAGAATGCATTTGTAACAAGCTCTGAGGTGATGTTGATATTGCTGGTCCAGTGGTCACATTTTGAGGGGCACTACTGTAATACCCTGCTATTATCAGTATCACTCACTCTGAGACACCAGTTTCTTCCCTATCAAACCTTTTTTTTTTGGGGGGGGGGGG
The DNA here is from genome assembly GCA_963924515.1 of Vespertilio murinus. Taxonomy (NCBI): domain Eukaryota; kingdom Metazoa; phylum Chordata; class Mammalia; order Chiroptera; family Vespertilionidae; genus Vespertilio; species Vespertilio murinus. Next base: position 178,892,026 of record OZ004707.1, on the reverse strand, counting down.
AGTGGGGAGGTCGCAGTATTGCATCAGCACAGTCATTCTCAACCTGGGGGAAATTTTATCCCCAGGAGACATTTGGCAATGTCTGGAGATACTTTTTTGTTGTCCTAACTGGGTAAGAAGGCATGCTACTGACATCTGTTAGGTAGAGGCCAGAGGTGCTGCTAAACATCCTACAATGCATAAGGCAGCTCCTTACCGCAAATAATTATCTGGCCCAAATGTCAGTAGGGCCAAGGCTGAGAAACTTGGCATCAACATGATATTGTTTTGTTTGCCATTGGCATGAAATCCTTCTGATTGTGCCTATGTCAAATAGATAGCCTATGAAGTGAAGATAGAGATAAAGGAATGGTTGTGTCCTATCCCCAACCCCTGCTTTGTACAGTTCATTGAATATAAAAATTTCAACTTTAAAACCAAGTGTTTGAATTATTACTTGTAGACATGATAACTTGCCTTCAGATTCTTAAATTCTCCTTCTTAGATCTCATGACAAAATGGAAGACGAAGGTGGACTTGTGGGCATTGGACCTCTCTATTTCTTTGATCAGGTAATAATATAGGTCAGTCTCATAAATTATAATTTACTTTTTAAAATACATTTCACTTTGACCAGTATTTTTTTTCCCACCTTTTAAATGGATTTATTTTATTTTAGATGAAAACAAAAAGGAAAAAATGGGAAAAGAGAGTCCATATCTCCCATATGAAATACATTTCAGAAGATATGCAAAGGTAAAACATTTGGAATTACTCTGCATTGCTGGCATCACTGTATATTTTCAAAGATTTATAAGGTGCTCAGGATCAATCCTTTCTTATTTCCTACCCTCTAAGAAACTATATCAAGAAAGTACCATGTTAAAGATGACCATGAATTTAGTCAGAGAGCTTTATTTTAGCCAGCTAAGAATTAATTTAAGCATAATTGGTCAAATGGACCAGTCATCTGGTTTCTTTGCTATTCCACGACAAACCTAGCTTGCTCCTTCTTCCTCTTCCTCTCCCTCTCCCTCTCTCCCTCTCCCTCTTCCTCTCTCTTTCCCTATCCTTCTCCTTTAGGGAGTTTTTACTAGCTGTTCCTTCTGTTTTCAGCATTGCTTACTCCCCTTTCCTTGTCTTTATTTAAGTATCACCTTTGTAGTGAGACTTTTCTTTTTTTTTTTTAATATTTTTTATTAAGGTATTATCTGTGTACATAGCTTATCATTGCCCCCCCCCATAGATGCCCTCCCTCCCCAGAGTTTTGTGTCCATTGGTTGTTCTTATATGCAAGCATACCAGTCCTTCGGTTGATCTCTTATCTCCCCCAGATCTCCCTACCCTCCCCCCCCCCCCCCCGCTGTCATTTGGCAGTCTGCCTGTTGTTTTACTGTCACTATATCTATCTTTCTGTTCATTCGTTTATAATGTTCTTTAATATCCATAAATGAGGGAGGTCATGTGGTGTTTCTCTTTCATTGACTGGCTTATTTCACTCAGCATGATGTTCTCCAATTCCATCCAGGTTACTGCAAATGATGAGAATTCCTTCCTTTTTATGGCAGCATAGTATTCCATGGTGTAAATGTACCATAGTTTTCTGATCCATTCATCTGCTGACGGGCACCTAGGCTGTTTCCAAGTCCTAGCTATTGTAAATTGTGCTGCTGAGACTTTTCTTGATTATCCAATTTTAAATTTCTACACCATCACCACCTTAGCAATTTCTATCCCTTTTCTAACTTTTCTGTTGCACTAAATCACTTTCTAAGATTGTAAATTATATCCCTTTTTAAAATATATATATATATTTTATTGATTTTTTTACAGAGAGGAAGAGAGAGGGAGAGTTAGAAACATCGATGAAAGAGAAACATCAGTCAGCTACCTCCTGCACACCCTCTACTAGGGATGTGCCCACAACCAAGGTACATGCCCTTGACCGGAATTGAACCTGGGACCCCTGAGTCTGCAGGCCAATGCTCTATCCACTGAGCCAAACCGGTTAGGACAATGGTATCCCTTATTATTTGTTTGCTCTCTGTCTTCTCATGAGAGTATCAGGTCTACAAGGATTTTTTATCTACTTGATCGCTTCTCTATCCCCAATACCAAGAACAGTGCTTGGCACATAGGATGTGCTTAACTTGTAAAGTGGAAATTAAATTATCCCAACCTATCTTAGAACATATATCACAAGGCTGAATAAAATTAAAAGTTGTTAATTTTACCAGTGAGTTCTCAGGCAGGGGTGTTTCATCCTGCAAGGTACATATAGCAATTTTTGGAGGCGTTTTTGTTTGTCACAACTAGGGGGATATGGCGTTATCGTCATCTGGTATATAGAGACCAAGGTTGCTGCTAAACATACTATAATACATGGGACAGCACCTTCAACAGAGAATTATCTGATCTGAAATATCAGCAGTATTAGGATGAAAAGCTGGGATATATATTGATTAAATTGTGAGGGGTTTTTTGAGCCTGTTATAACTTTTCTCAAGACTATTACAAGTTGCTGTTATTTTCAGAAGTCTATTGTCTCTTCATTTCCAGCTCTTTATACCTCTGATATACCCACAGCCAATCAGGAGTGAGTATGCAAATTAACCCAACAAAGCTGGAAGGTTAATTTGCATAAGCAGGTGCATCTGGGAGGGGTGGGACACTTGTTATGAGTGGGTGGGGGATGGCAGAGGGAGCCACAGGAGCGGTACTCTGGCTGGGAGCGAGGATTTGCAGGCTCCCAGGTGGCCAAGAGTGAAGCCAGGGGGAGGAAGGCCTATTTTTGCACGAATATCATGCAACGGGCCTCTAGTTCAATATAAAGTGATCATTTTGTATTCACACTGCTTGGCTTAAAATTGGTAATCAGTGAGTCAGATTGTCTTATGAGCAACTAAAAGGTCTGTTTAGCATAGAGCAGTGTTTCTAGAGCACTAGTTAAGTATACAATTTTACCTATATGTTCCCAAAAATTCCAGTTTAGCACTTCTTAGTTGGGATTCAGGAATCTGTATTTTAACAACTCCACCAGATGATTCTCATCATGGGAGAAGTTTGTGAAACACTGGCATAGAGCTTGAGGGGTTTATTGGCTTCCAGGCTTTCTCATTTAATACGTTCCTCAAGGTATGTGCTAAGCATTGCTTTTTACAACTCTCAGAAAGGCCATCTCTGATCTCCCAATCCAAAGAAGCTAAGCCTCTCCTCCCCCCACCCCCACCCCCACCCATTACTGTATTAAAGTGCCCTGTTTTATTTTCATCAGTGAAATTGTTGCTATGTATATTTCTTTGTCTTTGCTCTCTCCTTTTTTTCTCTCTCCTGGCATTCTTTCTCCAACTAGAATGTAAGATCCATGAGGGCAGAGGTTTGTCCTCTTCACCATATTTCCCCAGCACCTACAACGGTGTCTGATGAATATTTATTAAATGAAAGAATTATTTCTTCTCATGTGCTGTATGCCTAGAGAAGTGGAGTTACTTTAAGACTGGGCCAGGTGCCAAGACCTTCATTGTTGATTATCTCTCGTTATTGTTAAGTCTGGCCCTAGCTGGTTTGGCTCAGTGGATAGAGCGTCAGCCTGTAGACCAGAAGGTTCTGGGTTTGATTCTCCTCATAGGCATGTACCTTGGTTTCAGGCTCCTTCCCAGCCCGGGCCCTGGTCAGGGCATGTGCAGGAGGCAACCAATCCATGTGTTTCTCTCACATCCATATTTCTGTCTTTCCCTTTCCCACTCTCCCTAAAAATCAATAAAAAATATTCTTGTTTGAGGATTAAAAAGAAAAAGATTGTTAAGTCTAGTTTTGAACTGGACAGTCCATTATTTGAGTTTCTGCCTGAAAAATAAACCAAATATATAAACATTATATTTAAATATGCATTAAGCCAAAACTGGTTTGGCTTAGTGGATAGAGAGTCGGTCTGCGGACTGAAAGGTCCCAGGTTCGATTCCGGTCAAGGGCATGTACATTGGTTATGGGCACATCCCCGGTAGGGGGTGTGCAGGAGGCAGCTGGTTGATGTTTCTCTCTCACCCATGTTTCTAGCTGTCTATCCCTCTCTTTTCCTCTCTGTAAAAAATCAATAAAATATATTTTTAAAATATATTAAATTTCTTAACCTTCTTAATATCCTTCTGAAAGAGATAATTATTGACTCTGCTTACATATTGAGGCAATTAATAAATGGAAGGTGTTACAGTTATTGTTATTTTAAGTAGTCTTTTTTTTATTTGAGCAATAGATAACTCTGAGAGTTGTAAATGCATATTTACAGGATATTACAAAGAAAATACCATAAAATTGAGATAACACAGTAGCTGCCTCATAGGGTTAGTATTAGAGTTTAGAGAAATGATGTTTATGAGAGCAACTTTGAAAGCTTATTATAAAGGAATATAGAAATGTATGAGTTATAATAATAATATGTTTAAAGTTTTCAAAAATAGGTCTTCCATTTAAAAAATATTAATGTGAAAATATAACCAATGCCTAAAGATCTACATTTACAATTCTTATTCCAACTCAAATACTTTTTGATCTAAAAAAGTTGCCTTTTTACATTAAACTCTCCATTGGGAAACCAATGTTATTTTTCAAACTATGCTAATGGAACCACCATTTAGGAGAAAGATGGAAGTGACTCTTTAGTGCTCTGTACCATTTTATAAAGTTCATCGGGAGGTGTTGACATGTTTCACCACATTGATGTGATGAAAGAAAACATTTTGAAATTGTAATTACAAATGAGCAGGGGGAGGTAGGAGAGTTTATAGGGGTGATAAATGGTGACGGAAAGAGGCATAAGATACATGTGAGGTATTATAGAATTATATACCTTAAACCTATATGATTTTACTAATCAATATAACCCCAATACATTCAATAATAAAGAAATTGTGATGACTAGGGCAGCTGTCTTATAAATATTTGAACAACTGGTTTACAGGAGAATATTCAAAATTTAAAAACCATAGCGCTCCCCCTCCCAACCCTTCCCTTCAGTTATTAAAAGCCCTCATCAGTCTCTAAGCTTTTCAGGTGCCTCTTCTAGATTTGGTAAATTCCCTCTCCCTGCACCTAACCTCCTACAAAGGTGGTAGTGGGGAATATGAAGGTTACCTGTTTGGATTTCTGTCTTCTCTAAAATACAGTAACATCTGGTAGGGTTGTGTTGGATGGGTTGAGGGAACACAGTATGTTTGTGAACTTAGAACCTAAGAAATTCAGGGAAGGCTTTCTGGAAGAAATGATCTATGCCTTGTCTTATAATTAGACAAATGAATAAATGATTCACATGTATTGGTTTTTGTCTTCTGTGTATAAGCATAAATGTTTATTGTGGAAAAATTAGAAGAGCATGAAGTATAAAAGGAGAAAATAAAAATGACTTCTATAATCCCACAATTAATTTCCTTTTTGGTGGACATTTGCTTGGGCTCTTTACTACCAGATATATGATATATACATTATACAATTCAGATCATTCCACACATGTGATTGTGTATCTTTTTTATATAACATAATTATTTCCCCAAATTATTAAGAGAAATTGTACAATTTATATTGCTATACATTGTATGGGTTTGGCATTATTTACATACTTAGCAATATTCCTATGAGCTATTAGGTTATTTTTAATTTTTACTAATATCAAAAACTAATATTACACTTAGCAATTTCATACACAGATGCTACATATCTTTTAAATTATATTTAGAAGTCAAATTATTAGGTTAAAAAGTATTCAATATCTTTAAGTCTCACATGTTTTTTACAGTCTTCCAGAGAATATCCAGCCTCAAGAACTAGAGAAGGAAGTAGGGAAATCTCTAGAAGCTGCACAGAAGAAGAAATATGCATTTCAGTCATTTGCCATCTCACTAACTCCTATTATTTCCAAGTTTCCTATTGACTTCAAATTCTCCAAAGTACACATACAAAAGAGTCCATTTGAAGAAAACAAATACGCTGCTGCTGAGTTACTGTGCGAACTTGGGGAGACATTGCAGATGTATGCTGAGAAAAATATTGCTCTCCCTGTAGGAATTGTGAATCTTGTGAATTACAGTTGGCTCGATCTCATTGAAGAAACTTATAAACATTCCAAAAAGTCAAAGAAACAAGATGTCTTGCAAAGCACTTTAAGTTCCACGACAGTTGACAAAGTCAGCTCTACAGGAATAGAATGTCCTAAGGACAGTTATCTGATGAAAGGAAAAAAAGACCATTTTGGACCAATTAATTCTATGGAAAAAACATGTAAGTAGAAATTACTAGTTAGATTTACAAATAAGAATAAAAGTAGCAAGTGAGATAGTGACAGAACATTATATTTGGTTATAGTACAGCGATAATTTGGCTTGTGTTAGTCATTTTAATAATTCATTAATGTCAGCAGTAAGACACAAATTTTCTTTTAAATATATTTTTATTGATTTCAGAGAAGAAGGGAGAGAAAGAGGGTGATAGAAACAATGATGAGAATCAATGATCAGCTGCCTCCTGCACACCCCATTCTGGGGATCAAGCCTACAACCCAGGCATGTGCCCTGACTGGAAATCAAACAGTGACCTTCTGATTCATAGGTCAACACTCAACCACAGTCACACTGGCTGGGCAGACAGAAAAATTTATAGTGCTTTCAGTTCAATATAGCATTCATTATGCTTCCTATCCATGTGATATTCTGAAGTCTTTGCCTCAGGAGATCTTACAAATTCTCTAACAGTAGCCCGGCCCAACAGAAAAATAATGCTAGCCACATAGGTAATTTTTAAAATTAAACTTTTATTTCTAAGATAATTGTAGACACACATGCAGTTATAATAAACAATATAGAGAGATCACATATACCCTTTACCCAAATTTTTCCCACATGGCAACATCTTGTAAAATTATAGTACAGTATAGCAACCAGGCTATTGATACAGTCAAGATTCAAAACACTTGCATTATTACCACAAGGATCACTCATGTCCTTTTACAGCCAAGACTATGTTTCTCCTGCCCCACCCCCTCTTTAATCCTGACAACCACCAATGTGTACCCCATTTTAATATGTTTGTAACTTCAAGATTATATGGAATGGAATTATACAATGTGTAACTTTTGGTGATAGCTTTTTTGTCCAACTAGTTTAATTCTCTAGAGATTCATCCAGGTTGCATACATCTTTCTTTTTAAAAAAAATATATTTTACTGATATTTTACAGAGAGGAAGGGAGAGAGACAGAGAGCTAGAAATGTCGATGAGAGAGAAACATCGACCAGCTGCCTCTTGCATATCCCCTACTGGGGATGTGCCCACAACCAATGTACATGCCCTTGACTGGAATCGAACTCAGAACCTTTCAGTCCACGGACTGATGCTCTACCACTGAGCCAAACTGGTTTCAGCAGTAATTTTTCTTTCTTATTGCTCAGCTATTTTCTGCGGTATGGATGTATCACAATTTGTTTAACCATCCACTCCTTGAAGGACATCTGGATTTTCCCCTCCCTCCTCCCTCCTTTCCACCTTTTGGCTATTAGGAAAGATGCTAAAACATTTATATACATGTTTTTGTGTAAATATAAGTTTTGATTTCTCTTTGATAAATGCCCAGAAGAACAGATGCTGGGCCATGTATTAATTTTATGTTTACTTTTATATATTAAGTGCCAAACTGTTAAATGCCAAACTGTTTTTTCAAGAAGCTGTACTGTTTACATTTCTATCAGCAATGTATGAGTGACAACCTTGCCCGTATGTGGATATCATCACCTTTTTTTATTTTAGACATTCTTATAGACATGTAATGATATTTCAGTGTGATTTCATTCATGCTTATTTTTTTTGTATTTATATGGTTTTGGAGAGAGGGAGGGAGGGAGGGAGGGAGGGAGAGAGAGAGAGAGAGAGAGAGAGAGAGAGAGAGAGAGAGAGAAATATCGATTATATTAAATTACATATTGTATGATTCCATTTCATATAATCTTAAAGTTACAAACATATTAAAATGGGATACACATTGGTGGTTGCCAGGGTTAAAGAGGGAAGGGCAGGAGGAACATAGTCTTGGCTGTAAAAGGACATGAGTGATCCTTGTGGTAATGCAAGTATTTTGAATCTTGACTGCATCAATAGCCTTGTTCCACCTATTTGTGCATTCATTGGTTTATTCTTGTATGTGCACTGATGGGATCGAACCTGCAATATTGGTGTATTGGGATGACACTCTAACCAACTGCATTACCCAGCCAGATCCTTCACTGTGGTTTTAATTTGCATTTCTCTAATGGTTAATGATGTGAAATATGTGTTTTCTACATAACCTCTTCAGTAAAATGTCTTTTATGTCTTTGCTCATTTTCTGACTGGATTGTTTGCTTTCTTTTTATTCTTATTTTTTATTTTTATTTATTTTAATATATTTTATTGATATTTTACAGAGAGGAAGGGAGAGAGATAGAGAGCTGGAAACATTGATGAGAGAGAAACATCGACCAGCTGCCTCTTGCACACCCCCTACTGGGGATGTGCCCGCAACCAATGTACATGCCTTTGACCGGAATTGAACCTGGGACCTTTCAGTCTGCAGACGGACGCTCTACCACTGAGCCAAACCGGTTTCGGCTATTTTTTATTTTTTTTATAAAAAATATATTTTATTGATTTTTTTACAGAGAGGAAGAGAGAGGGATAGAGAGTCAGAAACATCGATGATAGAGAATCATCGATCAGCTGCCTCCTGCACACCCCCTACTGGGGATGTGCCTGCACCAAGGTTCATGCCCTTGACCCGAATCGAACCTGGGACCTTTCAGTCTGAAGGCTGACACTCTATCCACTGAGCCAAACCGGTTTCGGCTCTTTTTATTTTTTAAGAAAAAAAAATTTTTAATCCTCACCCAAGGATATTTTTCCATCGATTATTTTTTTAGAGAGAGAGTGGAAGAGAGAGGGAAAGACAGAGAGAAATACCATTATGAGATAAACACATCGATTGGTTGCCTCTTGCATGTGTTCTAACCAGCTTCCTGGTTGGGGAGGAGCCTGCAACCCAACAGAGGTACGTGCCCTTGACCAGAATCAAACCTGGAACCCTTTGGTCTGTGGGCCAATGCTCTATCCACTGAGCCAAACTCGCTAGGATGTTTACTTTCTTATTGTTGAATTTTGAGAGTTCGTTATATATTCTAGATATTAGTCCTTTGTTGTAAATGTGCTTTGCAAATATTTTCGTCCAGTGTAATGCTTTTCTTTTTTAAAAAAATTAAATCAGGTATCCCCTCTACTCCCTCTCACCTTTGCCCATCTCCACCCACCCCTGCCTCTCCTTCCCTTGGCCTTCACCAAACTGATACCCTCATAAAAAATATTAAAATATTGACAATTGGGCTTTTTGTTGATAATCTAGCAAAATGCTCTTTTTCTTCTCATTCCCCTTTCCTCATCTTTTTTCCTTTTTTCTCTAGATTTTACCAGCCAAAAGCAGTATGCCCACTTCTTCCAGGGACCCGATTTACCTTTTGTCATTCGCTTCTCATTGTCATCCAAGTTCTGTTTAGAAAGTGGTAAGATCCCTTTACCCACCCAAATCAGGGTCAATTTTGATGAGCAGCCCGAGTGAGAATCACTTCCATTCACTGAATTTGAAACCTTTCTCCCAGACATCCTCTTAGTACCACAATCGTAGATTCGAAGTCAAACTTTTCAAAGATATCCTCATCTAACCCAGCTCTCCTGGTTTCTCTACTTTTATACTCTAGTTTTTCCTTCATGATTTGGAGGAACCAGTTTAGGTAACAATGACATTTATGTCCCTAGAAGAACAATCCAGGGCCCTTCCAGTGCAAAAACCTACCATTCTGGATTGGGAACCAAGGCTTCTGTGTTATAGGCAAAAATAGAATCTTAAATTGTTTACATGTTATAAAGGAGACCGCCCAAGAAAGTTTATGGTTGCCCAAATCTAGAAAGAATATTCTCTATACCTGAATGAAGTTATAAAATGGGTAAGATATTGGTTGTTAGGAAAAGGGAAACTTACTATTCCTTGGGATACAAACATAAAATAGTGGTTGTAGCTCAGAGAATCAGTAGGAGTTGGGGATGACTGCCATACATCTTATAGATTTGCTTTTCATGGTCTTTTTGTCATAGTCCTAACAACCTTTTTTTTTTTCCATTTTTTAAAAAAATTATTAAGGTATTATATGTGTACACAGCTTACCATTGCCCCCCCCACCACCACCACCTCCTATTCATGCCCTCCCTCCCCAGAGTTCTGTGTTCGTTGGTTGGACTTATATGCATGCATACCAGTCCTTCGGTTGATCTCTTATCTCCCTCCCCCCAGGTCTCCTTCCCCTCCCCACTGTCATTTGACAGTATGCTTGTTTTATGGTGACTATCCCAGGACCACACGAATAGAATCCGCTTCTCTTCTGGTTCACACCGCCCCCACCCCCCAGGTCCCACTGCTTCCCTGGGGCACATGGCTCACCCGGGGCACAAGGCCCCCTGGGGAACACAGCTCACCCGGGGCACACAGCCCCCCTGGAGCACACGGCTCACCCGGGGAACATGGCCCCCCTGGGGCACTGGGGTCAGGAACGGGAGTCGCCGCGCCAGCTCCTCGCTAGCATGGCGGCCGGCTGGGACAGGAGACTGCGCTCAAAGGTGTCTTGGTTGGGGCGGGAGCGGAGCGGTCTGGTTCCACCATAGTTTTAAACTTCACATGGCGGCAGCAGCGCCTTGCTTTGTGTCTAGTTGTAGCCTTCCCATTCTGCCAGCTTTCCTGTGGGTCTGATGTGATCCCTTTCGATTTTAGCTGTTGTTTTTTCCAAATTGTTGATGAGGTGGCAGCTTAGGAGACTACCTAGGCCGCCATCTTGTTTCCCATAGTCCTAACAACCTTAAAAACAGTTGAAAGGATCTGGTTTCAGATAATGTACCTAGGGATAAGTGTTCTTTCCACAACTTCCCATTCTCTTATTTGTACTTCTTTATTTGATGTGTTGAGGGATCAAAATTTAAAACTAGAACTGTCTCACTGGGGTGGGACAGATATTGAGGAACCAGACCAAAATGCATATGCTAAGAACAAGCCAATAGGTATGGCAAAACAGCAAATAGGAATGAAGTAAATCTTAAGGTAAGGAGAGAATTCTGCATGAAAACGTCAAAGAATCCAAATATGTGGGTAAAACCCAATGACTCGAAATCCCCCAGCAAGTAATTAGATTGCAAGTGGTGACCAGCCCACTAGATAATCTGTGAAGAAGGAGCAAGGCCTTAGGACAGAGGTTGAATTCTGAAAGTGGGAGGCTGGAAAAACTTACATTATCTAATCCTAAGGAATCCGGTGATGAAGCTTGTTCAGTCCTCCCAGTCTAAAGTTAGGATGGTTCTCATGGTCCTGTGGGGATGAGCCTGGAATCTTTAGGCAGTAAGCCACAAGAACCCAACTCACATGAATTATTTGCTTATGTTTTAGAGGCTAGCTCAGAAGATTAAAGGAAAAATTGCAGGAACAGTGTACAAGGCAGGATGTGGGACTCAACATGGCAAAAGTTTGTTCTTTCCACCTCTGCTTGCTTGAATTCTACAGTTAGGCTCACCCTACATAGTAAATATGGTCACTGCCAGCCATGGGTTCATGTGCTTCCAGCTTAGGAAGAAAGTGCTCTCCTTCCCCTGACCACCCAAGGTCCATATTTCAGTTTTGAATAATGACTCAGATTAGCTCTGTTTGAGTCAAGTGCCCATTCTATGGGCAATCATGGTGGCCTGGGCTGGTCAAACCTGGGTCATTGGTTCACAGTTTGCTAGAACGTATTATTGTCATCCCAACTTGAATCCCATGGGATGTGTTTGGGATGATACCTCAAAATAAGAAAAGCCAAGTAGATCCATTGTTTTGAAATAGAAGAAATCCTGCCCTTAACTTAAGGCTAGGATGGTGGATGGAGGTGAGGACAAAAGCAGAGAAGAGATACAATGTCCTGATTCAAATTTCCCCTGGAGTTATGGCCAAATGAAGAGTTTGTGCAAAAGATCTAAAGGCAAAAGATCTAAAGACAGAATAATCAGTATTTGAAAGAAGCTACATCAAAACAAGAACAGTGCTGGTGTGGTAAGATTCTGTGCTTCCCACCCCTTCATATCTTCACTTTTAAATTTTTCTTCCATATGTAATTTACTAGTTTATTGAATGCACTGGACTTGGAAGGATGGAATAAAGAAAATGTAAGGTTTTCTATTCCAAATTCCTTGAAGGCATCTGTGAATTTTTCCATATGTTCACTACAAGGGTAGAATTTTACAAGGGGAGAACATTAGAATTGAAAGGTCTTAGAGATCATATCATTCAGTTCTCTCATTTTTCAGATGAGAAATCTGAATCCCACAGATGTTGAGTACCTAAACAGGTTAGTGGGATAGTCAGGAAAAGGGCCCAAATCTATTGACTACCAATAAAATGTTCTCTCCACTGCACAGGCTTCTTTCCTGAAATGGGAAAACAGAGGACCCTCATCTATAGGTCTACTCTACAGAGTGTGTAGGGATTCTTAGAAGGCCTCTAATAACTTCAGATGTCATTGTAGGGGTTTAATTCCTTGGAGTTAAAGTCTTGATCCCATTTCAGGGCAAATCTCCTTCAGGACAGGTAATTCTTAAGCTTAATATAAGTGGATTTTGGTTCCCTTTTCAAGTAGGCTTTAGTAGACTGATGGGCAGAATTTACCCAGTGAGGACTGATTTGGGGTAAATTTTGAGATAAATATCCCTTTTGTGTCAATGTCTTTTTTTTTTTAAAGGTTGGATCTTTCACTATCCTTACTCAAAATTGGAAATTTTGAAATGGAAGAGAGTCCTCGATATTGCTGTGAAGAAGCTACAAGAAGTCATAATTCAAATGTAGGGAGCCCTCTGCAGTCTTCAGAATCATATATTTTTATGAGGCATATGATACAGAAGATAGGCAAGGAGAGGTATAGAGTCTATGTGACCTTATCACCTTGCCTATTGTATTTATAATATGAAAAGATACATGCACACACAAACCCGTCTCTTCCCGGTAACTTGTGGAAAAGTCTATGACTTATCAATCAATCAGTCTTATCATTTGACCAGTACAGGATCATGTGTAACAATGTTGGGGGAAAGAAGTAGTCATGGAAAGAAAAGCCAGCTATGAGCAAAATACTGTTTTAAGGAAACAAAATCAATCCCTGTTTTCATGTAAATTGGAAAACTAAACATCTCAGCAAGTTAATGATCAACGGAGGGCATATTAAAAAATTAGGAGGTGATAATAACGATAACAGGCATTGACAAAAGAGTCAACCTAGCACTTTACACACGTTATCTATACTCCTGAAAACCATCCCAGGAGAGAGGTACAATTATCTCCATTTTACAGATGAGGAAACTAATGTGACAGATTGTGGCAATTTGTTCAGTCACACAGCAAGACAAAGTGACAGATTGTGGCAATTTGTTCAGTCACACAGCAAGACAAAGACGGAGTCAGGGCTGAAACCCAGCTGCACCTGACTGCAAAGTCTACCCACTTTGTTTCTACTCTAGTTCTGTGTGAAAATAACACATACTGGTTGCAGGAGTGTATTTTGATACATTCTTAGTATTTAAATTTTTCAAAAATTTAGAAAGCCTAAGAAGAAAACACACACAACCTTTTCAATAATGGAATACTGTGTGTGTGGGGGGGGGGGTGGTGTTTGTTTTGTGTTTTTACCATTTTGACATATTTTCCTCCAGCTTTTCCACGAGTTACCTGGAAGAGTAGGGTTTGTGTGTGCACGTATCATTTCATATTATGAATACAATAGGCAAGATGATAGGGTGACTTGTCCAGAGCCACAAAGGCTCTATACATCTCCTTGTCTATCTACATATATAAACACATACACAACCATACATGTAGTAAGTACTATTTAAATGCTATGTAATTTTACGTGTTTATATATTATCTGTTAAGCTATATACTATCTTTTGAATCCCATTTTTGTCCTGCTTTTTCTTTGATCACATGAGGATTTTCCCATGCTGTTAAATTCTTCAGAAATAAAATTTTGAATGGCTGCTTTGAATTAAGTCCATTGCATGGATGTTCCATGCTTTTTTGATCTAGTCTCCTATTATTGAATATTTACATTTATTCAATTCTTTGATTCCTTCCTAAAGCTATATTCCTAGAAGTGGGACTTGGTTGAAATATATAAACATTTTTAAAGTTCTAGAAAATTACTGCCAAATTGCTTTCTAGAAAAATCATGCTTCTAGCCCTTCATAGAAATGTAAGAGAGGCCAACTCAACATTCTTAGCACTGAACGTAATTCTAAAGATCATTCAACCTTGATAAATTGATAGACAAAGAATACTCTTAAGTGTCTATTTCTTTATTAATTAGAGAGGTTTAACTTTTGAAGTATTTTTTGATAATAAAGAAAAGTATTGTTCTTTATTAATTAGAGAGGTTTAACTTTTGAAGTATTTAAAAACATTTCTTTCAGCATTTCATATAACCAGGTGTTCTTAATCTCTGTACCTTTCCTCCCTAGGGTTTTAGAGTCTATCTTACCTGTTCATTTAAGATTTTAAAGTATCAGGTATATTAATCTTTTGTTACTTGTGATAAATACTCATTTATCCAATTTATTTCCTTTTAATTTTATGATTAAGATGTCAGTGTTTTAACTTTTCTTATATAGTTATCTATGTTTTGTTTTAATATTTCCTCCCATTTTTAAGGTTTAAAAAATTTTTAAATGATATATATATATATATATATATATATATATATATATATATCATTATATCATATATCTTTATCTCCCTTCCTCTCTGAAATCAATTAAATATATATATTTAATTGATTTCAGAGAGGAAGGGAGATAAAGAGAGAGAAACATCAATGATGAGAGAGAATCATTAATCCGCTGCCTCTTGCATGCCCCCTTCAGGGATAAAGCCTGCAACCTGGGCATGTCCCCTGACCGGGAATTGGACCGTGAACTCCTGGTTCATAGGTCAACATTCAATCACTGAGCCACAACAGCTGGGGTTCCCCATTGGTTTTTTTTTTTGTGTGTGTGTTTTTTTTAATAAATCACTCCCCCCATAGCTCCCCTCCACCCAGTTCCCATCCCATCCTCTTTTCTTACCCTACATCCCCCACTGTCCTCATCCATAGGTGTACGATTTTTGTCCAGTCTCTTCCCGCACCCCCCACACCCTTTCCCCTGAGAATTGTTAGTCCACTCCCTTTCTATGTCTCCGATTCTATTATATTCACATTTATTCTGTTCCTCAGATTTTTTATTCACTTGATTTTTAGATTGACTTGTTGATAGATATGTATTTGTTGTTCATAATTTTTATCTTTACCTTTTTCTTCTTCTTCCTTTTCTTAAAGAACACCTTTCAGCATTTCATATAATACTGGTTTGGTGGTGATGAACTTCTTTAGTTTTTTTTTTTTTTTTTTTTTTATCTTTGGAACTTTTTATCTGACCTTCAATCCTGAATGATATCTTTGCTGGATAGAGTAATCTTGGTTGTAGGTTCTTGTGATTCATCACTTTGAATATTTCTTGCCACTTCCTTCTTGCCTGCATAGTATCTGTTGAGAAATCAGCTGACAATGGTATGGGTGCTCCCTTGTAGGTAACTAACTGTTTTCTCTTACTGCTTTCAAGATTCTCTCTTTATCTTTTGCTCTTGGCATTTTATTTATTTATTTATTTGTTTATTTGTCTTTTTTTTAACTGAGAGATAATCCCATACTAGTTTTTATTTTTTAAATAAATCTTTATTGTTCAGATTATTACAAATGTTCCTCTTCCCCCCCCAATTGCACTCCTCCACCAGGTTCCCACCCCACCCTCTGCCCTTTCCCCACCCCCCATTGTCCTCATCCATAGGTGCACATTTTTTGTTCAGACTCTTCCCACACTCCACACCCCTTTTTCCCTGAGAATCATCAGTCCACTCCCCTTCCATACCTCTGATTCTATTATATTCACCAGTTAATATTGTTCATCAGATTTTTTAATTCTCTTGGTTTTTAGTTTCACTTGATGATAGTTATGTATTTGTTGTTCATAATTTTTATCTTTATCTTCTTCCTCTTCCTAAAGAACCCCCTTCAGAAATTCATATAATTTTGTTTTGGTGGTGATAAACTCCTTTAGCTTTTTTTATTTTATTTGTGAAGCTCTTTATCTGGCCTTTGATTCTGAGTGATAACTTTGCTGGGTAGAGTATTTTTGGCTGTGGGTTCTTGCTTTTCATCACTGAATATATCTTGCCATTCCTGTCTGGCCTGCATGGTTTCTGTTGAGAAATCAGCTGACAATCGTATGGGTGCTCCTTTATAGGTAACTACCTGCTTTTGTCTTGCTGCTTTTAATATTCTCTCTTTGTCTTTTGCTCTTGGAATTTTAATTATGTGTCTTGGTGTGGTCCTCTTTGGATTCCTCTTGTTTGGGATTCTGTGCACTTCCTGTACTTGTAAGTCTATTTCTTTCACCAGGTGGGGGAAGTTTTCTGTCACTGTTTCTCCCAATATGTTTCGGTATCTTGCTTGCTTTCTCCTTCTGTGACCCCCATAATTCTGATGTTGGTTCGCTTGAAATTGTCCCAGAGGTTTCTTACACTATCAACTTTCTGGATTCTCTTATCTTCTTGCTTCTGTGGAGGAGTGTCCTCTGGTTCTTTGTGTTCCAAATCTTTATCTTGATTCCTGTGGTCTTCCATTCTGTTTTTAGGACTCTGTATAATATTTTTTATTTCAGACCATGTATTCTTTATTTATAGTTGATCCCTTTTTATTTCTAGTTGATCCCTTTTCATATCCTCATAGGTCTCGTGTATTTTATTGGCCTTTTTTAGGAAATTCTTGAAAAGCCTTATAACTGTAGTTTTGAACTCAATGTCCATTCTTTTACTTTCCTGCATCTCCTTCCTTTGTGTCCTGCCTCTTCTCTGCATTTTAGCTTCTTCCCTGATTTGATGGAATAGTTTTGTGTGCTAGGTGTTCTGGTAGAGCCCAGTAGGACAGCCTTCCCAGTTACCTGAGGTGTACAATCTTGGTGCAGCCCTTTGTGGGCTGTGTGTGCAGTCTTGTTGTTAAGCCTTGCTTGTTTTTGGTATCACTGGGAAGCATTGATCTCCAAGCCAATTGGCTGTGAGGATCAGCAGTGTCTCAGCTAGGAGAGCTTCTGTGCTCTGCTTGGATGGGGTGGAGTCTTGGGGTGGCACAGACAAGCTTTGGTTCCCATCAGTCCTGCCTTAGGAAAGTCTTATTCGCGGTGAGTCCTGCAAGATTGATTGCTCTTGGCATTTTAATTATTATGTGTCTTGGTGTGGTCCTCTTTGGATTTCTTTTGTTTTGGGTTCTCTGTGCTTTCTGGACTTGTAAGTCTATTTTTTTTCACCAGGTGGGGGAAGTTTTCTGTTATTATTTCTTCAAATAGTTTTCAGTATCTTGCTCTCTCTCTTCTTCTAGCACCCCCATAATTCGGATATTGATATGCTTAAAGTTGTCCCATTGGCTCCTTAGACTATCTTCATATTTTTGGGTTCTTTTTGCTTTTTGCTTTTTGCTTTTCGGTTGGGTGTATTTTGCTTCCTCAGATTTCAAATCTTTGACTTGATTCTTGCGATCCTCTAGTCTGCTGTTGGATAACTGTATAATAATTTTTATTTCAGTCAGTATATGTTTGATTTCTAACTGATCCTTTTCCATATCCTCAAGGGTCTCGCTAAATTTATCGGCCTTTTCAAGAAAATTCTTGAAAAACCTTATAACCTTGGTTTTGAACTCTATATCTAGTAGTTTGCTTTCCTCCATTTCTGTCATTTGTGATCTGTTTCTTTGTCTCTGCATTTTGGCTGCTTCTCTGAATTGATAAGAGTGGTTTTGTGTGCTAGGTGGCCTATAGGACCCAGTGGCTTAGCCTCCCTAGTTACCTGAGGTGGACACTCTTGGTGCACTCCTTTGTGGGTTGTGTGCACAATGTTGTTGTAGGTAAGCCTTGATTGTTGTTGGTATCACTGGGAGGAATTGATCTCCAGGCCAATTGGCTGTGAGGATCAGCTGTGTCTACGATGGGAGAACTTCTGTGCTAGGGACACCCTTTTGGGGCAAGACTTGCTTCTGTGGGGAACTGATTAGTCTTGAAGCAATGCCTAAAATATTATTTGTCTAGGGATCTATTAGAAAAGGAAGCACTGCTTTTAAAAGGATAATGGGGAACTTTCCTGAATTATAGCTGCCCACTCTATTTATTTAATGTGGCATTTACAGAATGCAAGAGATTTTGGTTGGGGTTTTTTTGCACTGGAGCTTTTGTATCTTAATTTTTGGTCTTCTTGGTAAGGAGGTGGAGTGTGCCTTTTTTCTCCCAATGTTTATAAGTATTTACACTTTAGTGGCATTCTTACCTTTCTTTTAAAAATAATCCAAAAGCTTCATTTGTGGAAAGTCACAGAGAAATGAAATCATGTTTAGGCATTGAATGAAAGGTCAAGGTTAGGCTTGGAGAATAGTAATTAGACTCGTGTTTCCAGTGAATTATAATTGTGTATTGTTAAACTGATATTGTACCATTGATGTTTATCAATGGAGAGGCATGCGTTTTGGTGTGGAAGAGTGACAATCTATAAGTGCTTTGCTTTTGTCATATTGTTCAATAATTTTGCCCACTCACTTCATTTTTGAAAGTGGAGTATGCTTTCATGAGAATATGAGAAAGAAAGGAAGGAGCAGCAGGAGGAGGAAAGCAAGAGAAGAGACAGGGGGAAAGAGAGAAAGCTGTTGTTCATTAAGCATTTCCATTTTCCAACTACACAGTGGCAGATTTGGTCCTTGCCCATCCTCCTGGCTCTGGTTCCTTACTCACAAGGCTCACTGGGAAGTGTGTCCACCTACATCTTGGAAGAACCAATGACTCTTTTTCCCCCCACTATTTTTAAAAATATATTTTATTGATTTTCCACAGAGAGGAAGGAAGAGGGATAGAGAGCTAGTAACGTCGATGAGAGAGAAACATCAACCAGTCATCTCCTGCACAACCCCTGCTGGGGATGTGCCCACAACCAATGTACATGCCCTTGACTGGAATCGAACCTGGGACCTTTCAATCCGCAGACCGACACTCTATCCACTGAGCCAAACCAGTTTCGGCAGAACCAATGGTTGCTAGAATGCCCACTCCCAATGCTCAACAATGGTGTGGTTGTTAAACCTTTCCCACCTTTTATTAATCAGCTGTATCATTTTCAATTACTTATTTTTAAATCTTTAAAAACTTTTCTTTCACCATAACTCTTTCCACACCCCAGATCTCATACTCACCTGTTAAGTGCACGCGTATAGACCATATCTTTCAAATATTCCAATACCCTCCTTGAGATATGCCAGCTCGATTTCAGGAATTTTCAAGTGCAACTTAAGATGAAAAACATCAAGGATTCTTGTTTGAAACTGCTCTAAATCTGAAAGGACTTGCTGAGGGCAGCCTTAGACATTCTTTTATGCTGTTACTGACATTTGCCTGTTTGTGTGTTTGGGTTTTTTATTTATTTTGTTTAATTTTTTATTTTGGTTAGTCCTCACCCAAAGGATATTTTTCCATTGATTTTTAGAGAGAGTGGAAGGGAGGTGGTAGACAGAGAGAGAACATCAAACATCAATGTGAGAGAGACACATCAATTGGTTGCCTCTAGCATGCCCACCATTAGGTTGGAGATGGAGCTGCAACTGACCTGTGTCCTTGCATGTGTCCTTGACCTGAATCAAACCAGGGATCCTTCAGCCCAAGGGCCAACATTCTATCCACTAAGAAAAACCAGCTAGGGCTTGTTTGTGTGTTTTGAGTTCTACTCAGTGATGCTGTTAGAAATGTCCAAACTGCTTTCTCTTCTCTGGGAAAGTGGCTCCTCCTTCCCCTAGTTACACTCCTGACACTTCTGATTATTCTCCAGTTTGATCATGGATCTCCCACAGTCTGTCTTAATAACAGAGAAGCCAACCAGTCCACTTTTGGTTGCTGGGATTACTGAGTAAAAGCAAGCCAGAAGCCCATGTGGATAAAGCAGGTGGTGCTGGTCTCCAAGAGAACTAAGACTGTCTCTTTAGTGTATGACCTCTGCTTTGCCACCCTGACGCTGGAGGCTTCTACTGGCATGTTTCCCACAGCTATCTGCTACTTGTTTAAACAAGTGTGGGGAAGCTGGGCAAGAACTAAGAAGGTCTGCTTCATGACTGACCCTCAGATTCAGAGCCCTGGCAGGTCCGCATTTCATACTGTGCCCACAGCTCCTGTAGCACCCGACACTAGAAATGTGGGGAATAGTATTGTGAGGTGGAGAGATTCGAGTAGAGAGTTTGGAGTGGATATGCATACACTGAAGACTGGCTTTCCCATGCAGCTGCCTGACTTGGGTGCTCTCTTTAGAAGGGAAATAGATACCATCTTTCTCATGAGTTTTGCCGGTGGAAGACACCTAGTGAATATTTGTGGATGGTTAAATGAAAGTTCTAAGAGGCTACCTTAATTTCAGGGTCTATGTCTAAAACCTAGAAGTTAGGTTGTTTCATATTCACCTATTCTTCCCCTTTATCACCTTATTATTAATAAAGATGTATGTGTATAATCCCCATTAAAATGTAATGAAAACAACTAGTATTTATAGAGTGCATGCTAAATACTGGGGTTTGTGCATGTACCAGAGATTCCTTGCAATTCTGTGAGGTATTGTTATCTATATTTTAGAGATGAAGAAACCAAGGCTCAGAGTTTATTACTTGGCTTACTTTCTGTGGTCCCAAGTGGCAGTGCCAGGATTCATCTCAGTTCTTATCCCAAGCCTGTGCTGCATCATACTGCTCCCATGGGGACAAAGGCTATTTACTGGTCCTGCACTTCCTACAGCCTCTGGTATAGTGCTTCACACACAGTGGGTGCTCAATAACTCTTTAAAAATGGCAGGCACTCCACAAATGCTTAGCTAAGGATTTCAAAATCCAGATATTTTGATTTAAAAGAAGCCCATCAAACACTGGCTGGGTGACTCCGTTGGTTGGAGCATTGTCCTGAACACCCAAAGGTTGTGGGTTCAATTTCCAGTCAGGGCACATATCTAGATTACAGGTCCCATCTCTGGTCTGAGCAGAGGCAACTAAGAGATGTTTCTCTCTCTCTCTCTCTCTCTCTCTCTCTCTCTCTCTCTCTCTCTCTCTCTCTCTCTCATTAATAAACATATCCTCAGGTGACTATTAAAAAGGAAAAAAAAAATTAGAACAGCCATTGGCCATCCTCCAGTCCTTAATAAGACCAAGCAATTAACCAAGTCTCAAATTCTTTTCTTTTAAACAGCAAAGCAGAAAAAGCCAGGCTGAAGAAAGAGGGATTCAACAAACAACTTATTCTGCGCCACTATAATGATCCTAAAAACGAGGGAGTGGTGAACACTCCCTTTGGTTCTCAATATTTCTGGCTGGAGCTGCTGAAGGGGAAGGCTCAGATTCCAGCAGTCCAAAAGGATAACCCAAGGAAGAGAAAGTTCCATTATGCCTTGATAGACGGTTCCTCCATTATCTAATATCCTTGTGAAATTCCAAAGGGAAAGAACGATGGAGAGGGCCAGGAATGGTAGAAGAGGCGGACAGGTAGGGGGTTTCTGTTTCATCAGAAAATTCCAGAAAGAACATCTGATGTCTTGTGCTTATTCAGTCCCTTCCTCCCAGGGGTTTGCATTCCCTCATGCTTGGAGAACAGGTTGAGACAAATTCTCCAGTTTACAAACTTTACTTCTATTTAAGAAAACCTCTGGTTATAACCAATCTTTTTGTTAAGCATCTGAGTGCTCATGTGGTTCCGAGAAAATGAGTTTTCCTTGCATTTTCCTGATTAGTAGAGAGGACCACATGGGGATTAGCATCTAGAAAATCTATTTTAAAGAGAAGAGGACATTGTAATAAATTCTTACAAATCCAAAATGAAAGAGACCTCAAGAGTCCATCTTAGTTTTGTAGAGGTTGGTACAGCTAGGTTTTTTGAAATTGTTCACATATCCGCAATTATCCCTTAGCCTTCTTTTGCTCCTGTCTATCCATAGACATTGGTCGGGAGATCTTGTCCTCCTGCTGTGTGCTGGAATGACCACACCCTACCATGCTGGTTACCAAAGGGCAACTTTGGTTTTCCAGCAACTTTGCCATTAAACTGGACCAGTCTGACCAGACTTACCTGTTGTTCACATAATTGGTTTCAAAGAATTCAAGTATAAAATGAGGGTGCAGGTAATTGAGTGTATGGTAGGAACATGCAACTGGTAGTCAAGGAACCTGTGTGCTAGCCTGGTACTATCATGCTCAGTGACTATGGGGGATTGAGTCACTCTCTCTGGACTTTTATTATGTTATCTGTAAATGGCTAATTGAAATAATTAAATCGACTAAGAATTAATGGCATTAATTATTATTATCATTATTGTGTGTTTTATCAATATCAGTTCCTTAACCTTGATTTTATCTATCCATCTGGCCGGATAGCTATATGTCAAAGCTATTCTGCCCTTCCTTGGGGTGGCATGTACACCAACATATTCAGTGACTTGCCAGATCAAGTTGTCCTTGGGACCTTTACACCTTTTGGATGCGGTAGCATTTCTTTTCCTAAGGGGTACGTGAGATTCCAGATAAACTAGAACTCGTGGGTAAGCTAAGGGATAGAGCAGTGTTTCCCAAAGTGTGGTACATGTACCCCCAGGGGTACGGGAAGAGTTTGGTGGGGGTACGCGTTGCACCGGAGTTTGGTGGGGATATGCACTGCACCGTGCTTAGTTGCGCCTAATTCTACGTTCTCATGAGTCAAGTCAAGACAGTCTTGTGAGGCGTGAGATGGTCCGGTGTGCAAATAAATGTTATTTATAATATAACTTTTATTTATATTTTATTATGAATAATTTTATTTTTCGTTTATTATTATTTTGTGTATGTACTCAAAAAAGAAAAAATAAATATGTTTTGATTGTTATTCAAATACATCCACTTTTTTTTTTGACGAGGGGTACTCAGCGTTATGAAAATTATAGAAGGGGTACACATATGTCAAAAGTTTGGGAAACACTGGGATAGGGAAAGAGCTAAATCCTGACAAAAAAGAGGATAGGCCAAAACCGGTTTGGCTCAGTGGTAGAGCGTCGGTCTGCGGACTGAAAGGTCCCAGGTTTGATTCCGGTCAGGGGCATGTACCTTGGCTGCGGGCACATCCCCGGTGGGGGGGTGTGCAAGAGGCAGCTGGTCGATGTTTCTCTCTCATCGACGTTTCTAGCTCTCTATCTCTCTCCCTTCCTCTCTGTAAAATATCAATAAAAAATATTTTTTTTAAAAAAAGAGGATAGGAAAAGCAATCTTTTAAAAGGTCAATCTAATTGAGAAAACTGGTAAGGAAAATGAAACATACACATGTGTTCATGACTATTCCATGTATGAACTTGCAAATCAGAACAAGACAAAAGACATTGGGTGTCAAAGAATCCAATTGTGCCATCATTGGAGAGATGCTATGGCTCTCAAGAACAGAGGGACCTATATGAAGGCACGAGCCCCAAGAATGCACAAGTTGGGAGCAAAAACAGGGAGGCTGATAATGGGTGAGCTAGGAGTCAGCTGAGCATACGTGACCCCTAAAGAACTAGATACACTGACAGGACTCCCATTTCACTCCCCATTCAACGTTGCATGTCCTAAAAATTTCTGCAAATTTCTTAGGGGTATAATCTCGTGGTCTCCTCTAGGTTTGAAACCCTGCCTTCTCTATTGTTCTCTACTTTGTCTTGTGTCTGTGAGTTTATTTTGGCTTTTTATTTAAAAAAAAAAATCTTTATTGTTGAAAGTATTACATATGGCCGAAACCCATGTGGCTCAGTGGAGAGAGCGTCGGCCTGCGGACTGAAAGGTCCCAGGTTCGATTCTGGTCAGGGGCATATGCCTTGGTTGCAGGCACATCCCCGGTGGGGGGTGTGCAAGAGGCAGCTGATCGATGTTTCTCTCTCATCTATATTTCTAACTCTCTATCCCTCTCTGTAAAAAAATCAATAAAAACATTTTTTTAAAAAAAGGAAAGTATTACATATATCTCCTCCCACTCCCTCCATTGACCTCTTCTAGTCCCCTGATCCCCATCACCCTTCACCACCCTATTGTCTGTGTCCATGGGTTATGCATATATACATTCAAGTTTTTTGGTTGAACTCTTCCCACCCAACCAACCTCCCCCACCTTCCCTCAGAAATTCCACAGTCTGTTCCATGTATCTTTTTATTTGAGCCAACTGGAGAATTTTCTCCTTTCCTTGACTTTCTTTTTTTTTTTTTTAAATAAATCTTTATTGTTCATATTATTACAAATGTTCCTCATTTTTTTCCCTCCATTGCTCCCCTCCATCAGGTTCCCACCCCACCCTCTGCCCTTTCCCCACCCTCCATTGTCCTCATCCATAGGTGCACAGTTTATGTTCAGTCTCTTCCTGCACCCCCCTCTTCCCTTTTCCCCGAGAATTGTCAGTCCACCCCCTTCCATACCTCTGATTCTATTATATTCACCAGTTAATATTGTTCATCAGATTTTTTAATTCCCTTGGTTTTTAGATTCACTTGATGATAGTTACATATTTGTTGTTCATAATTTTTATCTTTATTTTCTTCCTCTTCCTAAAGAACCCCTTTTAGTAATTCATATAATTCTGGCTTGGCGGTGATAAACTCCTTTAGCTTTTTTTTTATTTGTGAAGCTCTTTATCTGGCCTTTGATTCTGAGTGATAACATTGCTGGGTAGAGTATTTTTGGCTGTAGGTTCTTGCTATTCATCACCTTGAATGTTTCTTGCCATTCCCGTCTGTCCTGCATGGTTTCTGTTGAGAAATCAGCTGACAATCGTATGGGTGCTCCTTTATAGATAACTACTGCTTTTGTCTTGCTACTTTTAATATTCTCTGTCTTTTGCTCTTGGAATTTTAATTATGATGTGTCTTGGCATGGTCTTCTTTGGATTCCTTTTGTTTAAGGTTCTGTGTGCTTCCTGGACATGTAAATCTATTTCTTTCACCAGGTGGGGGAAGTTTTCTGTCACTATTTCTTCCCGTATGTTTTTGGTATCTTGTTCTCTCTCTTCTTCAACCATAATTCTGATGTTGGTTCGCTTGAAATTGTCCCACAGGCTTCTTACATTATCTTCAACTTTCTGGATTCTCTTGTCTTCTTCTGCGGAGGAGTGTTTTCTGGCTCTTTATGTTCCAAATCTTTGACTTGATTCTTGTGATCTTCCATGCTGTTTTTAGGACTCTGTATAATGTTTTTTATTTCAGACAATGTATTCTTTATTTCTAGTTGATTCCTTTTTATTTCTAGTTGATCCCTTTTCATATCCTCATAGGTCTCATTTATTTTATCAGCCTTTTCTAGGAAATTCTTGAAAAACCTTATAACCGTGGTTTTGAACTCTATATCCAGTCCCTTTTTGTCCTCCGTTTCTTTCATTTGTGATCTGTTCCCTTGTCTCGGCATTTTCGCAGCTTACCTGAGTTGGTAGGGTGGTTTTGTGTGCTAAGGTGTCCTATATGGTTCAGTGTGTCAACCTCCCAGTTACCTGAGATGGACATTCTTGGTGTATCCCTTTATGGACTGTGTGTACAGCCTTATTGTCGTTAAGTCTTGATTGTTGTTGGTATTACTGGGAGGAACTGACCTCCAGGCCAATTGGCTGTGAGGATCAGCTGTGTCTATGCTAGGAGACAGCCTTATTTGACTTGGAAAATTGCAAAAGCCTCTGTGTTCAGCTTGGATGGGGCAGAGTTTCAGGGTGGAGCCTACAGCCTTGGCTTCCTGTCAGCCCCACCCTATGAGGTTCCTGAGTCTGTGTTCCTCAGTGTCCTTTGGTACTCACTGCTTTGGTACTCGCTGCAAGTACCTCTGAGAGAAAGGTACCCTCGAGTTTCGCCCACTACCATACAGTCTAGTCTATCCCCTAATGAGCCCAGAACTGGAGTTTCAGTGCAGTTGGAGGTGGGATTGGAAGTGGAGTTCAGTGCAGTCAGGAGCTTTTGTGTCCTTCCTGCTAGGGCAATCCAGCAGCACAGTCAGCGCACAATGTGTGTGACTCCAGGGCTCTGTCTTCCTCTGAGTTTCCGCCTTACAGTCCAGAATCCCTCTGTATGAGCTTGGATCCCCAGGGTCTCACCCAGAACTGGGGTTCAGTTTATTCGGAACTGGGGTTCAGCACAGTCCGGAGCTTTTATCTCCTTCCCACTAGGGAACACCAGCCAGGCACTCAGCTGCCCCTTCCTCTCCAGCTCAGTCCTCTCTCCATGCGCACACTGTGTCTCCGTGCCTTGGGCTTTTACAGCTCCTCTGATCTTCCTTCTGGTTTTCTCTTTCCTTCTAGTTGTAGAATTTCCAGTCAGTCAACTTTCCTATAGTTCTAGATAATGTCCATTTTGTATTTTAGTTGTATTTTTTGAAATTGTTGTGCGAGGCTGCAGTTAGGCGTTTACCTATGCTGCCATCTTGGTTTCTTCTCAAAATCAGGCTTCCTTTCCTTGACTTTCATACACTGTTCACCAGAGAGCTCTGTGAGGGTAGCAGAATTTCTTGGTGGTTTGAGTTATATAACATTCCCATTTTAAAAAATTGTGTACATGAATAGTGTGAATACTTAGAAATTTTAAAAAATTTAAATTCATCTATTTGCTGAATTTGAACTTTTTTAATGAGTCCCAAACACATCTTTTCCCATACCCTATGTTTTGACTTCTCTTGATTACAAGACCCTGGGAATTGGAATTTAGGTCATCCAGAAAGCAAGGAACTCCCTTCTTTTTTTCTTAACCAGTTAATAAGTATGTGTTTCTGTGTTTCCACCATGTTCAGCACTTTATGTTCGCTGATCATGCTTCTGGTGAAGCCCCTTCTCCCTGATTCCTTTTGTTGACTGTTTTTATGAGCCAAACCACCTGTCAAAATGTGTTATCAGCTTGCCAGCTGAGAAAGTGCAAGTCAGCAAAAAGCTAAGAGAAATAAAAGACGGATGCTTGATTCTCAAGATGCAAATAGAAAAAGAGGCAGATTAATGGGGCAGCAGAGTGCCTCAGTGAGTGGCATGTATAAACCTGTCCTTGGAGGAGAAGAGCTTTTCCCAACTTTGATGTTGAGATGAAAAGAGGATGACAGAGTCTGGAAGCATTTCAAAGACTGAGGAAGTACATACTTTCCTCTCCCAACCCTAGAAGTTGAGCAGTTTTGAAAGAGTCAGAAACACTATGTAGTTTTTATGGCACTATTTTATTCTGTGACAATTCAGACATGGTGGAAAAGTAACAACTTATTTTATGAAGAACAAATATATTTTACTTGATTTTTAAGGGATTGTTAAAGTTAGATTCTTTGGAAACTTTTCTGGTGAGCTTGCTTAAAACCTATCCCTTTTATTAATTGCAAATATATATCACTTTAAGTCAAGAAAGCACTTTTTTTTAAGTCAAGAGATAACTTTTTGCCTGGTCATCATGGAAAAGGGAGAGAGAAAGGAAGGAAAAGGGAGAGAGAAAGGAAAGAGAGAGAGAGAAAGAGAGAGAGAGAGAGAGAGAGAGAGAGAGAGAGAGAGAGAAATATCCCTGATGAAAGTGATTCATGGATTGGTTGTTTCCAGCAAATCTCCCACTGGAGATCAAGGCCACAACCCAGTCATGTGCCCTTGACCAGAATCGAACCTGAGACCTTTCAGTTCACAGGCCGACATTCTATCCACTGAGCCAAACCGGCTAGGGCAACTTTTCCATGTTTTTATTTTTCCCAGGAATCCTATGGTTAGGTCTAATTCTCACTTGAAGAAACTGAGGTTCAAAGAACATGTATACCTTTACCAAGGCCCCATTATGGAGAAAAACATTGGTTAGTTTTCATACTCTAATTGCTATGTGCTCTTTTCTCTTTTCAACCCTTAAAATGTTGAGAGTATATACTGCATGAATAATAATAAGAAGAATAGATGCTATAATGATGATGGTGATGGTGATGATGATGGTGATGGTATGATTATGAATATAGGCTTTGGGGTGAGACATATCTGTCACTTGGCTAGAGCAACAGGGCAACTGGGGCATGTGTCTCCAGTATCTGGCAGGCTTGCTCAGGCTTCTCCTCATGGTGGCTGAGTTCCAAAAGCAACAATAGTGAAGATGAATCACAGTTCATAAGCACTTTTCCAGCCTCTTCGAGCATTGTGTTTGCTAATTATTCACTGATCAAGCAAGTCACATGGCCAAACCTAGATTCAGGAGATGGAGAAAAGACTCTTACTCTTCTTGGGAGAAGCTGCAAACTATTGCAGTTATTTATTTATTCATTTATTCATTTATTTATTTATTTTTGCATTTGATCACAAGGGCAACACCTGAATCTAAATTATTAACCCCCCTCCCTGTCTCTGCCTCTCTCCATCCTCAATTCTATTTTGCCCAATTATGGTAGAATTTGAGAAGTATAAACACATATAAGATGGATCACACTAGAATTAATCTGTTAACCACCAATCCCTTCTCTCAAAAGTTTCAGTGAAAAGGCCTGATTCTCTTCTTTCTTCTGGTTTTGGTCTAGATATTCTCATATTCTCACCTGGAAGTCTATGTCATCCTCTAATTTTTTTCTATATCCTGCAACCTGAATTGATCACTCCCTTTAATCTTAATTCTCTCCCTTTTATCTTCTCATAAAGCTCAGACACTATGAAGTCTGTATTTGTACAGCTTTTGTGATTTCTGCTCCTCTTTAATATTCTACAGAATCCCACACTTTGTGAACCAATTAGCAGTCACTCACTATTGCAAACCCTTACCCACCACCCTAGACTACTACTAATTTACCTTCTGCCCCTACAGATTTGTCTATTCCAGATATTTCCTATAAATGAAATAATATAATATGTGGACTTTTGTGACTAGTTTTTTTTCACTTAGCATAAAGCTTTCATGGTCCATGTTGTAGCATGTATTAGCACTTTGTTCTTTTTTATGACCAAATAATATTCCATTGTGTGGCTATACCACCTTTTGTTTCTCCATTCATCTGTTGATGAACATTTGTGTTGTTTCCACTTGGTTTCTATGAATAATGTTTTGAACATTCAGGTATAAGTTTTATATGGATATATATTTTCATTTCTTTTTGGTAAATACCTAAGAGTAGAATTACAGAGTCATATGATAACTCTATTTTATTTTTTACTTTTTGAGAAATTTGCAGACTGTTTTCCAATAAAATCTTTTCTGACCACCTTTTTATTTATTTATTTTTATTTTTGAAATAGCAGATTAAGACCATGCTTTATTTCAGCTGTCTGTACAAAGGAAGATAAGGAGGACCCCTATCTGATACATATAAAAATACTAAGGATGTACAGTGTACAAAAACAGTTTCTCGTCATTAGTTCATATCCTTATAGGTCATGTACTTGACGGAAGAAACAGTTTTAGTATGACAGACAGTAATAGTGATATAGTTCCTGGGGTTCATAGTTGCATCTGCTTAAAACACTTACCCAGATGATTAGATCTTGCACAGATCTAATAAAATAACTAGCAAGGTCAAGAAATGTCACAAACTCTAAAGCTGCAAGCAGGTAATTCAATGACCAGTATAGAGGCTTTCTTTTTATTTAAATAAATACTTTACATTTCATGCTTGCCTATAATGCACTCCCAGGAGCAAGATAAGGAGATCCTACCAGAGACAGTACAAATAGTAGCAACAAAGTGTGGACCCTGAGGTGTGTGGAGACCCTGCAGTTAGGAAGGAAGGCCTTTGTTCTGTTCCCCGAAGAAGCAAGTGGCCCCTATGACAACAGTCTAAGTCCCCATCCTTTCCTTTTTATTACCAGAGTGATGACTTTATTTATTCTCAGTAATAATCTTAATCTAAAATTAAACTTCCCTTTACTGGTGTGTGCAACTAGAATGTGAGCTCCTTTATAGGAGAGACCACATCTGTCTTGTTTACTACTCTATCCCCAACATAATAACGTGCCAGGTATACAGTGAGTGCTTAATAAGTACTTGAATAATGAGGGAACAAGACTTTTAGGAATATATATATATATATATATCAGGCTATTGAAAATGGGTAGATGGAGAGGCTAGAACAGACAGTATTTTAAGAGAGTTAGCCATAAATATTTAATCAAAGGGGTTACAACAGTTAGAATATTTGTTTGCTGAAAGAAGAGTTAGAATGCTTTGCTAGCCAAAACTGGTTTGGCTCAGTGGATGGAGCATCGGCCTGTGGACTGGGGCTCCCGGGTTCGATTCCCGACAAGGGCATGTACTTTGGTTTTGGGCACATCCCCAGTGGGGGTGAGGGGGTGCAGGAGGCAGCTGATTGATGATTCTCTCTCATCAATGTTTCTAACTATATCCCTCTCTCATCCTCTCTGTACAAAATCAATAAAATATATATATATATTTTAAAAATAATGCTTTGCTATAGCAATTAACAGAAAAATCCCATTTAAAATTGGAGATAGGAGGAACTCTAGATATAGCATAATTTATGGCTCAATTATGTCATCAAAGACCCAGGTTCTTTAAATCCCTCCCCTTAACTATTCATAGCATTCATTCTTTAAGTGTTCCCATGATGGCCACCAAAGACACTCACTACATCTTCCTTTTCATATCTACTAGTGGGTTGGAAATGGGGTGGGGGAGGGCTGTTTTTCAAAAAAAATAAACTATTTGTCCTATCTTTCAGTTTCTTTAGGCCAACTTAATCACAGGCCCACGCCTGAACCAAGGAAATTTCATGAACCTTTGATCTTAGATTATTCAGCATCTACCCCTGTAAATAGCGTGGACTCAGTGAGGGGTGAAGAGCTGAATGAACAGGAATTTGTTAGAAAGAAGAAAGGTGTAGAGAGTGGATGCTAGGTAGAAACCAGAATGTTTCGTGCCCTGATCAAACTTTAATATTGCCAGTGAGTCTAGTTTATACTGGAATTGTTTCCTTGGTTATTTGTTGCATAAAATTAAATATCCAAGATGAGAATTATATCCATGAAACAAAGATGACAAAACACCCCCTCGGCCCCCCCCCCCATGATTGCCTTCCTCATTCTCTCTTTGTCTTCTTTGATAGTAGTAACTTAGCAGATGAATACAACACCATCTGCTAATGATATTTTGGGAACTTCACAAGCCCAAAGTGCTAAGCCTCCTCGCTAAGTCCTGCCCCATGTAATTTCACCCTGGGCACCACGGGCCATTCCTTGGCAGAGGCTATTGTCTGCTTTCAGCAGAACGGTAGGCTTGGAAAGGGAAAGGGCAAAACAACAAAAAGCTGCCTCCAAATGGGATTTCACTACTTCACTGTTAATGATCTTTTAAACGAGTCTTCCTCTTGTGCATATGTCATCCCACCCAAGGGGAGTCTTGGTAAGAAGGCTCGGCAACTTGAACCATCAGGAAGATGAAGGAAATGGAGATGTGGACTGGGACCCTTCCTGCAAGGATTTATTGTCTAGGGAAGACCACTCAGGCAGGTAGACCGTTGCTGCTGCTAGAACTTTTACTGCAGGGCCCTGGTGGAAGGCTTAGGTCTTCCCTGAGATGCCTCACAGGCATGAGGACAGCTGGGGGCTGGCCTGCCCAGGGTGAGTAAAAGAGTGCACTCTTCAAGAAAGGAATGCATTCTAGGTGCCCAAGGCTCAGGGCTTCTATTTCTTCTTTTTTCTTTCTCTAGGTTGGTTGCTTCACTCGTATAG
The DNA here is from genome assembly GCA_963924515.1 of Vespertilio murinus. Lineage (NCBI taxonomy): Eukaryota > Metazoa > Chordata > Mammalia > Chiroptera > Vespertilionidae > Vespertilio > Vespertilio murinus. The sequence goes on along the minus strand of OZ004707.1, from coordinate 178,860,203 downwards.
CCTATCTGTTGAACTATGGGCTCCTCCGTTATGCCAAAAGCACCCCTTTTATACTGTGAACTGCTCTTGTCCCATTAAATGGTGAGCCTCTCTGTTGAACTTCGTATTAGGTGGCAGGTGCTCCATTTGCTAACCTCCCTTAGTCCATTTTCTCAGCTGGGAAGTGGGGCTGCTCATAATACCTGTAAATGGAATTGTCAATAGAAGCCAACACTGTCAAAGGACTTACAGGGTGCCTGGCTCTGTTATATATGTATTAGCTCATTTAATCCTCAAAACAGCTCTGGGACGTAGATGCTATTGTTTTTGGTATTTTTAAAAAATATATTTTATTGATATTTTACAGAGAGGAAGGGAGAGAGCTAGAGAGCTAGAAACGTCGATGAGCGAGAAACATTGACCAGCTGCCTCTTGCACACCCCCTACTGGGGATGTGCCCGCAACCAAGGTACATGCCCTTGACCGAATCGAACCCGGGACCTTTCAGTCCGCAGACCGACGCTCTTCCACTGAGCCAAACCGGCTTCGGCATGTTTTTGGTATTTTTAAGATAAAGAAACCAAGCCACAGGAAATGTAAGAAATAGTCCACATTCATACTATTGGGAAATGGAAGAGCCAGTTTCAATACCATTAACCATCTGGCTGTACAATGATTTGTAACCATTAAGCAGCAATGGCCTGTTAAAAACATGTATTTAAGTCTTGGTACACAGTAGACTCCCAATGAATGTTATCTATCAAAATAATTATTAGCGCAAGACTCAAAATGTCCTGCGTGCAGAGAGAGCACCTTGCTCTGGGCATCTTTAGATGCCTGAGAGTGCCCGAACAGAGTCTTGCATCTAAAAGATACCAATATATACTTGTTTAATTGAATCCATTCTATCAGTAAAATTCAGACTTTTGTTAAGCCCCTCCCTGTACCACGTGCTGTGCTGAGAAGAGAGGACACAAAGATGGATTAGACATGAACACATAATGTGATATTACTCATACAGAAAAGCTAATGAAATGTTAGGCTGCATTAATAGACTTGTATTAAAGTATGGGGAAGATAAAATTGCCACATCCTTGTTCTTCACCACCCAAAACCCACCTATCTAATCTAGTTGACTCTTAAATCCATGAATGTGCCGCCATCTCTCTCACTCCTGCCCTAGTCCAATCTGTCATCCTTTCTCCTGGACTACCTCTGGGAGCTCTTAACTGGTCTTTGGTATTTACATTAGTTATGTACCAATCTGTTTGATCGTGCCACTTTTTTGCTTTGTTATTAAACCCTTCTATAATTTTTTGCTCTTACGACAAAATCCATAATATGGAAAAGGAAGCCATGCACATCTGGATCCTACCTGCCAGCCACTCCAGCGTCATTTACACCACTCTGGACTCTAGCCACATTGGTTCTCTTTTAGTCCTTTGAGTACACTGTGCCCATCACCTTCCTCATGAGCTCTTGTATATATTATTGCATCCATTTGGACCACAGTTCTGGGTCAAATGTCCATCCTTGATTCAATCAGCAACAGCAAAGCAACAGGGCCACATGGTATATAATCATGGCTAGCAGGGTCCATTCCTGACATGGAAGGGGATGTGTCTCAGAGAAGGGAAATCTTGATCATCTGAGAGGTATATACCAACATTCTCTTCAAGAGAGATATTCAGGTAGAGGCAAGGTGACCATCCTCCAAGAATGTGAAGTCCTATCCTCTTTTTTTTAATATATATTTTATTGATTTTTCACAGAGAGAAAGAGAGAGGGATAGAGAGTTAACATCGATGAGAGAATCATCGATCAGCTGCCTCTTGAACACCCCCCACTGGGGATGTGCCCGCTACCAAGGTACATGCCCTTGACCGGAATCGAACCCGGGACCTTTTAAGTCCGCAGGCCGACGCTCTATCCACTGGGCCAAACCAGGTTTCGGCAAGAAGTCCTATCCTCTTGACGGATGTGATCTAGTGACTTCCACCACCTTGGCCAAATCAATGAGTAACATGAAGTTTTTTTGTAAATGAGTCATGTCTCTCTCTCTCTCTCTCTCTCTCTCTCTCTCTCTCTCTCTCTCTCTCTCTCTCCCTCTCCTCTTTCTCTCTCTCTCTCTGCAGCCTAATAATATCAATGATGTTTAATGAGGATGGAGGCCTGGTGATCAACAAAAATGGATACGTTGTAAGAGAATGGGCATGGCCTTCAAAGGGAAGACTTGATGATCCTGTTGAAATTTTGGTAACATTTTATAATTTATCATTTTTTTCTGGTCATTTATTATGCTCTAACCATAATTTTCTTTGAGGGTCTGAAATATACTATTGAAGAAGGAGGGTTGAGAGAACTGAGTTATTCAGTTTGGACGGCTCCACTGCCCAACTAATCTGATAAATCTTTATTTCAGTTCTTTACTTCACTTGGCACTTTACTTGGTCCTTTCTTGTTGGATTTATCTTTGCTAAACAGCAATTACTTAAACAGTAGTTTAAAAATTATCATTATAAAAACTTGTGCCTACTATAAAATATTTTTAAAATAGGAAAGTATACAATGTTCAAAGTGAAAGTCTTCCTCTCATTCTCACTGTGTAGAAATGACCTCTTTTGACAGCTCAGTGTATGTCTCTATAGGATCAAGGATCAAACATTCAGATAGTTAGTAGTGAGCCTGCCAGGTGGAACTGCCGTGGACTGGGATGTCTGTACCCCCTGAAGAGGCAGCCTCTACTCAGGGCTAGAGGCTGTTACCACGTGAATATGGGCTTGGGTTTGCTATCTTTTATGATTTTTTTTTAAAAGCCATAAATTCAGATTTTTTGGTGAAATAGCTTAATAAAAGTTGTCAATTAATTCTGAGCTGCCAGTCTGTAACCTCTGTGCTAGACATTCTCAATTCATATAAAGTTACTGTGTGTGTGTGTGTGTGTGTGTTGCATTTTGTATACAGTCACTTTGTTACTTTTTAAAATATATATATATATATATATATATATATATATATATATACACACACACACACACACACATATATATAATTCATTTTAGAAAGGAAAGGGGAGGGAGAGAGAGATAGAAAGATCAATGATGATAGATAATTGACTGGCTGCCTCCTGCACACCCTTGTACTGGGGATCAAGTCTGCAGCCCAGGCATGTGCCCTTGACCAGAATCGAACCTGGGACCTTTCAGTCTGCAGGCCAACACTTTATCCACTGAGCCAAACCAGCCAGGGCAGTTTGTTTCTTTATAATTATATTTGTATTGATTTCAAAGAGAAAGGGAGAGGGAGAGAGAGAGACATTAATGATAAGAGAGAATCATTGATCGGCTGGCTGCCTCCTACACGCCCCACACTGAGGACTGATCCCACAACTGAACGGGAATTGAACCAGTGATCTCCTGGTACATAGGCTTAACCACTGAGCCAAGCTGGCTGGCACTTTTTTTTAAAAAATGCTTTTATTGATTTTTTTTTTTTTTTTTTGGCAAACAAACTTGTAACATAAAACCTATTCCTGACTAAATGGAATTAGACTAAAGCTGTATGTGAATGTTGATCTCAGATTTCCTTGAAGGCATCATGTAAATGCCTATGATTTCCACCTGAATTATGAGTATGAGAATTCTGTGCAGGAAATGACAGTTCTTCCTGTTGTTCCCAGGTGAATGCATTCATCACTGTGAAGATTTCTGGGCGCTTTGCCATCTCCTTGGTCTACAAACGGCATTCTGAAAGCCTAACGCTGTCTCTGGCACCTATAAAACGCAAGTCTAAGCTTACTCCACACTCCCCTGAGACAGTAGGTCTGGAGATTTCTTTAGTCATCTACATGGCAGCACCTTAGCACAGACCAGAGCAGGAACAATGTTCACTGATTTTAGATTCCTAATTTTCAGTGTTTCCTGGTGATTTCTACAATATGGATGCTATTTTAGTTGTTTATGGACCTTACTTGAAATAACTGAAAGTTTGGGATGAAGAGAGGTTAGATGATAAAGGTAGAGTTGGGAGAGAAAAATAAAGACCTAGTCTTTTCTAAGGCTATGATTCCTAAGCTTTGGAGAATTAATTTCCTGTGTTATAAGTGGTTGAATTGTTTGCAATTATACATTGGTAATATATGATTTCTTAAAAACAGTGTAGGGCTCATATATTGTTGGGTTTTTTTAACTAAAAGAAACTATATAAATTTAAGTTGTTTTTTATTTTAAGCATAACTAATATTCCAAAAACACTTGGCAATGTTAGAGCATTGCTAAAACCATGGCTCAGAGTATCTTCTCTTACTAATCATTTTACAGTTGCACTTAATTTCTGTTGAGGAATTTTAGTCTAAAACTTTTGTTTGCCAAAAGGTAAGACATTAGTATCTCTAATTTCATATAGTTAAGTTGTGAGCTTTGATCAAACATTTAAAAAATGTTTTAGCCGAAACCGGTTTGGCTCAGTGGTAGAGCGTTGGTCTGTGGACTGGAAGGTCCCAGGTTCAATTCCGATCAAGGGCATGTACATTGGTTGTAGGCACATCTCCGGTAGGGGGTGTGCAGGAGGCAGCTGGTCGATGTTTCTCTCTCATCGACGTTTCTAGCTCTCTATCTCTCTCCCTTCCTCTCTGTAACAATCAATAAAATATATATTTTTAAAAAATAAATAAAAAATTAAAAATGTTTTATTTAATTATTTTTTTATTTTTGTTGTTAATCCTCACCTGAGTATATTTTCCCATTGGATTTTAAGAAGAGTGGGAGAGAAAAAGTCAGAAATATTGATGTGAGAGAAACACATGGGTTGGTTGCCTTTTGAATGAGCCCTGTTAGGGCTCGGACTGAGGAGAAGCCTGCAACCAAGGTATATGCCCTGGCCTGGAATTGAACCGGGAACCCTTTGGTCCACAGGCCAATGCTCTACTAATATCCACTGAGCCAAACCAGCTAGGGCTTTGATTAAACTTTTAAAATTTTGAGTGTATCTATGTGAATGGCACACATATTGTTACATAATGTGTATGAATGCATGTAAAAGATCTTTATTTTTAGGGACTGGCATAAAAACTCTGTTGCTCTTTAGAACAAGCATGTCAAACTTAAAGGCTAACATGGGCCAAATGAATGAGGCATTCAGCCTTCAGGCTGCAAGTTTGACATGCGTGCTTTAGAATTACCATGGTTTCTTCACAAATACTGGAATTATATAGGTTTGCTTTAAATAATGCCTTTAAGCATAACTAATATTCCAAAAACACTTGGCAATGTTAGAGCATTGCTAAAACTATGGCATATTAATATCATGCTATCATGCCCTCTGGGTTTTTGTGAGCCATGTCATCTGAGTTTACAATCTCTCTCAGCCATTCCCTGATGTCAATCCCATCTCCAAAGAAGCCAAGGAGCTATTCAAGGCCTACGAAGTGAAGTGCAAGCTAATGAAATCCATAAATCGGGTCACATATGTAAGTGTGAATTAGTCACTATCTTGATATTGCAGGAAGAGTGTGAACTAGTCACTATTTTGATATGGGATTTAAGATTTCATTTTATTCTAGTTACTTTTTTCTTTCAATATAGACTGGATTTGTTTTAGAAAAAGGACCAGAGAATCAAGCTGTTGAACACAGAGAGGTCCATTTACATAATCACTGAAAGGAACATATGCTGACTTTTGATTCTTTGTTTCTATATATCTTTTTTTTTTTTTTAAATATATTTTATTGATATTTTACAGAGAGGAAGGGAGAGGGATAGAGAGCTAGAAACGTCGATGAGAGAGAAACATCGACCAGCTGCCTCTTGCACACCCCCTACCGGGGATGTGCCCGCAACCAATGTACATGCCCTTGACCGGAATCGAACCTGGGACCTTTCAGTCCGCAGACCGACGCTCTACCACTGAGCCAAACCGGTTTCGGCTGTTTCTATATATCTTTCTTAAAAACATCTTAACCATTTTTAATTGTACAGTTCAGTGGAATATGTACATTCAACATTGTTATATAATCATCACCACCATCTATCTACAGGCTTTTTCATTTTGCAAAGTGAAAACAGTTTCCCATTCGCCTGCTACCCCACCCTTTGGCAACTGCCATTCTAGTTCCTGTCTCTATGAATTTGACTATTCTAGGTACTTTTTCTAAGTAGAATCATACAGTGTTCGTCCTTTTGTAACTGACTAATTTCATTTGGCATAATGTCCTCAGAGTCCATCCATGTTGTCTCTTGTGTCAGAATTTCCTTCCTTTTTAAGTGTGAATAATATCCTATATAATAAAGAGCTAATATGCTAATTAGACCGAACAGCCAAACAACCATTTGGATTACCTTCAGGATGAAGCCAGGACTGCGAGGGCTGGCCAAGGCAGCTGGGGCTGCAAGGGCTGAGCCCCTTGCATGAATTTTGTGTATCGGTCCTCTAGTTTCATTATATTTTAGTACCATATTTTATCTATCTATTCATTTGTTGATGGATACTTGGATTGCGTCCATATTTTAGCTTTTGTGAATAATGATGCTATGAACATGGGTGTACAAACATCTCTTTGAGATCGCACTTTTAATTCTTTTACATATATTCCCAGAGTATAATTGATGGATCATATGGAAATTCTATTTCTAAGTATTTGAAGACCTATCATACTATTTTTCATATCAGCTGCACCATGTTATAGTCCTACAATCAGTATACAAGGGTTCCACTTTCTCTATATCCTCACTAACATTTGTTATTTTGTGTATTTTTTTAAATAGTAGTCATCCTAATGGGTGTGAGGTGTGTATTTAACTTTTTCTTTTTATAAAAATTAAACAATTTAATATTGTAAATTTTTTAAAAAGCAGCACACAAATGTACAATATCATAGAGAAACCAGATTTTTAAAAAAATAAATCTTTATTGTTCAGATTATTACAGATATTCCTCTTTTTTACCCCCAAAGCTCCCCTCAGCCCGGTTCCCACCCCACCCCATGCCTTTACCCCCCGCCACTGTCCTCATCCATAGGTGTAAGATTTTTGTACATTCTCTTCCCACACCCCCACCATACCCCTTTCCCCCTGAAAATTGTCAGTCTACTCCCTTTCTATGCCCCTGATTCTATTATATTCACCATATTTTTAAAAACCCACTTCCCCACACGATGGGTACAAGACAACTCAAACAAGTCTTGTTGTAGTGAGAGGGCAGCTGCTGTCAGCCAAGTCTCTGTCTTTTACTCGGGTCCCACCAGTCATCTTTTTTATTGAATTTATTGGGGTGACATTGATTAATAAAATTATATAGGTTTTAAATGTATAATTATATCATATATCATCTGTATATTGTATTGTGTGTTCATTCTAAGTCAAATCTCCTTCTATCACATATATCCCTCTGTACCCTCTTCTACTTCAACCCTCCTCCCTCCCCTGGTAATCATCGTGCTGTTGTCTGTGTCTGTGCATTTGTTTTGTCTTAATCCTTCACCATTTTTACCCAGCTTAAAACTTTCCTTCCTTCTTACAGCTGTTAATTCATTCTCTATCTGTAAGTCTTAATGAATACATAAAACTGAATTATCAACAATTTTCATAGTTATATAAGCTCATTAAAAGCTAACTTCTTGCCAAAACTGGTTTGGCTCAGTGGTAGAGCGTCGGTCTGCGGACTGAGGGGTCCCAGGTTCAGTTCTGGTCAAGGGCATGTACATTGGTTGTGGGCAGATCCCCAGTGGGGGGTGTGCAGGAGGCAGCTGGTCGATGTTTCTCTCTCATCGACATTTCTAGCTCTCTATCTCTCTCCCTTCCTCTCTGTAAAATATCAATAAAATATATTTTAACATTAAAAAAAAGCTAACTACTTCATATACTCAATTTGTTGTGAAAAGATCACACAAACTGCTCACTATAACTATTCATTTTAAAGTCTAATGTCCTCATTACGTACTACTTTAAAACTTTCTTCTGATAAATAAAAGTTCAGTATTACAAACATTAAGTAATCTATTTATGCTCTCATAACACTGTGCTTATAAATAACATAGTCCTTGTGTTATATTATAATGTTTATATATGTAGTTCTTTCATTGACTCTGAGCACCTTGAGCATAGGGAATAGAGCTTTTCTTTCTCCATTTTTTTGTGGTGGCAAAATATGCATAACATAAAAGTTACAATTTGAAGCATTTTTAGATGCATAATTTGGTGACATTAAGTACATTCACAAAGAAACGTGACTTAAAATTTTTTTTTTTATCAATTTCAGAGGAAGGGGAGGGAGAGATAAATAGAAACATCAATGATGAGAGAGAATTGTTGATTGGCTGCCTTCTGCATGTCCTCACTGGAAAATGAGCCCACAACCTAGGTATGTGCTTTGACTAGGAATTGAACTGTGACCTCTTGGTTCATAGGTCAACACTCAACCACTAAGCCATGGTAGCCAGGCAGGGAACATGACTTTTATGTACTGTATATTTAGTCCTTGTTTCTGGTACATTGTCTGGCCCATAAATGACACCCAATAAACATTTGTTGGACAACCTACTGAATGAATGAATGAGTAAATGAATGAATTTATGTTTCCTAATCATATAGTAAACTCTCTCTCTCTCTCATTTGTATGTTTTAAAGCCTTCAAATTTATCAGGTTTAGCGGATCCTGCTACATTTGAAACAATAATGAACATTAGCCCTATGTCTGACGTTGCGACAGTTAAATTAAGAAGACTACAGAGAAAAGCCAGGGGCATCCTATTTAACTGGCTGGATTACTACAGATTTTCATTGGGTCAGTTATGGGATCCATTGTATTGCTGCACATAACTCATTTCCATTATTCAGATTTTCAGAGGATCAACATTTAAATGCCTTTTCCTTCCAAGGTTACATGAGGTGGTGAGTTTGTAAACTGTAAAGGGTAATACATACAGATTCCTACCATGGATCCAGGTGATTGGCCACAGCAAGAAATTAAAGGGGCCAATCTTAATTTTATACCCTTTCTCTCTTTGGAGAGTTAATCTATCTGGACACTGCTGGGTTTCTTATTAAGAGGAGGTGCTTTCATTTTTTAGATCATAAAATACTCTTACCCCTTAAGTACCACTGCTCAGTCACCACCAAAACCTCAGTCCTTGCTGATGTCTTTCATTCATGTGCTGTGGTGAGAAGAGGCGTGGGTACGCTCGCTGCAATGTGCTGCTGTAATGTGATGTTAATGCAAAGCTGTTGTTTGATTAGAGTCTGTTAGGGCTCAGTTCCTGACTAGAGATATAACATACCGTATTTTTCGGACCATAAGACGCACCTTTTCTTCACCAAATAGTGGGAGGAAAAGTGCCTGCGTCTTATGGTCTGAATAGAAGTAGTGCCTGCGTCTTATGGTCCGAGTTGCAGAGTGGCAGCGGGTCCCCCGGGACCTTCCGTGTCCCTGGGGACTGCATATTTGGTGAAGAAAAAGTGCGTCTTATGGTCCGAAAAATAGTAGTTAATTTGCATTATTCTTGGTGGTTAGAGTCTACAGCATCTCTACAAACACTGAATTAAGTGAATATCAAACCATTGCTTCAAGGGAAAACATATGGTGAGGTCCCTTCTAGACTCTGGTCACAATATTTTCATTAACCAATCAATACAAAACTTTAATTTATGTGTGTTTCTGTCTAAAGACACCTTATTTAACCTATGTTGTTGATACAGTAACATTGAGTGCATGGCCAATAGCACTATAACTCATGCCCGAACCAAGCTTATTTAATCCATATTTTCTCCATATCAAACTTTCTTACCCTTTGGAGCACTAAGCTTGTGGGCTATTTTAAATAGCAAAATTACCAACAAAAAACACAAGAAATGTATAAACATGGCCCTGAACAGACCATGACATCATGAGTAAAGGACACGAGTTTGTAGTATGACAGTAGGAACAAGAAAGCAGAGTGTTGCCTTCTTCAACCTCAACTGGGAACTTGCATAACACAAGTTAAAATTTTCACCAATTTACATATTTGCAACATGACCATGATAGGGCCACAAGTATTGATCTGGGGTTACAAATAAATTTTAGTGAGTAGGCAATTCAAAAAATACTGAATCTGCAAATAATTAGCATTAATTGTATATTAAATCCAAAAGGCAAGCTTCTCCATTTTAGGAGGTAGTTTGCTCCTTACTGTAGTAAATAGCAGAGCTTCCCAAAGTATACACCACAAATGTTTTACATAGGAACTGAAAACGGAAATCCTCCGTCCTCAGGGGAGAAGCTGGGCTGCTTGTAAGTAGAATAAAAAATTTGCATTTTTATGATAAGAATCTATATGTATTGGGCTTTTCAGTTTACACATTTCTGCTTTATGAAAAGAGGTTGGAAAGCCCTAGTCTATAGCATGGTGTAAAAGCACCATCTTCCAAATTAAATAGATATGTTCAAATCCTGGTTCTGCTTCTTTCTAGCTGGGTGAACTTGGATTTACCTCTGACATCATGAAAATAAGACTCCTCGCCCCTACTTCAATGGGATAATGTGTTTAAGGTGTTGGTACATTACCTGGCACAAGATAAGCACAGATAACCAAACTCTTGTGGATTAGATCTGTTGATAGCCTAGACCAGCCATGGGCAAACTACGGCCCTTGGAGCCAAAAGAGCGGAGGGTTCTCTTGCTCTCCCCTCCACTCCTTCACCAGCAGCCCAAGATGAGAGTGCCAGCATGGTCAGGTTGCTTTTGTTCTGGCCCTCCGGTCCAGTTGAAGAACCCATTGTGGCCTCGAGTCAAAAAGTTTGCCCACCCCTGGCCTAGACATTTCCTTGTTTATTACATAGACTAGTAGCCCTGCACACGAATTCGTGTGCCAGTAGCTCTCTGCGGGGCTTGGCTGCCCAGAGGCTCTCCACGTCCCAGAGGCCCATTCGCGGCCAGGGTGGAATGCTTGCCTCATCGCCCCAGCAATGAAACAAGCATTCGGCCAGGCCGCTCACACTGCCCGCTCTCAATGGCCACCTCCCTGGGATAGGGGGATTCTGGTGGAGCTGAGAGGACCAGGCATCGCCATCTTATGGTTATGGGAACTGCCATCTTTGTGAAGGAGTGACGGTTAATTTGCATATCACCCTTTCCTTAGATAGGATGCTCTGTATCCTCTGAGCAGACCACAAAGTGCACTGAAAGGAACCCACAGAAAGGCACTGCTGTACATGGGTGAAGAGGTATCCAGACTATTGCAGCGCATTACCCCAGCCCACAGAGACCTTGGTCTACTAAGGGTTTTCAATGAAGTTTATTCTGTTTACATTTCAGGAATGGAATGCCTGCACATGTTCAAAGTGCCCAAGTTTCCACCAAAAGTGGTCAGGAAACAAGCATTCTCCCAAGAATTTTTTCCAAAACCAAGTGCAAAGGGAAAAGATGAGAATAAGGAGTATCTTCTATATAGAAACACTTTCCTAAAATTGAAGGGTGTCTTTCAGCCTTCACCAATCCCTTACATCCCAAAGACCCCAGCCAGCAAGCCGTCCTTCAGGTAATCAGCCTCATTTGTCTTATTAATTCACAGTCAGCTTATGTTTGAAAAAGCTTTAGTAGCTAAGATATTGTGGTGTTGGCACCAGGCTAGTTAGACCAATGGAACAGAATAGAGAGCCCCAACCAGACCCATACACATATGGAAGCTTAATAGACAACAGAGATAACATTACAAACCAATGAAAAAAGAATGGCTTAAACAATGGTAGTGAGACAAGTGGCTATCTATCTAACATTCCTACTTCCTATCATAAAGTCCATGTAGATTAAAGAGATAAATATGAAAAGCCGAATAATAATAATAATAAAATAATAATAATAATAATAAAAAGAAAGAAAACCTAAGGAGAAAATGTTTTTCACCTTGAAGTTGAAAATAAATTGAACCAAACACACACCAACGATGCACAAATATAAAGGAGCAGGTTAATAAGTTTGCATTAAAGTAAAAGTCTTATGCACAAAAAGGGAAATGTACAAAAATTTTGATGAGTTTGTGATAGTGGGAAATTGAAAATTATCTCAATGTTCATTGATAAGTGAGTGTATAAATCACTGTGGAGAACTTATTTGTTTTGACCATTCGGCATCTGAACCTACTTTCTGTGTATGGAGACCCCCTGACCTGCCGAGGCAGAGCGCCAAAAATGTCAGATCCTTGCTTTCCCAGTCTGTCAGAAACGAGGGCCTGGACACATAATCTAGACCCCACCACTCCAACAAGCCTGCCCAAACTGAAGACAATGGCAGGGACTGCCCTGACCCTTCAAGCAGGGAGGGGCAGCAGTCCCAAGTGGCTTCCAGCATTACTGAACCCGTGTCCTGGGTCAGCAGGGCCAGCAGTGCATGATATAGAGAGTCTTCCCAGCAGCCATGGCTGTTTCCTCCCCATTGGGCGTTTGTTTTTGTTTTGTTTTTTTTTAACCTGGGAGCGGAGCATGAAAACCCTATTCTCCTACCTTTCCAAAGGTTTTCTGAGATTTTAAATAAATTCCTTTGTTCTTGTTTGTTTGTTTAAATTAGCCAGTATTTGTTTCTGTTGCTTGCAACTAAAACCTCTTAACCCTGATAGATTATGGATTATAACAGATCTATATTAATAGACAAATATGTAAATTGACCATACCTCCACGATGCCCACAGCCAATTAGGAGTGAGCATGCAAATTAACCCGACAGGGTGGGATACTTACCTGCTCTCCATGACAGGTGTCCCCGGGGCCCCGCCCACTTCGAGCCTGTGGCCAGCGTGCATGTGCACTGGTGCCAAGCAGCGGGGGTCCCGAGAAAACCACTGAATGTCTGGTCCTTTCAGCCCAGCCTGGGGGTGACTGGAGTTTGCAGACTTTTTAGTTTGTGCAGCCCCTAGACTGCAAATACTGTAGAAACCAAGAGTATGAGAGCACCAGGAATTCTGGGAATCATAGTTCTGGTGGCAGACTTGTTGTGAGATCTCCTAGACCAGTGGTCAGCAAACATCGGCTTGCGAGCCACATGCAGTTCTTTGGTCCCTTGAGTGTGGCTCTTCCACAAAATACCATGGCCTGGGCGAATCTATTTTGAAGAAGTGGTGTTAGAAGAAGTTTAAGTTGAAAAAAATTGGCTCTCTAAAGAAATTTCAATCATTGTACTGTTGATATTTGGCTCTGTTGACTAATGAGATTGCCGACCACTGTCCTACACACTAGAGCAAAGTGAGCCTGGAGCAAGTTACTGTTGCAGGTGAGGGATGGAGGGAAAGCAAAGGTGAGAGGTGTAAATAAAGTCACAGTGTCAAGGAAAAATTAAAGGGAAGATATCCTGCAACTTCTAGGAAATTTCCACCAATGGAGCAAAGTAAAAAAAAAGAAAAAGCTGAAACTGGTTTGGCTCAGTGGTAGAGCGTCGGTCTGCGGACTAAAAGGTCCCAGGTCCGATTCCGGTCAAGGGCATGTACATTGGTTGTGGGCACATCCCCGTTGGGGGGTGTGCAAGAGGCAGCTAGTCGATGTTTCTCTCTCATCGATATTTCTAGCTCTCTATCTCTCTCCATTCCTCTCTGTAAGAAATCAATAAAATATCTATATAAAAAAGGAAGAAAGAAAGAAAGAAAAAAAAAAGGCCTCTATTATTTTGTGAACACCAAACCAAACTGGGTCAGGTTCTCAGATAATTCATTCGTATGATTGCAAAGACAGACAGAAACTCCCAGATTGGAGAGGGTGCAGATTGGCTGAGGGGCCCCCACCCCTGTTCATGAATATTTGTGCACTAGGACCCTAGTTTATATATAACATATATAAGAATGGCATTTAATTATTTTAGTATATTTACAAGTATTTTTTAAAATATATTTTATTGATATTTTACAGAGAGGAAGGGAGAGAGATAGAGAGCTAGAAACATCGATGAGAGAGAAACATTGACCAGCTGCCTCTTGCACACCCCCTATCGAGGATGTGCCCGCAACCAATATACATGCCCTTGACCAGAATCGAACCCGAGACCCTTCAGTCTTCAGACCGATGCTCTACCACTGAGCCAAACCGGTTGTGGCGACAAGTATTTTATTTAAAAATATATATATCTTTATTGATTTCAGAGAGGAAGGAAGAGGGAGAAATAAAACATTAATAATTAGAGAGAATCATTGATTGGCTGTCCCCTGCACAATCGGGGATCGAGCCTGCAGTCCGGGCATGTGCTCTGACCAGGACTAGAACTGTGACCTCCAGGTTCATAGGTCGCCACTTAACCACTGAGCCACCCGGCTGAGCTTGACATTTATTTTAATTTGTTGGCAAATAAAATTCAGTCTAGAATTAAATCGCAATGATTTACTAAAGTAACCTCTTTAGGATATATACAATGTGAAATGCTATTTTCCTCTTTGTATTTTCATTGTGAAAAAAAGGTGTGGGGGCATTTAATCAAATTCTTAAAAATAACAATAATGACAAAAATAAAGTAATCACTTAGGTTCTTTTAAAAAGTATGTTCTTTCTTTCATTTTATTTCTTCATACACAATCTCTATCATTACTTTTCTAGGCTTCCCTTTCCCATTGAGAGCAAGGCTGGGCAGTTTGTTCCCCATTTGTCTTGTCCTGTGGTCCTAAGGAATATGCTCAGTGGGAAGGAAGGGTTCATTTGCCGATGTAGCACTTACAGCATTCCTGAAGTGACAGACCTGGAGTATGATCACCTTATAAACAAGCAACTGTCCTTCCTGGACCAGATTATTATAGTCTATGTGTGCTCAGATAAGGAAGAGGACAATACTCTGAAGGAAGTGAACAAAATTCACAGGAAACAGAATAATACCAGAAACATGCCTTGCATTCAGGTGAGTGTCATGTGTATAAAGACAACTTGTGAAATAATGTTGACTTGTATGTTATATCTTAATATAGTCCCTCAGCCACACTAAGGCTCATGGAAGGAATGCTGCCCCTCCCTTGTGAGGTTTGACATAAGAAAGGTCACAAGTCTTAAGGGTGTATAGCTTAGTGAATTTTTACATGTGTCTGTCTGTATAATTACCATCCAGAGCAGGATATACTACCGTGTTTCCCCGAAAATAAAACATCCTCCGAAAATAAGACCTACTTACAGGTTTCCTTTTGAGTGAAATATAAGGCATCCCCCCGAAAATAAGGCCCCAGGCTCTGCCTCAGAATGAAAATTAATTTACCTTAAACTGCCATGTGCACGAAAGTGCACGTGTTTCCTGTATTCATCTGGATGGCACTAAAATCCCACCTTTAATCATTTCTAAGGGCAAGAAGGAAAAGATTGAACGTGTTTTGGACATTTTTATTCTTGAAACTGAAAAGGCCTGGGCCACACAAGCAGTTATAAAGAAGTGGGTCAATTTAATGCTGCTGCTTGTTATGCGAAGGAGCCAAAGAAGTCTGTTAGTCTGGGATGCAGCCAGCACTCACAGCACTAAAGACATGAAAACATTTCTTCCCGAAAGAAAAATAGATCAGATAATGATTCCTACAGGAATGACGGCCTATCAAGAGTTATTGCAATAAAGAAGCCATTCAAAGACAATTTGCACATGGAAATTAATGACTACATTGAAAATAGACTGGAGAGAAATCAGTGTGGAAACTTTGTGAAACCTAAACTGCAAGAAGTTGTGACTTGGGTGAAGAATTCATGGGAGAAAATCACTGACAGTTGCATTGCAAATGTACTGCGAGCAGGCTACCTTGACAAGATGTACTCATTTAAAGACAGTGCTATTGCTAACCATGAGAGATTTGGTCCACTGATTCTGAAAGAAATAGAGTCACAAGAAATTCACCAGGAAATTCAGGAATTGGATTGTTATGATGATGTTCCAGAAGATGATAACATGATTGTCATTGAGTAAATGAGTAAATTCTTGATACTGTCGGATTCACAGTTTGTCTGGTTTGTGTTGACAACTACCGTACTACCGTACCATATACAGATAATAAATTTCCTTTATTTTCATTTAACGATAAATATGTACTGTATTCTTCTTCATGGAAAAATAAGACATCCCCTGAAAATATGACCTAGTGCATCTTTGGGAGCAAAAATAAATATAAGACACTGTCTTATTTTTGGGGAAACAGGGTAGTAGACTATTTTCAGGCCCCAAAGAGCTTCTTGTGCTGTCTCTGCCAATAAATCACCCACAGCACCCTAGCAGGTTTGGTTCAGTGGATAGAGTATCGGCCTTCGGACTGAAGGGTCCCAGGTTCGATTCTTGTCAGGGGCAAATGCCTGGGTTGTGGGCTCAATCCCCAGTAGGGGGTATGTAGGAGGCAGCCAATCAATGATTCTCTCTCATCATTGATGTTTCTCTTTCTCCCTCTCCCTTTCTCTCTGAAATCAAGGGAAATATATATATATACAGAATAACGTTTTAGGCTGAATTTAACCATAGGGTAAAAAAACTTATTCACCACTTACCTGAAACCCATTTTTTCTTTTGGATCTAGAGCTTCTGTTTATATTGAAATTTTCTCATCATGATTTTTATAATTCATAATTTTCTCTTACACGATTATTCCTTCAAACCACTTCAGGTGTTTTCCATAAAAGGCAGAGTATAAACAAACAACACAACTTAAAATGTAAATTTTAACTAAGGAAACATTATTTTCTCTAACAGAGTTGAGAGCAATCTTTCAGGGAGGTGACATGACATTATGTAACTTTGAGGGGTGAAGGGAGTACGGGTATCATTGGCTAGGAAACCTATGCTTCTGAAAAGTAGATTCTTTTTTAGATCATAAGAAGGAAATGAACTATCCTATACCAGGGACACTTAAGGAATACAAATACGAATGTGGACAGTTATAAAACACAGAAAACTCACCCAAGAACTTCAGTCTCCTGGTTGCCTGACATCCATTCTCTTTCATTCCACCTAACCAGGGACCCTTGGCCTCCTGCATGGGGCTGAAATTGTTGAGCTGTACTTGGAAGCTGAACAGCAGCAGTAGGAATCACTGGGAACTCTGGTGGAAGCTTCAAGGGTTTAGATAAAGCTCCTGAAAGGGTGGCCTGAGCCACAGAGGGAGTGTGGTGGGTTCTGGGAGCACAGGGTCTGGGAATAGCAGCTCCACCTTCCCAGTCTGCTTTGAAGCTGGATTCTCCTGCCAATAGGCTGGGAGGTCCCTGATAGCAGGATACTGTCTTATTCACAAGGATAGTCCCAGTGCCTGTCGTGGACCTAGCACAAGTTTAACACTTAAAACATATTTGTCAAATGAATAAATGAACCAATCAATGAGTGAACGATTCTTCAGCCTAAGGGTCGGATATGGGTATATGGTCACTGCTAATTCTTTCTTGGTCTCGTGGAAGGTGCTTCTGGGACAGTGAGTTTGTGAACTGAGCTAGGTCTCCCCTAAAGAGAAACAAGCTGAGTGAATAAGACACCAAGACCTAAATCAGGAGTTCAACTTCTCACTGGAGCGACAATAATACACATTAAATCCCAGAGGCTCTACCATCCTCGGTACAGACAGTGCTCCCCAACACCTGGCATCTAATAAACACTCAGAAAATGTTTGCTGAACTGATCAGAAATGCAAAGTCAGAATTAAGATCAATAGAGCAAGTATTTATTGAGTACTTAATTGTGTTGCAACCATTGTTTACCTGGAATATCATTTAATTCTCAAAATAATCCTAAGCCCTAACTGGTTTGGCTCAGTGGATAGAGCATTGGCCTGCAGACTGAAGGGTCCCAGGTTCGATTCTGGTCAAGGGCATGTACCTTGGTAGTGGGCACATCCCCAGTAGGGAGTGTGCAGGAGGCAGCTGATTGATGTTTCTCTCTCATCAGTATTTCTAACTCTATCCCTCTCCTTTCCTTTCTGTAAAAAAACAAAAAAACAAAAAAAAATAATAAAACGTTTTTTTAAAAGAACTGTGTCTTTAAAAAAAATCCTAAGTGGCTGGCTTTTCTGCATATGAGTCCATTGAGTACAGGTCCATTACTGAGACACAGGACAGTGAATCACTTGTCCAGGATTCCTCGGTTAGGAAGTGGTGGGATTGGCGTTCAGACCATGAAGCTATACTCTAGAACGCACACTCCTAACCACCCCACCATGCCACATAGTGATGTGGAGTAGAAAGTGGCTTAGGAAGCAAGAGTGGAATACAATGAGGTGACTGGATTGGGAAGAAGATGCCACACTTACTCATGTGGGGGAAGGAGTTGAGGAAGAGGTTTCGCAAGCATTTAGTAGACACAAGTAGTACCGTATTTGCCGGCATATAAAACGACCCTTTGGCCCTGAAAAATATGCCTCCAAGTGGGGGGTAGTCTTATACGGCGAGTATATAACAAACTCTGTATTTTTAGTGGAAATGTTAGGGGGTCGTCTTATACGCCCAGTCGTCTTATACGCCGGCAAATACGTATTTTTCAGGGCCAAAAAATTGTCTTATACGCCGGCAAATACGGTAGTTAAAATTATGAATTACCCAAGGAGTGTGTAAAGAGAATGAATGGCAGGATGCAAACTTGGAGATTTTTGTACAGTAGATATTTAGAGATCAAATAGAGAAAAAGCTGTGCCTGGCAAAGAGTAGGAAGGGAGATAGATAGGAATGGGAAACTTAGGAGTGGGGCCACAGGACTCCCAGAAGAGAGTTTGAAAAGGGGAGACTGTTCGGTAATTTCAAATGCCATAAATGGTCAAGTGATACAAGAAACATGAAAATGTCCACTGGCGTTGGCAATACAAAGGCTATGAGGAGCTTATGAAGGCATTTCTAATGGAGAGGTGGGAATGGAGTAGAATTATTGGTTCAGAGATACAAATACTGCTGAATAGAACAAAAGGTTGGCCGAGACCGGTTTGGCTCAGTGGATAGAGCGTCGGCCTGTGGACTGAAAGGTCCTGGGTTGGATTCTCGTCAAGGGCATGTACATTGGTTGCATGCACATTCCCAGTAGGGGTGGTGCAAGAGGCAGCTGCTCGATGATTCTCTGTCATAGATATTTTTAACTCTCTGTCCCTCTCTCTTCCTCTCTGTAAAAAATCAATAAAAATGTATTTTTTTAAAAAAAGAACAAAAGGTTGGTTACCTGGAATATAATGTCTTTACCACTTTTTCTTTTTTTTAAAGAGTCGCTTGGATCCCTTTCGATTTTTCAAATACAACATAAACTCTGCATCTAAATTTACAGGCAGCAATGATCCACTTCTGATTCAAAGGCACAATGTCACTCCAGGAATTTTTTTGGTAGGTGCTTTGATATATGACCCTTTTAACCGACTGTTGTGTGTGACGCTTGCATGGCTTAGAGATTATTCACAGAGAGCACAGAAGGCTAGAGAGAATGCGGAAATAGGTCATCTCAAATCACAACCTTCTGTGGTACCCCCTTGACTAGAGGTCTTCTTATAAATGCAAGTCTTCTTATAACTGTGAGATTATCTGTATGACCAATCACTCTAATGAAGTTAAAAATTAGATACTCTGTTAACACCGAGGTGGCCAAATAATTCACCTTGTGAATTAATATGAGATTACAAGTGCTAATTTTTAATTCTTGTATTTAAGAAGCTTATAACCTAATTAAAGAGATAAGATGTTGAAGATTCATAACTTAAGACTAAATACACAGATAATAATAGTGTGGTGATTGCTAGGGGGCACATGGGGTTGGAAGGTGGAGGAGGGTATACAGAGGGTAATTAGTGATAGATGGAGACTTGACTTGGGGTGGTGAACCACACAATACAGTATATAGATGTTGTGTTATAGAGTTGAACACTTGAAATCTGTATGGTTTTATTAACCAATATCACCCCAATAAATTTAATAAAAAGGTAAAAAAGACTGAATAGCTGAAAACAGTTTGGCTCAGTGGATAGAGCGTTGGTCTGCGGACTGAAAGATCCCAGGTTTGATTCCGGTCAAGGGCATGTACCTTGGTTGTGGGCACACCCCCAGTAGGGGGTATGCAGGGGGCAGCTGATCAATGATTCTCTCTCATCTATGTTTCTAAATCTCTATCACTCTCTCTTCCTCTCAGTGAAAAATCAATAAAATATATTTTAAATATATATAAATGATTTTTTTACAGAGAGGAAGGGAGAAAGGGATAGAGAGCTAGAAACATCGATGAGAGAGAAACATCGACCAGCTGCCTCTTGCACACCCCCTACTGGGGATGTGCCCACAACCAAGGTACATGCCCTTGACCGGAATAGAACCTGGGATGTTCCAGTCTGCAGGCCAACGCTCTATCCACTGAGCCAAACCGGTTTCGGCAATTTAAAAAAATAAATATATATATAATATATATATATTATATATATTAAATATATATATAACAAAAGACTGAATAGAGTAACTACCATAAATGAGATAGCCTAATCTGATAGAGAAAGCATGAACTTTGAAAACAGACTTTTAGTTCAAACCTTGGTTCTACTACTTTCTTTGCTGTGTGACCAAGGCCAAATTACTAAGCCTCTCTGGGCCTGTTTGCTCCCTTACAAAAGGGGAAATGATAACCGGTTTATAAAATTGTAAAAATTTAGTGAGATCGTGTGCATAAAGCATTTATTTCAATTCTTGGCATCTCATGAGCATTTAATAAATGTTAATTTCCTTCCACTATTTTTTCTATTCAATGAATGTGTATTGAATGTCTGCTCGGTGCCCAGCACAGTATTGGGTACCAAGGATACAAAAATAAAGCTCCAGTCCTTCCTGACAAGGAGCTCCTAGTCCAATGGGGAGACTAAAACCTGAGACTTCTTGTAATATGTGAGCTGGGCTCTGAAGATGGGGGGGGGGGGGCTTTGATAGAGGAAAGAAGAAGGAGAAAGAAATTTCAGGGAGAAAGGAATATTATTAGTAAAAAGGAAGGTTTGGAGCACAAGTACCTGGACACTTGGTTTTTAGTTCTATACCATCCACTCTAACCAGCTGTATGTGTTTGGGTTAACCTCAATTGGAAGAGGAAAAGACTGGATTAGGCCAGTAATTCCCAACCCTGGCTGATGCCTTAGGTGCAAAAATAAAATAAAATAAAAGATTTCTGGGCCTCACACTAGAACAATTAAGTCAGAATTTCTGTAGGTGAAACCCAGCATTTTCTCTTTTAAAAAAAAACAAAACACTTTTTTAATTGATTTTTTTTAGAGTGAAAAGGAGAGAGAGAGAGAGAGAGAGAGAGAGAGAGAGAGAGAGAGAGAAAACAAAACAAAACAAAACAAAACATCCATCAAACTTGCAACCTGGGTGTGTGCCCTGACTGGGAATCCAACTGATGACCCTTTGACCCTTTGGTGTGAGGATGAGGCCTGAGCTGGCCAGGTCCCTGGATCCTCTTTACATCAACTTTATGATGATATAGTTCACATGTGATATCATGCACTTATTTATATAAGTGTACAGTTCCAGTGACTTGACAAACGTATACACTGGTATAACTACCTCCACAATCAAGATGGAAAATTTTGCCATCACCCCAAAGGTTTCCTTTGGCCCTTTAGCTGTAAGACCTTCCAACCTCATCCCCAGATGATCAGTGTTCTGCTTTCTGTCACTTTCTGTCACTACAGATCTAGAATTTCACCGAAAAGATTCATACCATAAGGATTCCTTTATCTGGCTTTTTGGGATATCAGTGTGTTTTATAAGGTTCCCTGGTTCATTTTAATGAGAAGCAATGGGCCAGATGGCCTCTCAGGACCCTTCCCACTTAAAAAAAATGCCATGATTTTATCTTCTAGTCTAGAGGTACTTTATTAAAGTTGCTTTTTAGGAATAACAAGTCCTACTGCTATAATTTGATAATGCGAACACTAATGTTTATGGAGCTTTTTCCTATGTGGCCAGGTTCTATGCTAAATTATTCAAATGTATTATTATTATGTGTGTGTTTTTTTTTAATCTAAATCCCCACAACCCAGGAGGTAGGTACTGATATTTTCCCTGAAAGCGGAGGTGAAAACAGACACGAGAGAGATCAAGTAACCTGTGGGAGGTCAAGAAGCTAGCAAGCAGTGGGGTCAGCGTTCAAACCCAGATTTTCTCACCATAAGCAGAGACTCTGCTCTTAATCACGAGATTCTACAAGAACACCTACAAGGAGAAGTCTCAGCTCCAACTGCTACAGACATTCTTACGAAGTCTAAAGTGATAACTAGACGCTCAGGTTCCTTGTCGATGAGTTCCAGCTGGGGAAACGAGACTGTCTGAAAGGGACGTCTGGCATGAAAGGCGAAGAGCCTCTTACCTTACTATACAAAGTAAGCCAGTTTATTCCAAGTGTCAAATAGCACTTAGACAAGGAAAAAAAAAAAAAAAAAAAGACTCAGCCGAAACCGGTTTGGCTCAGTGGATAGAGCGTCGGCCTGGGGACTGAAAGGTCCCGGGTTCTATTCCGGTCAAGGGCATGTACCTTGGTTGCGGGCACATCCCCAGTAGGAGGTGTGCAAGAGGCAGCTGATCAATGATTCTCTCTCATTGATGTTTCTAACTCACTATCCCTCTCTCTTCCTCTCTGTAAGAAATCAATAAAATATATTTAATAATAAAAAAAAAAAGACTCAGCCAAAGGAGGTGGGCCGAGGCTAGCTAGCCGCTAGACCCATGCATGTCCTTTGAGACACACACTAAGCAGAAAGCAAGGGTAGCTCATCCACTGGTTTCTCTAGAGGAAACCCGAGTACCTTCCTCAGAATTCCACCCGATCACACACAAAAATCTATTTTCAGCCTTTAAAATACACATCGCTGTCCCTCCGAACAATGGACAATGAGTCTATTCTGTGGTAAGGAAGTCTCCCCACGGTACCTGGCCTGCGATCAAACACCACCCTGCTCCCGCAGGCCTGCTTGAGCCTGTGCGTCTTGGCAGACTCGCTCGGCTGGTTTGTAGCCTGTGCTTCCTATAAATTTACCGATGGTTAAAAAAGAAAAAAGGAAAAGAAAAAGAAAGCATCAGCACAGTGGAAGCATATGAGTGTTTGTCCTCCTTAAACATAACTCATCTGTGATTTCCAAATCAAAGGCTTGTCAGCTGAGATCCTCCCCGTTCCCTGTTAGAGACTATTAAACATTTGTGATCACCTAAAATAAGCAGGCTCCTGTCCAAACCCTGGCTGTCTGTGTCTGCTGTCAAGCCAAGGACAATGTAAGGCCTCAACCTGCCTCGTTGTCTGTCCACTGGGTGACAGTGTTGATCCGTTCGAAATAGTAAGTGTGTTTTGTCCCTGGGCCAGAAAACTCCGGGAAACACTGCACCAAATGGCATTCTCCGGGCCTTGGGGACCCGCCCTGCCTTTCTTCCTGGAGCAAGGCAGGATGATTCTGTTTTCTTAACTTGCAAGGGAAAATGTAGGTGAATTGTTCCGATGCCACCATGCTGGGCTGGATTTCTCTGGGCAAAGCAGTACAGGGAATGGATGTCATTGTCCACAAGTGTGCCTGCATTTTTTCCCCTGGTAATTTAACAAAGGCAAAATGTTTGCAAAGAGCATGGTGAGAACTAAGTTGAAAATTTATTTCAGTTGCTTATTTTAATTGCATTAGGATGGATCAATTCTTTCACCAAGGTGTCCCCTTTTTTTAAAAAAAAAAAATCCTTACCTGAGGATATGTTGTTTTCTAATTGATTTTACAGAGAGAGAAAGGGAAAGGAGAGAGAGAGAGGACCATCAATGCCAGAGATAACCATCTGTTGGCTGCCTCCTGAATGCAGCCCAACCAAATCAACTTACAGTGTACAGGATAACTTTCCAAACAACTGAGCCACCCTGGCCGGGGACCATGATGTTTATTTTTACACAAATGGGCTAGTTTGGGGGATGTTCATTCCCCAGGGCTCTGAAGAGGGGCAAGATGGACTTTGTGGAATGTTAGGATGTTATTTACCAATTACCAGGCCATGGTTTTACCTTCTTCTGTCTGTTCTAACGTGACCTCTGTCTTCAAATGGAGAAAAATAAGAACAAATACTGTTGTAAAATTCAGTGTGACCAGTGGGGTTATAGTTTGTCCACCTGGCACCAGCGGAGCCAAACACAAAACAGAACTGCAGTAGAGAAATGCTATTTTATTTATTTTTATTTATTTTTATTTATTTTTGTACTTTTGTAACCTTCTTTGACAATCAGTAGTTAGTTCTCATCCACATTAACTGTTTGTAGATTTTTGAAAGTGGTGACAGATACAGAGGAAACCAACATATAGAAGATTGCTTGGGGAATCTTCACCCTCATGTTTTCTGGACAACTGCACCCTAATGCTGTATGGGGCAGACAGTCCTTATTCCTTTGGCTCAGACAGCTTTGCTGAACCTGGTGTCAGTGCTGCATCTGCAGTCCCCATCTCCTTCATGACAGATTTCTGGATCTCTCTGAGTGCCCGGGGGCCACACTTCTTGAAATCCACTCCATGGATGTGCTTGTAGATGTTGATGGAGTGTTCTCTGGTCACTGCCTCGTTGATGGCAAATTGGCCCTTCTTCTCGCTACCTTCTTGGGCAGGGGGGGGGGGCATTTGCTGGGCCCAAGTTGGAACGAAGTTGGCTGTTTTATTGATGAATGGTGCCATCCAGGAGGATGGAGAACGGGAAGCTAAGGCTCAAAACCCCAACTCCTCAATGGCATGTAGTAGGTTACAGATTATATAGGGCAAAGTCACAAGACACTGTGGGTTGGAGGTTCTGTGGTTTTGCGAGGAGCTGATTGGTTGGAGGTGAGGTAAGGGTAATGAATCATCTCTTTAGGTCTTTGAGGACTGTTCTGAGGTCTGTTCTGGGGACTCTCTGTCCAGTCCCATGGGTAATAGGCAGAAGCTTGTAACACCTTGGGGCTCAGGAGTGAAATGTAACTTAGATAAATATGTTATCTTTAGCCTGGCAGAGGTCCCAGCTACTGTCTTCTGCTGCCTTGGTGGTTGCTGATTATTCAGGGGAAAGGCTAAGTCTCTGAGGGGCATAGAGAGAGAGGGATATGCTTTTTAAAGTCAAGATTTAAACCTTAATTTAACCAAAGCCCTAGGACCCTTGTTTTCAGGGGAAATGATGGAGATAGGTTGTGATAATGCAGTAGATGACAGGGCGTGATGAAACTAGCCACATTCCCATTTTAAAAGGACAAGACAAAAAATGAGTGAGTGACTCAAGATGCTTTAAGAGGGTTGGTTTGGGCAATTTTTTTTGTTCTTTTGCACTCCCTCTTTCCCAAATAAAGAGGACAATGATTCAGCATATTGGGACTCTTTGTTATATAATCAGTAATAAAGTCATATTAATGTGGGACTCTGTTCCAAATTCTTTTAAATCAGATGAAAAACATAAGATTACCAATTTACCATGGTATTACCAATTTAACATAATATTACCAATTTACCCCAAAACTTTTTTAGTATGTAAAGTTTTTTCCTCCTTTGCTATGCTTTACATTATGTAGTCTGACTTATTTGTGCTGATAAGTTAGCACAGTTATGTTTATTACACTTACTATAACAAAAGTTATACACACACACACACACACACATATATATATATACATATATATATATATATATATGTATATGTATATATATATATATATATATATATATATATATATATATATATATATTTTTTTTTTTTTTAAGGGAAAGGAGAGAGAGATACAAACATCAGTGATGAGAGAAAATCATTGATCAGCTGCCTCCTGCATGTCCCCGACTAGGGATTAAGCCTGCAACCCGGGCATGTACCCTTGACTGGAATGTAAGCTGGGACCCTTCAGTCCGTAGGCCAACGCTCTATCCACTGAGCCAAACCAGCAAGGGCACAAAGGTGGTGTTGTGGTGTTTTTTTTTTTTTAATATTTAAAAATACACTAAAGCTGAAGTAGTATTTTCTTTGGCAGTTCTACTCGAGTTCTGAGGTTAGAAATACAAATAGGTTGTCTGGCAGCAGGCAGATGGGACAGGTTCTCACTCCCTGGGACTCACACTGACATTGAGAAACAAAAAACAAAAGACCATAAAAGCCTGACCGTGAAGCCCTGGAGCTGTGAGTGACTTCCCTCTGCTCTTAGGACACTTCAAGGCCTATCTGGTCCTTATCTACCACACCCAGATAGCAGCTACTACTTATGACAAACTGTAACCCCAAGCATTTGGATCTAAGTCTTTGTTAGATCTTAAATTTCTTTAAAAAAAAATACATTTTGTTGTTTTTTTACAGAGAGGAAGGGAGAGGAATAGAGAGCTAGAAACATCGATGAGAGAGAAACATCGACCAACCTGCCTCTTGCACACCCCCTACTGGGGATGTGCCTGCAACCAATGTACATGCCCTTGACCGGAATCGAACCCAGGACCTTTCAGTCCACAGACCAATGTTCTATCCATTGAGCCAAACAAGTTTCGGCTTAAATTTCTTTATTGAACTCTTTCCTTTCAAACAGCTCATGGTTTTCTCCTTCAACATTGGATTTAACTCAATTTAGTATAAATGACTAATAATAACTTCCATTAAAGAACCTGTTTTCATTTATTAAGGATTCAGTATATTTCATTTTGTTGAAATCATATAACAATTCTGTGAGGCCAAAGGTCAGTTTCCTCTTCCTGACTGGGGAGGCTGAGTTTGAGAGGTGTAGTGGCTTACAAAGATACGGAGCTAATCAATCTAGGTTTGGGTTGACAATTTCCAATCCTACACTCTTTCTACTGTATATCCGAAAATAAGGAGAGGGAATGTAAAGTGATACCAACACTTTGGAAAACAGTATGGTGGTTTCTAAAAAAAAAAGTTAAAAATAAATAACACTATCATATAATCCAGCAATTCCACTCCTGGCATATACCCAAAAGAATTGAAAGCAGGGGCTGGAACAGATGTTTGTTTCATAGCAACATTATTCACAATACTAAAAAGGTAGAAAACAACCCAAATATCCATCAACAGATGAATGGATAAACAAAATGTGGTGTATACATACAGTGAAATATCTATTTGGCCTTAAAAAGGAAATTCTAATACATGCTATAACACAGATGAACCTTAAAGACATTATGCTATGTGAAATAAGTGAAACATAAAAGGACAAATATACTGTATGATTCCACTCATATTGAAACTGGACAACCAAGGGGTCTGAGTTGCCTGTCACTACTTGAGCCAATTAAGAAGAGGCTTGTGTATGAACTTTTATTCCAACACTGCCAGCAGTTTAGGAGAGCAGCAGGTTATCCACAAAAACATAATTTGCAACCCCCCCCCCCCATAAACCAGCTGCTTATATTGGGTAGGACAAAGATTACATGGGGAAGTAGGAATTATAGGCATGGGGAAGTAGGCAAATGGGGGTTGGGGTGGGATTCCATTGTTTGGACAACAAGGTTGTTAATTTTAATGATATTAGATAGTTCTTGAATGAGATTGGACCACATTCCGTGGTTGACTCCCAGGCCCCGGGGGGCATACAACTCCCAGCCAGGTTAGAATGTCTTTTCTTTAATTAAAACAAAGTGATCACTGTTGATAGAGCATGTTTAATATTTCACGTAACTATAGCTAGTCCCCAATATCCTATTTTAGCCCTAACAATGTGAGGTACCTAGCATAGTCAGATTCATAGACAGAAAACAAAGCAGTGTTTAGCAGGGGTTGGAGGAGGTGAGAATGTGGAGTTCTTGCTTCAAGAGTACACACGGAGAGAGCTTCAGTTGGTGATAATGAAAACGTTCTGGAGATGGATGGTGGTGATGGTTGCACAACAATGTAAATAAATGTACTTAATGCCCCTGAATTGTACACTTTAAAAAGACTAAAGTGATCAATTTAATTGTGTATATTTTACCACCACAATAACAACAATAAAAAAAGAAGGGGGGAGGCAGTGTAAGAAAGATATAAATACCTGACTTGTTGGGTGACCACAGATAATTAACCTTTCTAGTCTTCAATTTGTTTATCTATAAAGGGGACCGGATTAGATGATGTTTAGGTATCTTAGTTAACAGAAAAATGTATGTTCAGAGGAGAAATTCATTCAGGATTTCTATTGGGATTCCATCACAATGGTCCAACACTTATAGAAAAGATACATCTTTAGACAAGTGGTAGGAGAAAAACTGACGTTTTACTACACGTTTTAAAAATGAATGTTAGAGTTGCCAGGCTTATTAGAATGCAAGCCTGTGCCCTGGCTGGTGTAGCTCAGTTGGCTGGAGCATCGTCCTGTAAGCTGAAAGGTTGTGAGTTGGATTCCTAGTCATGGCATATACCTAGGTTGTGGGTTTGAGCTCCAGTCATGGTCCATACAACTGACCAATGTTTCTCTCTCACATCAATATATCTCTCTCCCTTCCTCTCTTCCTACATATCATCTGGTAAGGATTAGTATATATATATATATATATATATATATATATATATATATATACTAATATATATATATATACTAATATATATATATACTAATACTCTCACATCAATATATCTCTCTCCCTTCCTCTCTTCCTACATATCATCTGGTAAGGATTAGTATATATATATATATATATATATATATATATATATATATATACTAATATATATATATATACTAATATATATATATACTAATACTCTCACATCAATATATCTCTCTCCCTTCCTCTCTTCCTACATATCATCTGGTAAGGATTAGTATATATATATATATATATATATATATATATATATACTAATATATATATACTAATATATATATATACTAATATATATATATACTAATCCTATATAAATATATATATATATTTAATATATAAGAGATGTGAGGATGTCTAGACAAAAAGTCTAAGTGCTTTCTGATTAAAAAAAAAAAAAATCCAGGCACCAATTAGAGGCTAGAGAAACTACAGAATAAAGTTGGTGAAGCTATTTCAAATTTGGTGGGTAAAAATCTCTTATACAAATATCATTTATATTTTAAGTAGATAAACATTTTAACAAATGCAATTTCTGATTACAAATATTTATGATCTCAAGAATACAAGTTGCCGAAACTGGTTTGGCTCAGTGATAGAGCATCAGTCTGCGGACTGAAAGGTCCCGGGTTCGATTCCGGTCAGGGGCATGTACATTGGTTGCGGGCACATCCCCAGTGGGGGTGTAAGGTCCCAAGACCCCCGGTGAGTCCAATGGAGGGGGCGACGACCCCAAGTCAAACGCCGAGACCGAAACTTGATGCAAAAAGCATGAGGTTTTAATAGTACAAGCACAGGGGCTTCTCAGGCAGACAGCAACAGAGCTGTCTCCTGGAGCCCCGAGTAACTGCAGAATATGAGTTTATAAAGGCAAAGACCACACGCAGGTGGGGTTACACATGGAGGGGGAAGAAGGGAACAAGGAAGTTCCAAGAAGGGCAGCTGGGCTTGTTAATTACATGTTTTAATCTTGCAAGCCCCTTAATCTCTCCCCTTCCCATTCCTCTGGGCAAGTCCTCAGGGTAGGGAGTTTCTGGGGACCGACTTCATTCTTGCCTAATCTTCAACCATAAAGAACTGACCTCCTCCCTGTCTAATCTTTAACCGTAAAGGTCACATCCTGGAACAGGCAGTGGGGAAGGTCACTTCCTCAATCTTGGGGTCCTACAGGGGGTGTTCAAGAGGCAGCTGGTCAATGTTTCTCTCTCATTGACGTTTCTAACTCTCTATCTCTCTCCCTTCCTCTCTGTAAAATATCAATAAAATATATATTTTTAAAAAAGAATACAAGTCAATATTCCTTGGAACCATTACAAAAAATCCTTTGCATATCACCAGAAAGCTCTTTGCTCTTTGTAGCAAATAGTCTGAGAAACTCAACTTCATAATAAGAAGCCTTAGAATAAGTATAAACTTTATGATAGCCTATATGTAACTATTCATAATCTTTTTCTTAGAAGAGATTTGTTTTTGTTTGAATTAATTTTGTTCACATTCCCTATCATTTAGCTGTATAACCCTTTTTCAGTATCACTCTTAATGTTCCATAGATCTATTGATCCAAACAACATATCATCTGGGCTTTTGCTTATAAACAGGAAGTATTTATGATTTTAATGAGTCTCTCCTAGTCCCAATCCCCTCTGTGGTTTGCTTCTATAATTTGTAGGCAGTGTTGACTTAAAGAACACAGGACTTATAAGGTTTTTTTTCCTCACTAAAAACCAGAAAGGGAAATAATGAAATGTAAATAGGAACAGTAATTATTTTGATCTGTATTATGAAGGGGTCAAGATATTTAAGAGAATGTTTCCAATTGAGCCTTCCCACCCTATCCCCGAATGTTGGCATTCCTCGGTGTACCTCTCCACACATTCACTCTTTCCCACAGATCCGGGAACTATCCCTGTATGCTGGTGACACTCATGTCTCCACCACCAGTCCAGACTTCTCACCTGAGCCCTGGGCCCATAGACCCAAGTGCCTACTGGTGATTGGAGGTGTTTAGAGGTGGGGACAACCAATCACCCTAATTATCCCATTTCCAGGTTCAGATTTTAGAGGTTTATTTGAACAGGAGCCTTCTGTAGCTTCTGCCTGCATCCCTAGAAAAGTCTTATGAGAGACTCTGGGAGCAAAACCAGTACCTGCCCAGGAAGTATGAAAATCTGGCTGAGAATGATGATTCTTATCCTTTCTGGGAAAATTGTAGTTCCTGTTGGCAGCACTGGAATATATGCCTAGGTAGGTAGGGTAGAAAATTGTCTTCTCTTTGTTTTTCCTTAAATGAGACTTTAGGATTGCTGGGAGAGAGAATTTTGGAGGTCTCAACATACCCCCTCCCTTTCTAGTCTCAACTGAGAGATTTTGGCTGGATGCATTTTTGGACATTTCATTAAAGTTAAGTGGTAAGTGCTTAAGAGGGTAGTTAGAGTCGCTTTGCTTTTATTTCGTCATTAGGTCAATATTTGGTCACCATGAGGCTATTAGGTTCTGTTTGCTTGGTTTGAGTTGTTTGGTAAAAGTCTTTCAATTTCACTCAGTTTAATTCTTGGAACAATGGTTTAAATATTTAATCTATCACCATACTCATCAGATAGTCGACAGAAAATATCTAGAAAAGAACATCTTTTCAGTTTACCAAGTGCTTTTGTAAAAATATTCTTACACCAACTTCATTAGTTATAGGGAATTAAACTTTGGGTACAGTGGCATGGGGGAGAATATTTCAAGAAATGAAACAGAAGTTTTAATATGTGAATAAAGGAACAAAGAAATTAACTGACCATTTAATTGACTTCTTAGAGGAAGCCAATAATGAAACTAAATTCGGAGTAAGGGGATTATGCTGTTTGAAGTGATAATTAGGATTTGTGTGTGTTCTGTATGTGTGAATGCGTCCTATATGGTGACTTAGGAAAATAAGAAAAAAACGGACAAAATGCATAGGAAAACACTTTTAAATAAATAGGACTAATTTTCATGTGATAAAATTCTAAAAATGTTCTTTAAATTTTTACAGATGTACATCCAAGGAAAATTACTATTTGCCAACTTTATTTTCAATGGTTATAGCACCTCTGCTAAAGACCTTCATAAGCAAATTGTGAAGACAAGGGGTGATTATGATATGGGATATTTCCTACCCAGTGACTTCAGAATCGGGTAGAGTAACTACTCACTTTCTACCTTATCTTACACTTTTAATTAGTAAATCCCAGACAAGGCCAATTGTCTGGGATTTACTTTTGCCTTTAATCGTATTTTTTCTTGACCTCAAACTTACTTTTGCCTTTATAAGTATTTATTCTTTGCCTCAAATCTTTTCTGGAAAGAGGTAGTTTATTTAAAAGTTCAGTTCAAGGAAGACCACTTTCTTCTTAACAAGCAACTATTCCCAAGACTAAGCTTAGAAAGAATCAAACCAATAATTCCTTCAATTACATAGCATAGAGTATGACTTGATGGATGTTAACTTTCTTCTTCATTCTGTATGTATTTTCTGTCAGGGAGGTCATCTAAGTCAACAAGTATAACACAATGAGAATGTACCCAATGGCTGACAGTCCCCCTAAAGGGTGAAAATGTAGTTTTTAAACTTAATCTGCTGCTTTCACTCTGATACATTATCATGTGAGGCATGTAAATGACCAAACAAAATTTAGTCGAATTAATCCAGGGCTTTCTTAGACAACTGCTGTCTCCTATGGGCATATGAACAAATTCTGAAAAACAGTAATAGAAGAAAAACAGGGACAGAAGAAAGAGACAAAGAATTTCACCTTTGGCTAATTCATGTTGCAAATGCCAGAATAAAAAAAGGTACACACAAAAAAGATACAAAGAAGTACAGATTTTATTAGGGTCTTCTTAAGCTTAGGAGGAACAAAAATACAGACATATACAAATCTACTGTTGGGTTCTTATAAAGTATTTTAAAAGAGCTGACAAAAATGCAAAATAGTAAAAATATGTAAATCTATAACAGAAAGTATTGTGTTAAAAATTATAATCTCAAGTCTTTAGGAAGGGTGAGTTAGTTCTATATAAAACATAAGTAGTCAAAAAGTAAAAATTCAAATATCACTGGAAGAATATTTTCAAATGATATTTAAAAAAAAAACCACAAAAAACCTAACACTCCCAAAGTATGTGAAGTGAAGGCCAACTTTGGAAACCTACTTGGTTAACAAGCCTGAACTCCGAAAGACAGTTCATAAATTTCACATTTGCAGGGTTCATATTTAACAATGTTAAAAGAGAGAGTGCAAAGGCCCCCAAACACATTGTACATACACATAAGATGGGTTCACACACTTCTGACTATGTTAAGAAATACAGTTAAATATATTCACAGGTTAGTGCATTGATACAAGATTATTGAAGGTCAGTGCATTGATACAAGATTACTGATGTTACAACATTTTTGTATTTATGTGAATACAGAAAGTCATAAAGTCTATAAGAATCCATATATAAGGCTCACCTATGTAATTCTACGTAGTTCATTAGATAAAGATGAATGAGAAGAACTAAACTATAAATTAAAAGTGAATTTATCCTATCTATTAAGAGGGAATATGCTAATTGAGCCACACACTATCACAAAGATGGTGGCATCCATAGCCACGAGATAGCAGTGCCCAGTCCCCCCAGTTGCCCAGGGCCAGCCCAAGGGCAGGCAAGCCTTGGATGGTGGCTGCCTGATGCTCAGGTAACCAGGGCTGGCTGAGGCTTGTGCTGCTGGCAGTGGCAGCAGCAGAGGTATGATGGGGTGTCACCTTCCTCTGATTGCCGAGTTGCCCCCTGTCCCTGAGGGCTCCCAGTCTGTGAGAGGGGGCAGGAGGGACCCCCCCCCCACCCCATCCAGTGCATGAATTTTCACGCACTGGGCCTCTAGTAAGACAATAGAAGCATTTAAATCACTTGGATTTAAAAGGAATCGAAATCCAAAGATTATTCTATCCAGACTATTTTATTAAAAGAAATATACACATAGTAACATGTATAGTGTTTTGATTTATGCAACCAGGAAGACAGTGTGCAAAAAGGAAACCATTGGGAAAGAAGGATGAATATATATATGATTTACCAGGCAGAAAATAATAGACTAATAGATTTCATGGGATGAAGCATCTCTGTAATGAATGTAGTACAGAACTAATTGTAGGGTTGAGTTCCTCAGTATTTTAAAGGATAATTATTGACCTAGTTTTTCTGGTGTGATTGGGCTTGGAGGAATAGTACATTTTTTAGCTCCTTTCACAAGTGGAGTCCCTGATTAGTCAGCAATTATTTCAAACAGGGTTTAAACCTATAGACATGGCAGTATTACCCAAAGTTTACATTTTCAATGTGCAGCATGGCCGTTTGGATTTGTGGCCATTTCAATCCTTTTCTGATATCCTGTCCTCCAAATTAAAAAAAACAAAACAAAAACATATATGTGGCTATAGCAATGTCACAGTTTTGATGTAAGACCATGTAATGTGTCAACAAGGTCAGAATATTATAAAAACCCAGAGTAACAGGGAATGAAAAATCAAGAAACATACTATTTGACAAAATACCTTTGTAAAATGTGAGGTATTAGCCCATTTCCACTCTATCACCCTAGCTTGTTTTAATCGAGAGCAGATTCTGCAATGTAGCCTACGATGTGTCCCACAAAGGATGGTGTGTCCACAAATGATGCTAAGTTTCTTCCCGGATCTGAACCTCAAAAAGCGAGTTCAAAGCAACGTGGTAGATTCAAAAGAGTAAAAGAAAAAGGCAGTCTCCAAAAGTGAGAGCTTAAAATTACTAGCATTGGCGCCAGAGGCAAAGACCAATGCCTTTCAGAAACTATGAACAATTAGTTAAATGAGACTGATATTGAGTAGAAACTCTGAGAAAAACAAAAACAAATAACTAATTTGGAAGAGAATGTCTTTTGGTGGCAAAGCTGCTTAACCTAAAAATAGAGATCCCATAATAAAAGCTTACAAGTACAGTTTTCCTCATTGGCAATCGTTAACAATATATTACATATCACTGTTCTATTGTGATAAATTACTATGTCAATGTCTAGTAATGCTTTATCTTGTTATCCATTCTCATCCTTCTAATTTTAGAAGGATTAACCAATCAATTCTTGCTAAAATGTAGGAACACATACAAAAAAGTGAGTCCTGAAGGATGAAGGATGTCTCATAAACCTCAGGTTATCTTCAGTCTTCATACTCTTGATGGTCCAGGAATGATGCGCGAGTTTAGGTTGGTTCTAGGATAGGCCCAGGGGCCTGGTTTGATCTGGGATCCCTGGGACCATACCTAGAACAAACCCAAACAAAACCAAACTCCTTGGGAGTGCTTTCAGCTCAGACGTCTAGGCCTTTCCCTCATGTGGACCGTCAGGGCTGTCTGAGGGCCACATGCCAACCTTTCAATGAATATGTGTAATAGTTCTGGAGCTTTCTGCATGTTGCCATTTTTAAAAGCTTTATTACTTTTATCATGTGAATCAGAATATTACTCCTGTGCCTGAATGAGCATTACTGAAGTCATAGTATGAACAGAAGTTACTACCGGTTGGTATAATATAAGTGCAGAAAATACTTTGATTAAGAAATGGAGTTAATTTAAAACTTACTTGGGAGTGAAAAAGATATTATAAAATAAACTTATAGTAATATATTTTGAGAAACTTTAAGATACAAACATGAGAGGAAATATCTATTTCTACAATATTTCATAGAATATACCCATTTCTAAAGTGCAATTAGAAGTACACACAAGTTAAACACTGTCCTATTGCAATAACATGTTTGGTATGTGCCAAATGAAATTCAGTAAGTGGGAATGAAATAAACAAATTTAACTGCTAACAGCTAACATTTTAAAATATAGCATTAAAAATATAATTTGCACTTTAATTCATCACACATTTTAGTATATTCATAAAATCAACTCATTCATGTTAAGTGTTGTATATGTGGATCTTGTATTTATATCTTTTTTTTTCTTCTTGGTTTAAGCAATTACAATGAGTAGAGTCACTTTTATCCCATAACTATACTCAAGAAGAAATTTTCTCCTTGTACCATCAAACCGACTTTGGCACCATGGCTATCTATTCTGTAACAGCGGTCTCCATTCAAGAAATGATTTGGATGATCTGTTTTTTAAATAACTGTGTGTCATAATTCCCTTCCAATAGCACGAATTATGGAAAGCTGACTATGGGGCATGGCCATAAAATAAGCAACTGATTTTAACACGTTATTACTAAAACACAACCGGCCTGTTGGTAAAACTAAGTTGTTAGATGCTAGAATATCCCCTTCTAGACAGATTTGAATTTTACTTACAAACATTATAACATGCATATTTCATATTTATTTTTCATTCGAGAGAAAAATTATCATGCTTGATTACTTAGCACATTAAATAATAACTTAAGCATGCAAAATATAGAATGACAGTGGGAATTTAGTCATTCAAATATCTGTAAGTATCATTCTATCATTGATAACTTTTGGCAAGCTTTTAAGATAATGTCTTCTGTGATTTTAATAATAAAAGTTTTCTTATTTTCCAGGGACCAACCTACTTCATGTTTTGGAAATGAAGATATGCTTCTCTAAAAATGAAAATAAAACAACATTACAAAACAACCTCACCAAAGAAGTTCTTAGCAGCATATGATACCCAGATCAAAGAGAAAGTACTGTAGAAAATGTTAATTAGAATGGACTGGTCTTAATAGGAATAAAAAAAAAAATTAGAGGATAAAAATACAGAGAAGGTAAAGTATAAAAATAAAATGGTTCCTTTTGTACAATGAAATCCCTTCTACTTTAAGGTAAGGTACTAATTGTAACTTCACTTATTTTCAAGATAGAAATGAAATAGGTATTAAATCAATAGATGTTGCAAAATCCATGCACTTAGTATAATCCAGTTTTTTTGGTCTTTACTGAGTCAATTTACTCTTACTTCCCACATTATTCTAGCAGTCTTAGCCACCTTGTTTTCAAAACCAAGCAGAGTAGAAGGGGAACTATGAGGATCGAGAAAGGCACACTTAAGCAAGCAGTAATATAAACTAGAGAAATTAGAACTATTAAAAACAAAGACAAGAAAATGAAAAAAAGAACAGCAGAATGGAGCCATTTGGTAAAGGGTATATAGCTCTTAATGCCTAATTAGTTTATTATAGCATAATTAACTACTGTTTATAATGACAATTTTGACATAAAAAAGATTAAATAAAATGCATTTCATATATTGTTTAAGAAGATAGCAATGCATATTAAGTTTTAAAGACTCCCTTCAAAACTTATTTCAAAAAAATTTTAATGTGAATTTAAGCTCTATAGAAAACGGGGATATAAAGAATGACTCATTCTCCCCAAATTCAGAAACCCAGTGCTTAGTCTAACCCATGTTTAGTCTCAAACCAATAGTTCTAGAATATAAATCTTGATGGATAGAGTTGAAATCACGTTTACAGTGCTGTATGTTTTAAGTTTATACACTATACTAGGAACAAAATGTTTAACATTGTCCTAAAATATACACAACGATTTATGCGAGGATATCAGTAAAATTTTTCTTTCAGAGCTGAAGTCATTAATGGAGAGTTCTAGAAATATGAATATATAAAAACTGAATTAATACTTCAAATACAAGGCAATCACATACACAACCAAATGTTTTTTTAGCAGGCTTAGTGAACTAAGAGGCAAACAAAAGTATGCTGAGCAGCCAAACAGGTTCCATGAAGTCCATGCACGCCACCGACAGAAGAGCCCCTTAGCCTTCTTCCAGTCTACTTACTCTCGTTTTAGACACAATTCTAGCAAGCTTGGCGATCTGGTTTCCCAGTCCACAGCCGGTTAGAAGCAGCAAGTTAGGGGCTAGTGCAGGATGCAGGCACAGAACACAGGAGCAAAAAGTGACAGCTGATTATACGGGGAAAACAGAGAAACTGTGAAAAACAAACACAACTCAAAAGCAGAGCAGTACAGGAGCAGGCAGGAAAGAGGCATTCTATGTCTAAGGAGCCGCCTGAGGGCGAGCTTCCGAGTATCACCCTATAATGTTCTTAAAGATGACAAAAAAAAAAAAAGTTAAAATTATATCCTAAATACCCTAGAATAAGAGTAGAAAGTACATTGTAGAAAATTTCGTGCTATACTGTTAAAAAAGTTTATTAAATGGATTTGCCTCAGTTACCCAAAAAATTAACTTATACAAGTTAGTCATCATCAATGATTACAGATTAATCAACTGTTACTATACTTAGGCTATTTTCCCCTCTAAAATATTTATAGCTTCATTTTCTAATATAATGTAAATGGCACAGATGTGTTCTTATAAATATAACTGGGAGAATAAATCAACTTTCATGCTTTGTGTAGTTGTCATTCATGGCATGATACTTACTTTAATTCAAATAATGAGTTGGCTGAGCTATACCAATCTTACGGTATTTAGTTCCTGTTTCCTTGTGTAGGTACAGGAACAATATACTATGATTAATCCAAATTAATTGAGCCTTCCTTCCCACATGATTTCTCAATAATTTATCAAAATATTTCATCTTTTACATTAGTGATTGGGTATAAGAGTGAAATGACCTCCAAGATTCGTTTAACACTTGATTTATAATTTTGTGAAATGTAGAACTTGTATCTTTTTAATGCTTTAATGTTAAAAGCTTTACCATTTTTATTATGTGAATTGAATCTTTAATTTTTGACTTATTTTATGAATGTTTATAACCAGACTTTGTTTTTGTTTTTGTTTTTTTAGCCTCAATAGTTTTACTTTTATTTCTGAGAAGCCAAAATTACAAACATCATTTAGCAATCTAGAGGATTTGGGTTTTGCTGGAAAAACTTTGTGTGAAATTATTAAGTTAGCTTTATCCATAGCTTCTAAATGATGGATCTGTGACTTTAAACTCAGGTTTATCCTTCTTCATCAAACCCTTAAGCCAATATTCTTAAATTTCCTTACTAATTTGTGTTAAATGTGTTTCTTTTGATCTGCTTGTCTCCCATAACTTCAAACCTGAGTCAATGTATTATTTCCCAATAAAGTATATTCAGATGCTGTAAGTACAATTAGACTTAAAGAGGATTTCACTTACAAAGCAGATAATAGAGAAAACTTGTAAAAATAAGCAGAGGACCACAAATCAAAGACTATGAAGAGTCTGGCACTAGTCGTTTTAATGAAAGCTGAAAAGAAAAGGATTTAAGAGATAATTGTCACCAGATCATTTATTGCCATGACTTTCCTAACTATAGACAAAGCACAAAAATTCTGACTTCAAGACTGACTTAGTTTTTTTCATACATTTTTGCATTAAATACTAGGTTTAAAATAAACTACGGAAATGTTCATATTAAAAGCTGTCAGCCCTAGCCGGGGTGGCTCAGTTGGTTGAGCACTGTTATATCCACTGAAAGGTCGTTAGTTTGATTCCAGGTTGCGGGCTCAATCCCCAGTATGGAGGTGTGCGGGAAGCAGCTGGTGGATGTTTCTCTCTCTCTCTCTCTCTCTCTCTCTCTCTCTCTCTCTCTCTCTCTCTCTCCCCCTTCCTTTTTCTCCCTCCCTTATTTTCTAAAAAATCAATGAAAACATATATATCATATTTAAAAATAAAAAAGATAAAAGCTTGTTAGGATATTACTCCTAATAAGCATTATCCTGTCAAAATAATATTGTAAAACTTGGAAAGCACAATTACAAATTTTCCCCACAAAATATTTTCCCCAGAGGGTTCACTTTGGATGTGGGATGGCAGCTATTAAAACTAGTTAAGAGCTTAGTAAGACTAAGTGAAATATTCTCAGAAAAGTAACAAACAAGGATATCTACTTATATTACATTGGCGTGTTTTATTTCTTCAGGTATTCACTGAAAGAAGCATGAAGTCCAACATAGAGGTTCTTAGAAAACACCACCTAGGTCCTATTCCAAAATGACTAAGAATAATTGGGAGGATGCCTCTATGTCTGCAAATTGGAGGTCTCATCTTAAAAATAAGACCTCCAATTTATTCTAGTATAGGTGCCCAATGAAAAAAATGGAGAAACACTGACTTCTAGATTATTATCAATTAGGAATTTTCACAGGAAAGATAATATTTTATGTAGGAAATATTTTAAAAGATGAAAGAAAATTTGGAAATTACACACACCAGAAAAACATTGAATTAAAATTTTAAGATCCTTATGATTTCATCAAGCAAAATTTTCAGTGAATTTAAGTAACTAGTGAATAAAACAGATCAGACTGGAAAATTACAAATTCTTTAAAAATATACATATATATATATTGTTATTGATTTCAGAGAAGGGAGAGGGAGAGATAGAAACATCAATGATGAGAGTAATTGATTGGTTACCTCCTGCACACCACCCACTAGTAATTGAGCCTGCAACCTAGGCATGTGCCCCTGACCAGAATCAAACTGGGGACTCTTTAGTCCGCCGGCTGACGCTCTATCCAGGGCAAAGATTACAAATTCTTGATTAAATTAGCCCTTCACATTTAAAAAAGTATCACCTTAGAGAGCATTGAATAAAACTGGTAGAATATTATGAAAATATTTTTCCCACACTGGTTTAATAAAAAACATAACGAAATTAAAAAGTATTCATCTCAAATTCTTCCTGTGTAAGGTTATAGATTAAGAGAAAGATTATCAAACTTTTCCTTAGTTATTTCTTCTAAATCCAAGGGAAGAAGTCGTTCATAAACTAATTTAAAAAGGAAGTAAACTTGCCCTAGCTGGGTGGCGTAGTCGGTTGAAATATCCCATACACTGAAAGGTTGTAGGTTCGATTCCTGGTCAGGGCACATGCCTAGACTAAGGGTTTGATCCCTGGCTGGGGCACCTATGGGAGGCAGCCAGTGGGTGTTTATATCTCTCCCACTCCTCTCTCCACTCTCTAAAATCTATGAAGCATATCCTGAAGTGAAGATTGAAAAAAAGAAAGTAAACTCTAATATTACTATTTCTGAGTTGTAAACTAGGCCTACTCTTAGGAACTGCTCCTAAGAGCTTA
Organism: Vespertilio murinus; assembly: GCA_963924515.1. Taxonomy (NCBI): domain Eukaryota; kingdom Metazoa; phylum Chordata; class Mammalia; order Chiroptera; family Vespertilionidae; genus Vespertilio; species Vespertilio murinus. Next base: position 178,819,728 of record OZ004707.1, on the reverse strand, counting down.
ATTATGGATGTCACAGAATTTTTGGCAACTTGTAGTATAATTTATAATACTAAGGATCTCTATCATTCATGTAAAGCAGAAACAAGTTTTTCCTCAGGATAAAAAATACATTTATTTAGATTATTGAAAAAACCCCATAAACCCTTTGGTATGAAAATTTACTCTAAGTGCTAAGTTGTAGGAGTCTGCATGTGTTTCTTAACTCTAAAAACAATTTAATTCATCACGTAGTTTTCTTTCTAGGGCAGCAGCATAATGAATTATCCCTACATTTCCCCCCAAATAACATCTACATACTATGTCAGTGCATGGAAGTTATAGGTTTCAAAAAACAATATACTCCTGAAAATATCACTCTTTGAAAATGCAATCATGGTTCTGGCAGGGCAGCTCAGTTAGTTAGTGCCGCCCCATAAGCTAATGATTTGATATCATGTCAGGGCACATACAAATATCTAGTTGTAGCCTTCCCATTCCGCCAGCTTTCCTGTGGGTCTGGTGCGGTCCCTTTCGATTTTAGCTGTTGTTTTTTTCCAAATTGTTGATGAGGTGGCAGCTTAGGAGACTACCTAGGCCGCCATCTTGTTTCGGTCTCCACATACAAGTATCAACTAATGAATGCATGTATAAATGGAACAACAAATCAATGTTTCTCTTTCTCTCCCTTCCTCCCTCTCCCTCAAATCAATAAAAAACAAACAAATAAAATATAATCACAACACAACACAAAACAAAACATCCGACTGGACAATTTGGAAAGCAACCTCTTTAAGAGGTAGTCTGTAAATGAAGCATTAAGGAGACAAGGATTGCTTTCCAGGAAGCTGACAGGTTGTTTCCAGAATCTTATTCAGGTGGAGAGAGGGAGTAGCCTAAAGCAGGAAATCAGCAGCATGGTGGCCTGCTAATCTAGACAAACTGATAAAAAGTTGGAGATGAGGTCTTGGACCAAGGGGATCCCACTTTGAAATCAGCTCTTCTGATTGCAATGAAAACAGAAAAAGGTAAACACACAAAAATGTAAAAGGATAATCCTTAAAATGGCACGCTTTAAAAAAATCTTAAAATTAACTGCTGAATACACACGAACAAGGAAAACATAAGAACCTGTCATAACCCAAGTACTTTTAAAATAAAATTATATTTTTCGTTCCAAACCCCCAGTACACATCAATTGCATGAGATCTTTTTTTAAATTTTATTTAGAACCTGTGTCTTTGTTTTAAGACGTGGTATAAACAAAAATAAAATACAAACAACTTGTTATTAACATAATAACTGCAGTTATTAACTGTGAAAAAACAGTAAAAAGGAGTCATGTTCTTGCGACAGAATTATCCCAGTCATTTTGTGATAGATAGCAAATTCTGGCAAGAAATGAGAAATTCATTTGTTATGAAAAGTACTTAAAGAATCTCCAAAACTGATCCGTTGTGCTGCAATTAAAACAGCAATTATTCAAAAGAGCCCTTACCTTTCTCTCATTGTCCTAACAGATCTGCCATACACGTAATTACTAGTTTCAGAACAGTTGTTTAAACCAGATTCTTCCTGGAAAATCATACTGGAGCTTTATATATCATAAACTTATACTCATTTTCCCTTTCCAGTGGAATATCTAGTCTTGAAGCTAAAAAAAAAAACACTTTCACAAAAGGAATAATTTAAAATCCTTCATGGAAATCATGGTTCTTCCTCTTCTTCTACCTCACTTTTATTTTCTTCTATTAATTGTTCTTCCTCGTCGTCGTCGTCGTCACCAAAAGTCTGTTCCTGCATGGTGGTGAAGGAGAGAGACCGCGCAGCCACTTGGGCGGCGAGGCCAGCAGTGAGGGTGAAATCCGGCGGCAGGTGCAGCCTGGCCAGCCTCTGCCTGAGGGAGGGCGGCGGCGGGTCCCTGGGAACCGGGTGGGCGGCGGTCGGGTCACCAGCACCCGCCTGCTGACAGTCGTCTTCACCTCCCCACGGACACGCTCTTCCTCCAGCTCCTTGCAGGAAGCCTTCGTGTGTAAAACTGTCTTTATTTTTATCATCTAGAGGGTTTTCACACAAATACTTAGTCCTACTACATATTTCATCATCAGTTATGGAGGGATTACTATTTTCTTCTTCAATATAATTTTTACCAACTTTCCCCATATCTGAATCCATTGATGGTTCTGAATTACTTATGGGTTCCATTGGGTCTACAGGAGACAAGGATTTCAACACGGCTTTAAAGGGAAAAAAAGCAAAAAAGAAAGAAAAATAATAACTAAGGACCCAGAAATAATTTAAACTCCCAGTAGATTTTTTCTTATAAAGAACAATAAATAAAAGCTAAATAAAACTTTCTAGTAAAATCAATATAAATGTGTAAATCCAAAGAACTTTATAAGAGATAAAATGCCTAAGAAATAAAATAAGACAGGGTTACGATGAAGATTTTAAAACACTTCATGTATTCTCTTACCCAAAATATTAAAGCATTGGTTCTGAAAGTGTGGTCCTTGAACTAATAGCATCAGTCAGCATCCCCTAGGAGTTTGGCAGAAATGCAAATTCTCAGGTTCTACTCGAGACCGACTAAATTGAAAGATGGGGTTGGGGACTAGCTCTGTACTAGTACTGATGCATACTAAATTTTGAGGACCACAGCATTAAAACATAAGCAGCATGGCTTTCACTGATAACATGTCAGATAAAAAGCCTAAGTAATCAAGATAATCAGATTTTCAACACGCACACATATAAGTTAAAACAGCATTGGAAAACAAACGGAGCATACAATTCAATGTACTTGCCAACCACCTAAGACCCTGATGAAAGTAAAGCTGTAACTTCTATACATTTTGTAATGTCACAGAAAAATATTTAATGAAATAAAATCTGCACTCAAGACCAACTACTGTACAAAGCACAATACATAATGTAATATATATCCGTGCGGCAGAAGTTGTCCTTTCAAGGCAAATGCAGTTTTATTTAGCCCCTCTTGAAGTTAGTAGGCAGTGGGTTGCTTGCTAGGCAGTCTCTCCTCCCAGTATGAGGGGCTAGTACAATACAATATATTATGAAGCATGGCGAAAAAATAAAAAAGTACATCTTGAAGATCTGGCGTTTATTTAAAATTATTTTGTAAAATGTGTCCATTTGCAAGAAACAGATCCCTAAGCTGCAGTAACTCCACTAGAGAAGCAGCGACAACAGGTTCCAGTGCAGAATTTCCCTCTCTAATTCCATTCGGACTTTACCCCTGTAGGCAGAGATGAAAACAGCTCTGGAAGATGTACCGAAAAATTTCATGGGAAAAGCACTTTATGATATCAGCGGCTTTGTCTTAACTTCACAAATTAAATCAGCATTATTGCCTTCTCAAATGTAAACTATCAAACCACATACCTGAAAAAGAGACACATTTTTCAGTGCTCTCTTTGCCCATATTGTCAATAGGATAATTTCAAAGCTACATGAAGAAAATACTAAACAATAAAAAAGGATACAAGTTTATATATAATGCTATTTTCAGTCTTCACATGCAGTTTTAATCTATAAATATGCTGGTTTGAAGAATGCAACATAGCCGAAACTGGTTTGGCTCAGTGGTAGAGCGTCGGTCTGCAGACTGAAAGGTCCCAGGTTCGATTCCGGTCAAGGGCATGTACATTGGTTGCGGGCACATCCCCGGTGGGGGGTGTGCAAGAGGCAGCTGATCAATGTTTCTCTCTCATCGACGTTTCTAGCTCTCAATCTCTCTCCCTTCCTCTCTGTAAAATATCAATTATATATATATATATATATATATATATATATATATATATATATATTAAGAATGCAACATAAATTAGAAGTTGATTGATATTCCTGATAATTGCTAATTAAATTGGGGGTGGGGAGAGTAATACAAGTGTATCAACACTATGCTAGAGTATAAGCCTCCAGGAGTGTAGGGATTTTTGTCTCTTGATTTATGTGTTAGGAATATATAACAATGAACAATGTGTTAAAAACTACTTGTTGAAGAAATAATTTGCTGAATGAATACTATGAAGGATAATAAAGCGCTTATTTAAGGAGACTATATTAAAAAGACAAAAAAAAAAATCCAATGCATAGAAAATAACAGTGCCTAAAACATTAATGCTCTTAATCTCTGATTTATGTAGACCCAATATATAAGCAGGTAACAGGAACTCAATTTTTACTACTGTTTCTAAGAAGGTCCTAATCTCTTATATGCTTTGCTGCTCAGACTTGCTTTCATTTTGCTACAGTGCCTTCTGGCATGAGGGTCTGCAGTGGTAGGAAAGGCAGCAGTGCTGGAGGATTCCAGAGGAGACTGGTGGAGAGGACAGCCTGGAGAAGAGAAATGTCTAGTAAAGGGATGAGCATGAATGTTTTTCATGAATAAAAACAGCAAATTTGTGGAACTATAACCTAATTAGATAAATACAACTGAAGGAAGATATCTATATTAGAAATAGTGGGACATATGTATAATTGGGTCTGATGGACTCATATGATGGAAAGGCTTAACACTAGGAAAAGGAGTTTAGATGTAATACAATAAAAAAGGGGGCACTACTATAGTTTTTGTTGTTGTTTGTTAAAATATATTTTTACTGATTTCAGGGAGGAAGGCAGAGGGAGAGGGAGATAGAAACATCAATGATGAGAATCATTGATTGGCTGTATCCTGCACACCTCCCACTGGGGATTGAGCCCACAACCCAGGCATGAGCCCTTGACCAGAATCGAACCCGGGACCCTTCAGTCCGCTGGCCGATGCTCTATCCACCGAACCAAACATGCCAGGGCTGCTGTAGGTTTTTAAGTAGAGAGCTATTGTCAATTTGCTGTTTGAGAAAAATATAGAGCTTGCAAGGATAGAAGCTATCTTCGAAGCTTAGACACTATTTTTTAAAATATATTTTATTGAGTTTTTACAGAGAGGAAGAGAGAGGGATAGAGAGTTAGAAACATCGATGAGAGAGAATCATCAACCAGCTACCTCTTGCACAACCCCCACTGGGGATGTGTCCGCAACCAAGGTACATGCCCTTGACCGGAATTGAACCAGGGACCTTTCAGTCTGCAGGCTGACGCTCTATCCACTGAGCCAAACTGGTTTCGGCTAGACACCATTTCTAAGGATAGCTTAGAAGACAAAGATACTGAAAATGCAAGTCAGCTAAGGCTATTAATATGCATGAGCATAATCTAATGAGGACCTGGGCTATAAAAGAGGTCAATGGAAAGAAGGAGGAAGGATAAAATTAAAAAATGTACGTGTGGACAAAGGAGAATCAAAATGGTAGGGCTCCTAAGAGGACCCTGAGGAACTTTCCAGAAGCTAACTAATTTATATATTTCAAGTGAAAAAGAGGGCAACTGATTTTGTGCTACATACTCTAAAATAGATAGGAAGTCCCTCTACCTTCTTAGAAATTAATTCTTCCTCTAGAAATTAACTAGTTTAATATTGTCAAGTATTAAGCTTCCCCTCATTTCCTTCCCGACCTCCCATGAAGCTCAGCTAAAGATGGTGGGAAACACAAAGAAGTTAAGGTTAATCTCAGGTATAACCAGTTATCCAGCTTTGTCAAATCCAAGTACGGAAACTGTGTGCACAGAAACAAGCCCTCAGTCCCATCTACAACAGTGCTCAAATCACTGAGAAACCTCAATGATGTAGCTAAGGGCCCAAGTCTTAGTTCATTTGTTTCAAATGTGAACCCAATTATTTGTGTTTCACTGAGGTATTTATAATATCAACATAAGGAGAACAGAGTTTAGAATCTCAAATACACAAAATTTGAAAACACTAATTTATTCAACTTACTGTCCATTCCAAAGCAAATTCAGTCAAAAAATCAAATAACTGATGAAAAGTGTGATTTTATATCCCATTTCATTGCATACATATTCTTTAATTGAACAAATTGATTTTGTGTCTAGAAGAAAAAGTACTATACTTACTGGTGGATCCCTAAAATTTTTCATAAGAATACTGTAACCAAAATAAGATTCAGTTAAAGAAAAATCCCCTACACTGAAATAACCTTTTACTCTGAAGTCAGTGCTTACCGTGATCACTAAACAGAAGTTGCTTCCACTTCTGCCTTTCTGCCTCTGATGCTTTGAATCCCAGCACAGATTTTAATTCTTGGAGTACCCTCTTGGATTCTTCATGCTCACGCTTCTGTCTCTCTTTGTCTTCTTGAGTCAAGTAATAAAAATCTTCCTTTCTTAACTCACTGTCCATATCTAACTCATCTACATAAGCTTCTAATTCCTGAAAATGAATAAATGAAAAAGAACTTTACTTCAAGCAGATAATTTTCTAGCAGTATTCATTTATTTGCACCTTCCCTTTTCCAAGATCAAAAAAGGAGGGCTCTTAGCACAGGTCAGTAAAACACAGTTGGGCAAACAAAGCAAACATAGATAAGTGGACATCTTAAAATAAAAAACTTAGATATTCTAAAGGGTTTTAAGTAAGGAAGTTTAATAACTCAATTGTTATTTTTTTACTCTGATACCATTCTACAGACCTAGTAAAGATTACAGTGATTAGCTTTGTCAAAACCAATCAAAATTAGCCGGGCTGGTGGTTGGTGAGTGGTCAGGTATGTTAGTCCTCTTGTGCTAGAATTTGTGGTGCTTTCTGAGGACCCATAAAGTAAGAACACTATTCCTAGGATTGTGGAATATCTCATCTATGGCTCTCCACATCACTAAGGCAGACGGAAGGATCCCTGCTTACCCAGACTCCCTTGCAGTTATGGTTCAGGTAAACAACTGGGATCCTCTAATCAGATGTATCTGGATCAGACCTGATTCAGAAGTATGTTATAAAAGAAGCAGGCATCTCATGGAATCCACTCTGGTAAGAATGGTGGCGGAAAAGTTCCCAGAGGCAGAGGTTCTGAAGGTAGCACTGACGGAGCAAGTGACAATGTCTGTGTCCAGTGACTTACAGAGGTGTTGCCACTGTAAAAGTTTTTTTGAGTGATTTTAGCCTTTTACCCCAGCCTGATTGATTACCTGGCCCTCTGAATGTTCTGTGAGGTATCTAATGTATTTTTTAAAAAATTTATTCTTTGTTAAACTAAAGTAAAATTTATTCTTTGTTAAAGTAAGGTTGGTTTCTCTTTGCAATTAAGGATACTGAATAGATTATAAGACCTAAGGAAAACTTCTTGAGCAAAAGAAATCTGTCAATATCGAAAATGAGGCATAACATAAATGCAGTCAAATGCACAAGATAAATGTATAACATTTTTAGATGTATACATGGTGGTAACCACAACTTAGATCAGGATAAAAGCATTTCCATCATCTCAGAAATGTACCTTTGCCAAGGTACATTTCTATTTTTTAATGTACTTAATCACTTTAAAGTGTCTAAGAAATGGATTAAAATTCAAGTCACTAAGAACTAATAATTTGATATATATCAATACATTATATTATGATTTTGAAGATCATTAGAAAGATAAATTCAACAATGTCACTTACAGAGAGCAGTAGGTAAGTTTCATACGTGAAACTCTCCTTTATGGGAAACAAACGCTATTTTCACCTTACCTGCTCCTCGGGGATTGGATCTTCATCCGCAATGTGTAGAGCAGGCTGCAGCACGGGTACCGCCGTACAGCGCGGGCTTTCACATGCTATTTCAGGTTTGCCTTTAAAAGAAACAGGCCACAGAAACGAGTGAATATCTGATTAACAACCAAAATACAACCATCACCTCAAAACAGTTACTTATACTGCCTCTTTATGCCATATTCCGCCTTGCATATCTAATTCCCAGTAACCGTTGATATGTTTTCTGTTCCTATTAAGGTTTACTCTTTTAAGAATTTCATATAAATGGAATAATATAGTATGTGGTGATTTAAGTCTGGCTTCTTTTGATTAGCATAGTGCATTAGAGATTGCTCCATCTTATTATTTTGTTAATCCTCACCAAGAATATTTTTCCATCGATCTTTTTTTTTTTTTTTTTTTTTTTTTTTTTAGTGAGAATGGGAGGGGGAGAGACAGAGGAGAGAAATGTCGATGTAAGAGACACATCTATTGGTTGCCTTCCACACGTGCCCTGACCAGGGCTGAGGATCGAGCCTGCATCTGAGATATATGCCCTTGACTGGACTCCAACCCGAGACCCTTCAGTCTGCGACCAATGCTCTGTCCACTGAGCCAAAGTGGCCAGGCTCCTCCATCTTACTGATGTATCAGTTTATTTCTTTTTTATTGCCGAGTAGTAGTCCATTATATGGATGGATGTAACAATTTATCTATTCACCAGTAGAAGGGCACAAGCTTCTTTTAGATTTTAGTGATTCTGAACAAATCCACTATAAACATTTGAGTACAGGTTTTTGTGTGAACATTAAGCTTTTATATCTTGGGTAAATATCTAGGAATAATATTACTGAGTCATTTGGTAAACATGTATACTTAACAGTGGGAAAAATTTTGATGAGGATAGGGTATTTATATAATCTTAAAGTATTCTTTTCACAAAATACTTATAATGAAAGAGAAGAAAGGCTAAAGGAGAATAAGGATCACCAAAACTGAATGCCATGTGTGATCTGTACCTGGACATCAGAAAAATGCAAACAGAAGTATTTATAGGTAATGAGGTTTCATGCCTGCATCTTTACTCTCAAATGGTTAAGAATAATATCACCAAAGGAATTTGTATATAGATACATAGATAAGGCAATGTGGTAGACTGTCAACAACTGGGGAATCTGGATGAAGAGTACTGTGAACTATTCTTGTGATATTCCTGTAATTTTGAAGTAACTTTACAAGCTACAGTTCACTAAAGCACCTGTATCTAAAAATGCAAAAGAACATTTTTTAAAATCCTCTCCTGAATATGTCCTTTTTAAAAGTTGATTTTAGAGAAAGAGGAATGAGAGAAACATCAATGTGAAAGAGAAACACTGATCTCCCATATGCACCCCAAACTAGGGAACGAACCCACAATCTAGATATGTGCCCTGACCAGGAATTGAACCCACATCCTTTTGGTGTACAGGATGATGCTCTAATCAACTGAGCCACCCAGCTAAGGTTCAAACAAACATTTTAAAGTTGTGTAGCCATGGCCATTATGAGCATTTTAATGAGAAAAGTTTGCGAATTACTTCTATTTATATCATTATTATATAGAGCAAAAGCCACATATACAGAGCATAATTAAGAAATTGCTTATCACTTGCCCAATGCATTGGAGAGAGTTATAACAATCATGTATAAGTGAGTGACTAAGAGTCAACATCTCAGAGTACACTAAGGAGAAGTGAGTGTGATGCATCTTTTAACACCCCATGGTAATTCTATTTATAGAAAATGTACTCACAAGCTCTAGACTTGGGTCATTTCAAAAAGTTTAAATGCACCTATTAAAAATCCCTGGTAAGCCTGGCCAGTGTTGCTCAGTGGTTGAATGCCAACCTATGAACCTGGTTGCAGGCTCAATCCCTAGTCAGGGGGCATGCAGGAAGCAGCTGATCGATGATTCTCTCTTATCATTGTCTAGAGTCCCGATGCACAAAAATCCCTCTTGTAGTCAGGGAGCACTTGGGGGATGTCCAACTGACAGCTTAGGCTCACTTGGCAGTCAGACAACCTTAGCACTGCCGAGGAGGCGGAAGAGGCTCCCGCCACTGTGGCTGCGCTTGCCAGCCATGAGCCCAGCTTCTGGTTGAACGGTGCTCTCCCTGTGGGAGTGCACTGACCACCAGGAGGCAACTCCTGTGTTGAGCGCCTGTGACCTGGTGATCAGTGTGTGTCATATTGATGAGTTGTTCCACTGATTGGCTGATTTGCATATTAGCCCTTTATTATATAGGAGGATGTTTTTATCTCCCTCTCTCTTCCTCTCTGAAATCAGTAAAAGTATATTTTTTAAAAATCCTTCACAAAATTATCCGTTGCAGGAAAAATTATTCACTATTTACATTGAGACATAAAAGAAATCTATTGGTTAATATTAACATTTCCTTTTTTCAAAGTAAATACTTTTACTATCTTAGGACTTATTCAGCATATTTAAAACATTAAAGTACTACAGATCAAGCTGTAAACAAAACAATGAAACAGAATGATAAAGCATTAATCATCTTTGGCAATAATACTATTTCTGTTATTCATCATAAAGATGGAAGGGATAAAAATGGTTTATAGCAAAGTTTAAAAATTAATATTCCAAATATTTACAACAAAATTGGCGAGATCAGTAAAATAAAGCATAAAATCTGGGTTAAATGAAAGCAGGTTTATGCAGAATTTCAAATCTGTCTTTTTACATAACAGTATTACTCTTAAATAATACATTTTAGACCCCTAATAACAAATACATAGTGCTACCTACTGTAACATTTATATATGATTTTTGAATAACTAAAGTAAGAATTTTGGAGGGTGGGAGTGGGGGGAAGTGATCAACCAGAGGACTTGTGTGCATGCACATGGGCCTAGCCAGCGGCCATGGACAGCGGGGAGGGGGGGGGGTGCCATGTGTGTGTGTGTGTGTGTGGGGTTTGGAATGGGAATTGGGGGGATAAGGAAAATTATGTGATACCATAATCAATAAAAAAAATTTTAAATTAAAAAAAGTAAGAATTTTATCTTAAAAGCAAAACTTAATTTCTGGCCCATGAATATCAAATTTATCATCACCGCAATTGGAAAAGAAATTCTTGAAGTTCTGATAATAAATATTATTATTAAAATCTATCCCTTTAAGTCTGCAGGCTGATTCTCTATCTACTGAACCAAACTGGCTAGGGCTGTTTTTCTTTATTAGTAAGAGCCAAGACTTTATATTCAATGTTAATTTATACATATAAGTTCAACTTAAAAAAATTAGAGACACAGATCAGTTGTCTCCAGCAACTGAACCCAAAACATAGGTAAGTGCCTTGACCGGGAATTAAACCTGCCACCTTGGTGTACAGGAGACACTCCAACCAGCTGAGCCACACCAGCCAGGGCCATATAAGTTCAACTTTTTCCTTGGTAAACTAAAGGTTTGTCAACTGAATTTCATCATAGAGAAGAAGTATACCTAATAAAATCCTAACTGCAGAGGAATATATGGAAGAAATCCCTCCCAGGTACCTTTTATATCTGTATTTCTTCGTAGCAGTTTGTCCACTTGAGAAATGGCCTCTTCCCAGCAATTGTTGCTTGCTTGAACATGGGGCTGAATCAACTTTAATTTCTGTTCAAGGATTGGATAAGCTTCTGACCCTAGTTCTTGTGTTTCTTTAGTACAAACAAGCTTTTCAAGTTCATCTTCAAGAATTATTACCCTGAGTAATAAAGAAAAAACAGTTTCACCATGGAGATTTCTAAAATAACAAATGGAAAATATATCATTTATAAGGCTTATTTAAGAAATAAGCTTAGAAGATTTAAAATGTTTTGGAGATGAAAGGTTGTGCTGGTTGTACAACAATGTGAATATACTTAACGCCTTGAACTGTACTGTTAAAAATGATTAAATGGTAAGTTTTATGTTACGTGTATTTTATACCACTTTTTAAAAAAGCTTATAAACAGTGTCATTTATTTATCCCACAAATATTGCTTGGATATATACTAGGCATAAACTGAAAGGACAAGTTAAACCCATCTTCTATTTATAAGAAACATAACTGAATCAGAGAAATTATACATATATATAAAATAGAATTATCTAAAAAGTCATAATATTTTATTTCATTTGCAGATGAGGAATTAGGTCCAGAGAGTTGAAGAAACTTGCTCAGAGTCATACAGCTGATAAACTATAAACCTGGGTTGAATCCAGGCACAAGAGAGAGAGAAAAAGATAGTGTTATAAGAATTGAGAGAGAGGAACATTGATGCCAGCAATGGGACAAGTAGGGAGTGGCTAAGGAAGAGGTTCTTTTGAGGGAGCAGCGAAGGAGGGATAAACTGAAGCATGTACAAAAGATGAGGAAGGTCACTCTACCCTACCTCCCAAATTCACTGTGGGCATGTGGTATATATCCAGTTTGGCTGGATTGAAGAAAAAGGAGAAATCAAGACAGAAAAGTAGACTGTAGTCAGATTATGGCAAACCTTTTTTACAGAATGATTTATACAGATGTCAGTCTAAGCTGCTATATTCTGAAACCAGTTAAGATTTTTGATTGAGAAAGCAAATATATGCCTCAGGAATCATCTAGCAGTCAGCACTCTGGAGGAAGACAGTTAAAGGGTTAATGTCCCCATCTAAGAAAGTGAGGGTGGGGATAGCAAAGGGAACAAGGGCAAAGGAGTGAAACACAAACAATTTTTAGATAACACTTCAAAGTTGTGTGTACCAGTCTATAGAGTGATTAATATATGACAGCTAATGACTGGTATACTCTCTAGTTAAGATTTAGAATATTTCATTTTTAAATGGAGAACATACTTCCCATCATAATTCACAATTCCTGACAAAGGTACAAAACCCCTCTTTTTCATTTTCAAATCTATACAGTGTAGCACTCTTCCTTCCCTGACCCACCTTCTCTCATTATAATATACAGAGGCCCCCGGGGAGCGGGCCTAAGCTGTCAGTTGGACATCCTTAGCGATGCCGTGGAGGCTCCCACCACCGCCACTGTGCTCACCAGCAGTGAACCCAGCTTGTGACTGAACTGTGCTCTCACTGTGGGAGCACACTGACCACCAGGAGGCAGCTGCTGCATTGATCATCTGCCCCTAGTGGTCAGTGTGAGTCATAGCAACTGGCCATTTCATCATTTGGTCGATTTGCATATTAGCCTTTTATTATATTTCATCTGATGATTCAACAACTGCCACACACTCACCTTGAGACTGCCTCACCTTCTATATTCCCTGTGGCAGACAAGATGAGTCAGGTCAGCATTCACCTGCTTTCTTGGAATAGCTGCTACAGACCACTGGAACAGTCCTGCCTCAGTGTCCTAATTTTTCCTTATGCCCTAAGCTTTACATCAGCCTTATATACCCAATGCCAGACCTTGAACTGATGAGTGAAAATTTTTCTCAAAATGTCTTTGTACACATTCTTCTTCAGCCCTGTAAACCAGCCTTTTGATTTTACTGAAACTTCAAGTCTTTTTGACTCATTTTTATTTTTCGTCTTATAAAACTGATTAATGGCCCTAGCCGGTTTGGCTCAGTGAGTAGAGCACTGGCCTGTGGACTGAAGGGTCCCCGGTTCGATTCCGGCCAAGGGCACATGCCTGGGTTATGGGCTCGATCCCCAGTGTGGGGCGTGCAGGAGGCAGCCTATCAATGATTCTCTCTTATCATTGATGTTTCTATCTCTTTCCCTCTCCTTTCCTCTCTGAAATTAATAAAAAAATATATAAAAAAAACCTGATCAATGGTCTCTCCCTTCCACTTCTTGCCTGGTATCCAGGGTAAAGTACCTAACCTATGATCATATCAATCCATCAAAGTCCGATGAACTTCCTTTTTAACAGCACAACATGAACCCAACCACTCATCTGATCCAATCCTACACTACAAGTCTGTGTTCTGCACCACACCTGCTACCAAGGCAGAGTGCCAGCAATTCCATGCAAAGTAGATCACCTAATGTGGACCCTAAATTGTATTATCTAACTGGGACATGTCCTATGCTATGGAAAGAGTCCAAATCTGTTGAATTTATTTAGAAAATAGCAATGTATTATTCCTTAACTATATATAACAACGCCTCTTATAATTTATTTTTCCAGTGTTGGCAGATATTCTCTTAGATTGCAGGCTCCAGTTTAGGAGCCCTACCTAAAGAGAGTAAACTCATTCTTCGCAACCTTCTCCACTGCAGCTCTCAGACAGAATGAACGTCTGCTTTTGTCCTATCTTTCTAGGTTGTCTGTTGAAATCAGGAAAAGTAAAAATTATAAATGTACCAAATTATAGTACTTAAAAATCATGCTTCTCTGCTCTATTTGTAAGTATAAACCATCGTTCATGCTGTATGTTCCCATTTTACTGCTTTTCTCAGGCTAGGACACAAGCCAAGAACCACAATAGCCCAAGAATGAAGCTTGCTAATCATGGGGACATTTCCTTATATGGCTTCTAAACTTACTCATTCAGTAATGCTTTCAGATGGAGCTGCAAACTGCGTACTGCTGTGTGAACATTATTCAGTTCTCTTGACTTCTGTTGAGTTTTGCACAAACGCTGGGGTACTGACTGGTGCTGAGTTTCAAAGTATCGATAAAACTCATAGCTGCGCTTCAGCTCTTCCAAGCAGGCAGAGTGAGCATGAGGTAGATCCTGAGTCACATCAGACAGAATATGATGAGGCAAAAGTGCAGGAGTAAGTAAGGGCCCAGGAGGGGCATTAGCTGTAGAAAGTAACAGGGCTAACCGTCTGAAGAACTCTGAACTCTGTGCCACCCAGAGTTGGAACAAAACCTAAAAAAAAGAAAAAAAGAAAGAACTAGGTCAATAAAAAATACTGGCCAACATTCAAAACAAACTACAAATTTAACTTCTAGTTTATATTTTCCATTTTATCGTAAGTAATGGATATAGCTGAGTTTGAATTAACTCTCTAAGATTAGCCAAGAATTATATATCAAATTATGTAGTCACTGCACATGGGAACTTCTGATCCCAATATAGCAGGAAATACCAAAATATAACGTAGTACGGTTCTAGAAGGGAAGTGTTGATAGATTGAGACACATTTTTTACAAGTAAATATTAATTATTTTAAAATTTTACACAGAGGAGAAATGAAAACAGTAGGAATTATTGAGCTATATAAGTTCAAAGAAATGAGTTATTGATGAACCCAGATTTGGGATTCAAAATTACACCATTATTTTGGCTTGGAAATAGTTAAGTAACATAAAAATCAGTTCAGAGTATTCTACCTAGGAGTGTCTAGCACAAGAAATTAAAAAACCCATTCTTTTTTGTTGTTGTTGTTAATCCTCACCGAAGGATATTTTTTTCCATTGATTTTTAGAGAGTGGGAGTGAGGGGGTGAGACAGAAACATTGATGTGAGAGACACACATTGATTGGTTGTCTCTCGCACATGCCCCAATGGGTTGGGGATCAAGCCTGCAACCGAGGTTTATGCCCTTAACGGGAATCAAACCTGTGACCCTTCCGACCGAAGGCTGACACTCTAACCACTGAACAAAATCAGCTAGGACCAAAACCCATTCTTGAGAGACAACCCCTGACGTTAGGCAGCAAAGGATTTCTGTAGGTATAGTCCTATTCTAGAGGAGGACAGTATCTCCAAAACAAAGAAAGAAAGAAAGAAAGAAAGAAAGAAAGAAAGAAAGAAAGAAAGAAAGAAAGAAAGAAAGAAAGAAAGAAAGATGAACAAATAATTTATTATGAACAAGAATTGGCATACAACAAAGAGGATAGAACAAATTTAGATTCCAATTTTTCACAACCAGGAAAGTGAACATTAAAAAAAATATATATTTTATTGATATTTTTACGGAGAGGAAGAGAGAGAGATAGAGAGCTAGAAACGTCAATGAGAGAGAAACATCGACCAGCTGCCTTTTGCACACCCCCTACCGGGGATGTGGCCGCAACCAAGGTACATGCCCTTGATCTGAATCGAACCCGGGACCTTTCAGTCCGCAGACCGACGCTCTACCACTGAGCCAAACCGGTTTCGGCAAAGTGAACATTATTTAGACTGTTATTATTGCTTTTTTCCCCCCTCATTTTTTAAATTAAGGTATTATATGTGTACATACCTTACCAATCCTCCCTTCACCCCTACTCCCATACATGCCCTCCCTCCCGAGTTTTTTGTCCATTGGTTATGCTTATATGCATGCATAGAAGTCCTTTGGTTGATCTCTTATCTTCCCCATATCTCCCTCCCCTCCCCGCTGTAATTTGACTGTCTGTTTCTTTTACTGTCTCTGTATCTATCCTTTTGTTCATCAGTTTATAATGTTCCTTATTATCCATAAATGAGTGAGATCATGTGGTGTTTTTCTTTCATTGACTGGCTTATTTCACTCAGCATAATGTTCTCCAATTCCATCCAGGTCACTGCAAATGATAAGAATTCCTTTTTTATGGCAGCATAGTATTTCATTGTGTAGATGTACTCTAGTTTTTTGATCCAATCATCTGCTGACGGGCACGTAGGCTGTTTCCAAATCTTAGCTATTGTAAATTGTGCTGCTATGAACATAGGGGTGCATATATCTTTCCGATTGGTGTTTCTAGTTTCTTAGGATATATTCCTAGTAATGGGATTACTGGGTCAAATGGGAGTTCCATTTTCAGTTTTTTGAGGAAACTCCATACTGTTCTCCACAATGGCTGCACCAGTCTGCATTCCCACCAGCAGTGCACGAGGGTTGCTTTTTCTCCACATCCTCCAAATAAGCACTTGTTTGCTTATCTGTTGATGTTGGTCATTCTGACAGGAGTGAGATGGTACTGCAGTGTCATTTTGATTTGCATCTCTCTAGACTGTTATTAACTGAACATTAAAATTAGGCAAATAATAAGATAATTTAATGTAAACCTATTTTACCATTGACTCTTTTTTTTCTTTTTCTTTTTTAAATAAGCAAGGTCAAATTTCCAAATTGCTAAGGACATTTACCTAGGAATTCTTGAATATAAATAAACTTACCTCAAAAGTCTTATTTAACCATTAAATTCATAACTATAATGATTTTCTTTATCCCTTTATTGGTTCTTTCAGCAAGTATTTAAAAAAATGTATAATTTATTGATTTTTTACAGAGAGGAAGGGAGAGGAATAGAGTTAGAAACATCAATCAGCTGCCTCCTGCACACCCCCTACTGGGGATGTGCCAGCAACCAAGGTACATGCCTTTGACTGGAATTGAACCTGGCACCCTTTAGTCCACAGGACAACACTCTATCCACTGAGCCAAACTGGTTAGGGCCAGCAAGTATTTTTTGAGCACTTATGATGTACCAGGCCCTATTCTATATGCTGATAATATAGCTTTGAACAAAAGTGAAAAAAAAATAAAAAATTTTTATATTCAAGTAGTGGGTGGGGGGGGAGAAATACATAATAACAAGTAAAAGACAGAGTTTCTTGGCGGATGGGCTATGAGGAAAAAGGCAGCAGAGAAGGGGAATAGCGAGTGTGTACTGTGTGTGTGTATACATGGGGGGGAAGTAAAGGGAGATAGGAAGATGGAGAGGTGGAGGCATGGGGTGGCCAGAATTAAGCCATGAAACTCTCATCAGGGAAGAGAAGTCTAGGGAGCAGGAGGTTGAACTGCAGTTATTTAGTGGAAGAGGACTTGGCACATCTGAGGAACAGGTCAGTGTGACTGGGGTACAGTGAGTGAGGAGGAGTGTGGTAAGTGATGAAGGCACTGCGGTAGCTCTGGCTTTTACTCTAAGAGAAATGAGGAGCCACTGAAAGGTTTTAGCAGTAGTTATATGATCTGAATTATACTTTAACAAGCCCATTCTGGCTGCTGTGTTGAGAGAAGAAAGGGAGGTTAGAGTAGACGTGGAGACCAATTAGGAGGTTATTGTAATAATTCAGGTAAGAGTCAATGGTAGCTTGTATAACCGTGGTTAGTGGTAACAGGTGAGTAGTAGTTGGACCTTGGATATATTGTGAAAGTAGAATCGGCAAAATCTCTTGATGAATTGTTTATGGGAGAAAAAGTGTTATGAAGAATGATTCCAGAGTTTTGGCCACAACAACCAAAACAAGTGGGCCTAGCTTACTGCCACTTTTAAAATACTAATTTATAATTTAATCACTACCATATTATCCAATCAAACCAAAACTCAAAATTATATATATTTTTTTCTGTTTGTTCTTTGGATGAGGGGATAACCATAATTTATGAACAAATAGGAAATTTTTATGTAAAGCATTTTTTAAAATGTGGATTTATTTTTTAAAACAGGAAGTTATTATTACTTCATAATAACTTAAAAAAACTAGTTAAAATGTAAACAATAAGAAGAAGGGATAAGGACTCCATACTAAATATTTTACATGTCTCCTCAGGATTGTAAAGTTTTCCTGAGGGAATATAGGTGGAAAAAAAAAGGGGGGGGGGCGCAAAATGTATTTTCTTTATGGACACCATGAAAATTACAGAAGAAAACAAAAGGTCCTGATTTATTTGCAAACCATCTTTCACTACATTAAAAACAACACCTTTAATTAGTATTGCTCTTTTGAGGATTTTCTTTTAAAATTTATACAAAATCTGTTAAAAAAAAAAACTTTCTTCTGGGTACAATGGCAAATGTGCAAGATAAAATATAGTTTTTAATTATCATAGGGGTTTCCAGCAGTCTATACAATATAGGGTCTAAGATAAGGCTTCTTTCAGAGGCTGATAATCCTGGTAACAATGCAATATATGAAATTTGGTTACAGAGTAGTTATATGTCAAAATAAAGCAAAAATCAAAATACTAAAGTTAGTCTTTAAAACAACATGAGTGAGCAAAAAGGGTCCAACTACAACCAGCAGTATTGGAAGCACGGTGGGGAGATAAGAGAATAAGCCTCACATTTTAGAGTAGATCCCATCAGAGGCAATTAAAAAAAATCAGCTAACATTTATTAATCACTCTATCCCAAGCATTGAACTGGCAAATATCAAATCCCTCAGAGGTAAGCATTATGATTATCCCATTTTTATAAACACAGAAAGAGGGATTTGCTCAAGAACTCATTAACCGTCAAGTGACAGAACAAGTCAAACCTGGAAAGTCTGACTCTAGGGGAGTCACTTTTCTCTTTGAAAACGATTGCAGCAGCTCAGGTAAAAGGTGATGGCAGTCAGGACCAGGGCTCCTTTTGGCCTGTGGACTAAAGGGTCCTGGGTTCGATTCCAGTCAAGGCACGTACCTTGGTTGTAGGCTCCATCCTGGCCATGGTTGGGCTGCATGCATGAGGCAACCAATCAATATGTTTTTCTCAAATCAATGTCTCTTTCTCTCTCTCTCTCCTCCCTTCTAAAAGATCAATGGAAAAAATATTCTCATTCCTTGGTTGAGGATTAAAAAAATAAAAAAGGCCCTAGCTAGTTTGGTTCAGTGGATTAGGTGTTGGCCTGTGGTCTGAAGGGTCCCAGGTTCGATTCTGGCCAGGGGCACATGCCTGGGTTGCAGGCTCAATCCCCAGTAGGGGATGTGCTGGAGGCAGCTGATCAATGATTCTCATCATTGATGTTTCTCTCTCTCTCTCTTTCTCTCCCTCCCACCTCCCTCTCCATTCCTCTCTGAAATCAATAAAGAAATACATATTTAAAAAATAAAAAATAAAATAAAAATTTATAAAAAAGAATTATAAGTATTTTGATATCAAACTATAAGGATCTTCTTTTCCAATCTTTGTGTTGTTCTCCACTTTTAAAGGCAGCTTTACAAACTTCAGTAAGGTTATTGCAGTAACAGGAACCAGCAAATAATAAAAGAGAACAGGTGCACCATTTGTGTTCAAAAAGCACAGGCACAATCCAAGAACATCTCTCTCTTCCTCAGCCCTTCCTTCCATTCTACCAATGGATTACCTTCAGAGCAGGCAGGCTGAAACCATCTGTAAGGTTATGTGCTTCCTCTTCTGAAATCTGCTCTTCACTAAGCCCAAGGCCCAGCTCCTTAAAAGGCACCACACAGATGTAGTTGGTTACATTGTCACTCTCAGAGTTCAGGGGGTAGGTTAAATTAGGTTAAGGCAATCAACAAGTCTTCATTAAAACATAAAAGGTACATTAAGACTGCCCAGCCCGACCAGCACGGCTCAGCAGTTGAGTGTCCACCTACAAAAATAATCTTTGCATTCCATTTACTCATAATTTATTTATGAATCTTAAATAAAATATACTATATACCTTTATTTCCAGACTAATAGAAGTAAATTTTTTTTTAGTAAATTTAAGTGACTATTGTCATGTATTCTTTGTGTCAGGCACTATCTAAACACTAACTCATTTGATTTCAACAAAAACACAGTCAGTAAGACTGTGTTAGTATTGACATTTTAAAAACGAATAAAGAAAGGTACAGAGAGAGTTAAGAAACTTGCTTAAAGTCACCTAGGCAATAGCTGATATGGCCAAATTTAAATGTTGCCGACCTGACTCCAGGGCCTTTGTTTTGGGAAAGGAGAAGGGTTTCCTGTGGCTGGTTTATTTCCATGTCATGACACAAATTTGCCATGTTCAGTAATTAAAAAAAAAAAAAAAAAAAAAAAAAAAAAAAAAAAAAGCCAGGTCTTTTGAATTTATTCTTGGACCAGTAACGGGAGGGATTTCAAGTTTTTTCCTTGTTAAAAATGAACACACGAGAGAAGAACTATCTTGTCTGTTATTGCCTTTCCCCCTTGGCATGCATTCCCAGTTTTAAACTAGAAGTGCTGATGGAAATTAGCTTCAAAACAAGCAATTTCAGTTTACAGTTAACTTTACAGGATGCAACTATAATATCTATATTCAGCACTCTGGAAACATATCTTATTTTTAAATTTACACCAAAAAAAGGATATTTTTTCAGCATATATAGGGTAGCCAGCCTTGCTGCTTGAAAGTTGGCTCTTACAGTTCTGTAGACAGCTTTCCGAAGACCGAAGAGATGCTGACTGGGGTGCTGTCCAGCTTTATTAAATGGGCAAGCAGCACTGACCCTGTCAAGCAAACTTGAAAAGTAAAATGTGATACAACTGTACAGGTGTCCTAAAGTTTTTGTTTCCTAAACCCATAATTCTATTAAGTTTAGAAAAAAAAAATCCTATTCCATGGTTTTCATTAGAAAATGTTTGTAAGTAACCTCACTCTGATCTCATAAATAGCCATTTCCCTGATACATATATAGTTACCAGAAAAAGATGATTGAAAAATTTAAATCTCAGAGTGATGGCTTCCTCTGATATAAAGACACAAAAACATTATAGTTGAAATATAGTAGAAATGTAGGAATATTTATGTAAAAAATGTAACTTTTTAAATATAGACACTCTACCCACTAAAATACACTAGAGTGGTACTACTTTACATTCAGTTTCCAAACCTTTACTATAGTAAATATAAAAGCTATAATTAAAACACCTTCACATTCTTAATATGCATTTATATATGTTCACCAATCTTATTTTTGGCCACTTGTACAGAATGCATTCTGTACATTCACAAAAATAGGGTAAAATGACTTACCCACCTGCTGCCACTGGCACTTACCTACTCAAAATGAAGTAGGGGCCGCAGAAAGGTAACAGGACCAGTGGCCAACAGGGGAATGCAAGTAGAAAGGCAAAGTCACGGTTACTATGTAGTTGCATAGCTACTCTCAAACTGTTCAAGAGGAAGCACATTTCATAGCACTTTCCAAAAGATAAGTGGGGAGTATCTATTTGAAACAATGACATATAATACAATATGCTTTTATAAATGAAACTATGAATAGTTATTAGATAAGAGTATTATTGTTTTTCTCACCTAACCAGTAACCTCTCCCAATAGCAAAACAAAATATTGGAATTTATAAATGTTTTACACTATAACCACAGATTTGTAAAACAAGACATCTAACTCAAAACTTTAAAAATGTTAAATCAAACTAAAATATATTCAGGCATTAGAAATCCATTAAAAAACAACAATGAGGACAATGACTGCTGGCTTATTTTAAAATAAAGGAATGAAGCAAAGCAGGTTAAATTATTTGCTAGAGCAGACAAACCGAGGTGGAATAAAACAGTACTCATTTCTTTCAACATATGGCACTATTGTTTGTACTCATTTTATTTACTAAATGAATTTTAAAAGCTAAAAATATTATGATTCCAGATCTACTATTGCTCATAATTTTCTCAATCAATTATCCAGTTAGATGAAGACAAGTGAAGCACAATTTTTCCCAGCATTTCTTCTGCCTGTCTGCATCTGAATAGACAGAAGTCAAAATCTGGAGGCAAATCATGTCTAACTGACCCAATTTAGCTCTTTATGTCTATTCTATACATATGGCTTCTAAAAGGTGGACACTGACAAAAGGCACAGAATCCTCTATGCATGCCCAAGCATTAAATGAACAAACACACAGCACTTTGCTTAACCTTTAAGCAGTCAGTTCTCTCAGTAATGTCTTGTGCAAGTCAAGAATGAAAAGCCACTTTTATTCTTAGTGTGATTTTTAACTTTTAAAACTTGATACTTAAACAACTTAAAAACTGCTCTGCTCAGTCAAAAAGAAGTGAATAATGGAAGGACAAAAATAAACAAATATCAAGGACTGTTCCATTATGAATTGAGCAGAAGAAAAGTAATGAAACATCTCTTATGTCTTGGGATTGTTTAAAATAGTGTTTCAGAACACAACAGTGAATACTGCTGGAGATTCTTCTACTTCCCGGTTCATGATTTTTCAGATACAGCTTTTATGCCAAGATCATTTCAGTACTACTCTAGAGCAGAGCACAGTAAAAGATGTGATGACTATCAAAGGGTCTTCTCCTCCCCATTTGCATGGTTTTCCAGATATAACAATAATTAAGAGCAATAATTATTCTTCACCATATACTTCATCATATTTCTTCCCACTTACAGACTGCAAAGGTTATATAAATTATTACATATATACCACAATACAACTATCACCTGCTAGTGTTTAGCAGGCAGTCTGGGGTACTGCAATCAAGCTTTAGAGCCAGATGGTACGGACTTGAACATCTGCTCTATAATAAACTGGTGCTGAGTAAATATAACTTTTCCTTTAATAATGGAATAAATAACCAGTATAACCTGCAGCTTAATACACTTACAGCTAGACTGGTGAATATTTAATTTCTTGTGGGAATGTAAAACATCATTACTTGCATGACATTCTGACAATACTGGTGCCATAATATCTGCTCACATTTACCTACAGAATATTATTAATAAATGGCAAGAGTTTTCAAAATGAATTCATGTCAGGTACAGCTATCAATTAAACTGAGGAAAGAGAGTATCTGACAGGAAGTAAAGGAAACAAGCATTTATTGGGTAACAGTATGCTGGGTTCAACAGTAGGTTCTCTTTCTACATTGTCTCATAAAATTACCGGTAACACACAGACATAATCATGATTCTCAAAGCACTTTGGTTTCTCAAAGTAGATAAGCAGAATCATATTACATATTAAATCTTTATTTACATTTACTTCTTTAGTGAGCAGCTAATAGACTTTAATAAGTGCTAGAGAGAAACCAACTTTTTTCCTATAAAAGCAATACAAAAATGAAAATAGGTAGTACATATTCTATTTTAGTTATGTAATAAAAAAAGAATTATTTAAAAATAAAATAAAAAATGAACTCACAGTGTAAATCCTCTGGAAATGACTTCAGTTTCTTGAATGAGACGTAAAGCTTTTCTCACAAGATTAGTAAAAGCTCTGCTATTTGCTGTTGCATTTTCCAAACGGACATTGTATTTTTTTAGGGTTATTTGCAGTTTGGCTGTCCTCCATAATCTTAAAGCTCTTATGATCAGATAAAAAAATAGAATCACTCCCCATACCAGCCAGGAAGAGAAAATCCACCAAGTGGGAAGCATAATAAGCAAACTAATGAAGGCAAATAGCATTGAGACATCCCTATAACAGAGAGAAAAAGAAAAAAGAAAACAATACCCATTAGAAAAGAGAAAGGTGAGTTACTTTATCAGTAAATTAAGTTTCCTAAAATAAATAAAATTCCAGCTTCTTTGTAACATATGGCTTAAAAAATGACATTAAAAAAAATCATGTGAAAGCCCTAGCCATTTTCGTTCAGTGGATAGAGGGTCGGTCTGTGAAAGGTCCCAGGTTCGATTCCAATCAAGGACACATGCCTGAGTTGTGGGCTTGATCCCCAGTGGGGGACTTGCAAGAGACAGCCGATCCATGATTCTCCCTTATCGTGGATGTTTCTCTCTCTCTCTCTTCTCTCTCTTTCTCTCTTTCCCTCTCTCTCTCCCTCTCCCTCTTTCTTCCTCTCTGAAATCAATAAAAATATATATTTTTAAAAATCATGTGAAATAGTTTTGAAATATCTAGCAACTAGAAATAGTCCTTAGGTATTAAAACCTGAGTAATAAGTTAAGGTAAAGGACATAAGAAATTGGTGCCTTCTGAAATGACTTAGAGAATTTTTTTTTCAATTATAGTTGATATTCAATATTATTTTATACTAGAGGCCCGGTGCACAAAATTCATGCCCTCAGGGGATGCCCCACTTGATGGCCTAGGCCCGTTCTCTGGTGGGGGGAGGGGCCTAAACTGGCAGTCGGACATCCTTGTACTGCTGTGGATGTGGGAGAGGATCCCACTGCTGCCGCTACACTCGCCAGCCATGAGCCAGGCTTCTGGCTGAGCAGATGTCCCGCTGTCGGAGTGCACTGACCACCAGGGGGCAGCTCCTGCATTGAGTGTCTTCCCCCTGGTGATCAGTGTGCATCATAGCGACCGGTTGTTCTGCCATTTGGTTGATTTGCACATTAGTCTTTTATTATATAGGATTAGGTGGGCAGTACAGTGATTAGACAACTTATAACATTTACAAAATATTACCCTAGTAAGTCTCATACCCACCTAACAGAATACATAGTTATTACAAGATTATTGACTATGTTACCTATGCTGTACTTTACATCCCCATTATTTTATAACTACCAATTTGAACTTATTAATCCCTTTACTTTTTCATCCAGTCCCCCAACTCCTCTTCTAACAGGCAATCATCAGTTTTTGCTCTGTGACTATGAGTTTGTTTCTTTTGGGTTTTAGATTCCACAGATAAGTAAAATCATATGGTATTTGTCTTTCTCTGTCTGACTTATTTCTCTTAGCATAATAGCCTCTAGATCAAGACTTTGTAAAGATACAGACTCTTTAAAAAATTTACACATTAAAAAATCCAATTTTATAAATTTAAAAGTAAAAATAGCTTAATTTTTACTAATTTTAATATTAAAATACTTTTTTAATATTCAAATATACTATGAGTTTCTTTTCCCTAAAAATCAGACTTTAAGTATTTGAAGATAAATATATAATATCTGAAGAAAATATAAGCATTTTTCCAATTTGAAATAATATATACTTTATGAGTAATTGTTTTAAATCAAGTCATCTAATTTTAAATCATCACCACAAATCTGGAATACACACACTTATACAGCAGACCATAATATGGACAAGCTTTGTGTTTTTACACTGCCTTAACTGAAGTAAAAATGTATACACATTTTTTGCTTAGGTCAACTATAAATCTATAGATTAAAACACATCTTTTAAGCAATGAAAGTTTTGATGAAAACATGTATTTATCATAAAAAGGTAAATATAGAGGAGCTGTGTCTGAACAACAGTACTTGAAGATAGTCAAATAACAAAAGAAGTCTCATCAGGAGTGCTTCTTATTAAACATTTGCCTGCCCTGTTAGGGGGATCAGGCAGGCAGAGTGGTTAGAAGAGGCAGGCAGGTGAGTGGTTAGGAGCCAGAGATCCCAATTGTGAGAGGGATGTCCCGGATTGGAACGGGTGCAGGTCTGGCTGAGGGACCCCCCCACACCCCTGTAAAAAAAAACAAAAACCCAAAATAACAAAAAACATTTGCCTGCCCTAATTTCCCTTGGAATCCTTTACTTTTATTTATTTTTTTTTTAAATTTTTTTAAATAAAAAACTTTTTTTTAGCATTTTACATACTTTATTTTTTTATTTATCTATTTATTTTTATTAAGGTATTATATGTGTACATACCTTACCAATTCCCCCCCCCCCCCCACTCCCAAACATGCTCTCCCTCCTCATAGTTTTTCCTCCATTGGTTATGTTTACCATGCATACATACATGCATACAAGGACATACATACAAGTCCTTCGGTGGATCTCTTATCTCCCCCAGATCTCCCTACCCTCCCCGTTGTAATTTGACAGTCTGTTTCTTTATTGTCTCTGTATCTATCTTTTTGTTCATCAGTTTATAATGTTCCTTATTATCCATAAATGAGCGAGATCATGTGGTGTTTTTCTTTCATTGGAATTCTTTACTTTTAGATGATACTGTCAACTTTCATTATCTACTTGTATGTATTAATAGAAAAGTCTGTAAGTATTTACAGACTCATAGTTTCTTTTCTTTTTTAAAATTTAATTCTTTATCATTTAAAGAACCCCCCAGCACATGCCCTCCCCCCACCCCGTCTCTATTGGTTATGCTCATATAAGTGGTTTCTTAATCATATTTGTTGCTAAAGAAAACTTGAAAGTAAAATTCTTAAAACCTATGGTTCCTTGTAGCAGTTGTTTAAGTTCTTATTTTTTGTTTTTAAAGGATAAGATGCTTTGCTTCATCATATGATACAGGTTTGGAAAACATCATACTTTGCTATGTTAGAATATGAAGCAGCTAGCTGCCAGTGTGACAGAAAAGACAGATAAATTCAGCACACTGAAGCTAATGAATGTAATTGCCTGTATAACTTGAACAGTTGGAACAATGATTCAGTTCATTTAATAAACTTGTATTTTAACAGGAAGAGGATATTAACAGTTATTTATATATAATCCCTTCTTACCATTCCTCTTTCTTTTTCTTAAACAGATTATTCTGGGACTTCTTCATTAGATACAAATATTTGAAGTAGTTGAAAAGTTTTAGGATAGTGTAAATCATCAGACTATGTTCCTTATGCCAATAAAGGACTATGTTCCTTCTCAGCCAATAAAGCAAGAGGTGATCACTTACCTCCATGCCCCAACCTACCCTCGTTGTCTTTACAATTGATTATGATACATTCTACTAACTATAAAGAACCAGCGAGACCTGCATGCACACGTGTGCATAGAGGTATATGGGTAAGACAGATTCTTTTTGGCACATGTCATAAATATATGTGGGCTATTAAAATATAGAACTAATTATAGTGAGTTGAAAGTGGATTTGTTTCCAGCTTCACTGTAAATAGTGTTCACTTTAGAAAGATCTTTTAAAAAACCTTTGCATATCATTAATTACAATGCTACAATCAATGTATGGGATGTTTATTATTATTATTACAATGGGGAGCATCATGATGTATTTCTTCTGAATACTCTATACAGTATGTGAGCAAAGGATAGATGTTTTCTGAACAGTACCAAATATTAGGGGTTGCCAGGGAGCGAAGTGTTGGAAGGTGTTCATTTTCCTGTTGTTGAGGTTGCCCTGCAGACAGGATACTGGGATCAAGTAGCTCAATTAGCTCCACATCCTCTTGTAACAGGACTTCCTGTTGCAGGATGGTATGTAGTGAGTCAAGTCGGAATCCAATATCCTTGCCATTAAAAGACCAGAAGAGAGATATTAATGCATATATAATTTTTCATTAAATACTAAGCTCCTAAAGTAATAATAAAATTTAGAGATACTTATTTTCAGTATAAACTCCAAGAAGAAGAAACAACAGTCCAGTCTACTGTTGAAGGGGTGTTTTCCCCCCGACTGTAAATGTGAAATAATAAAGACTGAGGTGGATATTATTGGGCCACCAGATGTGAAATATAAATTTTTTAATAAAAAGATGTGAACTACATATTTATAAACCTGTCTAGTCAAGTCCAGTTAATCAAATTGCTAGGACACACATGGAAAATATAATTCTGTAACATAAGATGCTGTCCCTGGATACTGTAACAGTATAGCCAGTATCTAAGAATTACATCAGCAGGATCAAGGCCTTATAAAAATAGACATTCAGACATTAAAAATACATCATTGAGGAATGTAATATAAAACCACACTAACATGTGCATAGCATTTATAGTTTGCAAAATGCTTTCACATATACCAGCTCATTTATTCTTCTCTCCTTTCCTTCCATCCATCTATCAAGAAATATACACATCAGGCACCATGCTTGATACCAAGAACAAGACATTTAAGTCTCTACTCTTAAAATAGTTCATAGTTTAATGAAGGACTAAAAAGTAAACAGTTACAACATAATGTGCAAAGAAGTCAATGATGTATACCAAGGGTATATGAAAAGGTACCAAAACTAACAATGAAGTCAGATAAAGTACAAGAGGTTATGCCTGAGCTAAGTCTTAACATTAGAGCAAGAACTGACCAGACATAAGAGTTGAAAGAGTCAGATGAGACAGAAAAGCTTCTTTAGAACTGTAAGTCATCAAGGTAGTCATTCATGGTAGAGGTAAGAGACGAGTTAGGCATGTTACAGCAGATAGGTTAATTTTCACAGTAATCCTGTGATGTACATTCTCTTCCTCTCCATTCTATAGAGGAGAACCCTGAAGTCCAAAGAGAATAAGTAGCTCTCCAGAAGTCTGATTTCAAAGCCGAAGTCTCTAGTAGTCAGTTTTGCTTCACTGTACATATTCCGCTTTGTCAGAAAATTTTAAGTTTTATTTTGTATTACATTTAGGAATAGAGTGACCCTATTGTAAGAAAAAAAATAAAGAGAACTTGTAATATTTTTAATTTTTATTGATTTCAGAGAGGAAGTGGGGGGGGGGAGAAAAACATAACTGATGAGAGAGAATTATTGGTTAGCTGCCTCCAGCATTTGATCCCCATTGGGGATCAAGCCCGTAACACTGGCATGTGCCCTGACCGGGAATCGAACCATGACCTCCTGGTTCATAGGTCAATGTTCATCCACTAAGCATGCTAGCTGGGCAAAATAAAGAGAACTTTTAAAGGGCAAAGCCTTTAGCAATTAACATAAAAGAGTTAGATCTAGGGCAGTGGTCAGCAAACTCGATAGTCAACAGAGCCAAATATCAACAGTATGATTGAAATTTCTTTGAGAGACAAATTTTTTTTTCAACTTTAACTTCTTCTAACGCCGTTTCTTCAAAATAGACTCACCCAGGCTATGGTACTTTGTGGAACTGCTACACTCAAGGGGCCAAAGAGCCACATGTGGTTCACGAGCCACAGTTTGCTGACCACTGGTCTAGGGTTTAAAGCAATGGGTTTGCTCTTCTTGGTCAGTTAATCATTCCCACACCACAGTGTTAAACCCTAGTTGATCACAATGGAGACTTAGTAGGAATGCAGTGATCAAACTTAATCATGGGTTATATAGATGATCTGTGTATTGCACTGTGTGTCCACCACCCAAAGTCAAAACATCTTCTGTCACCATATAGTTGGCCCCCTTTACCCTTTATAACCCCTACCCACTCTTACAGTTTCCTTATCTGCAAAATAAGTAGTACCAACTTCATAGGGTTGTTGTGATGATTAAATAAGTCAGTATTTGCAAAATTAATATTTTGCAAATATAAGAGTGTCTGATGCACAGTAAACACTATGTATGTGTTAGCTGCTAGTGTTAAAACACAATAAAGAAAAGCATACAAAAAAAGAAAAAAGAAAAGCATACATAATATACAAAAACAGTATAGATAGTCATTACTAGGTTGTTGCGGAAAATAAGCGATCAGTGGGCTAAAGTTTCTGGGAAAGGCCTTGAAGATGAGCTAGGACTGTTAATTGAAAAGGTTCTGATAATAGAGAGAAAAATGGAAGGAATTCCACCACAGTATAATACCACAATTATAGGTATTGAATAAAGGAAAAGGAAGACTGGTTTGGTTGATGAAAAAAAGGTGGATAAATCTGCGAAGGTAGATTAATGCCAACTTATGCAGACTCTTTTATGCTGAAATGATTAATTAAATTTGAAATGGCAGACAGTAGGAATCTTTTTAAGGATCTAAATAGAAAAATGGCATGAGAAGGTAACTTAGGAAGATTTCTGCTTGGATGGAATGAAAGGGATGCAAAGCACAGCTAAAGAATAAAAGAGATTTTTATTCATGCCTCTGCTGATAGAGAAGGGAACTTATACACGTATCAACACACTTCAGTGATCTTACACACCTTTAAATATATAATGCTATTTTACAAAGCTGATGAGGATAAAATAACACATGAAAGCACTTTATAGGCTAAAAAGTGCTTCAATAGTGCTAATATCACTACTAACATAGTTGCTATAAAGGGATTTTTTTTTAATACTATAAGAAGAAAACATAAAACATGTGGCCAGTGACAAAGAACCAAGAATGAAAAGATCAGGACTATACGGACTATGATTAAACCACAGAAAAATGTTTATGGGTCCATGTACCTTATCACAGTCCTAGTATCACTGAAGAATGAGGATGGCTCCACCTGGATAGAGATGGTATTCTACGTAGATGACAAGATACTTCATTGACCTTCTCAACACATCTATAAAGATGAAACCCTGAACAGAGAACTTGCCCTTTTGGATTGCTAAAAAAGTAATTTTAGTCAGTCAAAACATAATAACATTCAAGCTAGAGAGGTAGTACATTATAGTACAGAGTCTGGGCTTAAAAACCAGGAGACCTGGATTCTGACTCTATCACCTTCTAGCTGATTCTTGAATAATTCATTTAATCAGTATTCTTAAATCAAACTGAGTTGTCTGAACCTCAGGGTTTCCAGCTGGTGAATGCACCAAACCTTACAATGTTTAGATTGCCAAATCAGAATGTGAAAGCACTTTGTATACATTTTTTTTATATATGATAATTTATAAGAATAACTAGTGGCCCAGTGTATGAAATTTATGCAAGGAAGGGGGGTTCCCTTAGCCTAGCCTGCACCCTCTCCAATCAGGAACCCTGAGGGGATTGGACCCAAGCCAGCAGTCAGACATCCCTCTTGCAATCTGGGACCACTGGCTCCTAATTGCTCACCTGCCTGCCCGATTGCCCCAACCCCTCTGCCCGTCTGCCTGATCACTCCTAACTGTCTCTACCTGCCTGCCTGATTGCTCCTAACTGCCCTTCCCTGATGGCCTGATCTTGCCCCCAACTGCCCTCCTCTGCTGGCCAATTTGGTTCTGATTGGTTGGTTTCTATGCCAGTCAACGTCAAAAGTTCCATCTCCTAAGCAACCATTGGCTCCTCACACTTCACCCAGATTTGGTTCTGATTAATCAGTTTCTATGCCAGTCAGCATCTCTGGGCCTATGAATGGAGCCTGATTAGAAAGGTGGGGCTGATCAGCAGCCCCAGTGGAGGCCTCGAGAAATGGAGGTGCAGATGCTGGCCAGACAGAGAGAAAGAGAGAGGTAAGTCCTGATCAAAAGCTGCCACTTAGGCAATGGATTAGTCCCTGCTTCTCTCTTCAGGCCTCTCTCTGGCCCTGATTTGCAGCTCTCTCAGCAGTCAATTTTGGGGTACCACACCTGCAGCGAAAGCAGCAACCCAGTGCTGACTGCAGGACTAACTTTCCGTTAGTTGAACCTCGGTCATTACTGGACATTACGACCAAGAGTTTTTATATATTAGGATTATTATTATCTTAGGGTCATAGGCCAGCAGAGGATCCTGAAAGCCTGCTTAGAGCCAGGAGAACTTCATAACTTAAATTTTGTATTGTTAGAATATAAAAACTTGAGGTACTCCTTCTTGGGGGACAAGAGGTCAGAGAGAAGAAAAAAAAGCAAGCCTCATAGGAATCACAAAGACTGTCAATATTGACTATTCCAAGTCTTTGGAAAATTCTTGATTTATCAGTCCTGGAGACTAAATTTTACATATGAAGTTGTCAAACAATGGTAAATAAATTAATAAAATAAAACAATATGAAGTTGTCAGATTATTAAAATAAATTGGGGAGGAACCACTTTTGATTTTGCCTAAATTATATAATCATTGATTGTGGAATAAGGATAAAGACAGTCATGTTCCTAATGAAAAAGGAGAAGATTCCACTAATGGATATATTTCTAATCCCTTCATTACTGCGAGAAGCATCTGTCAATGGAGGAAGATAGCAGTGGAAAATAGCACTCTAACAAATAAGGTTTCAATAACTACCAAGAATATTCTATTCTAAGTGACTAATAACCTCTTAGAACTATGAAATAATACAGAGCCCAACTGCAATTTTTTGAAGAGTTTACGTTTTCTTTCTTATTCTTTCTTAGGTGACACAACCAACTTTATTTAATAATTCATGAAATGGTTGAAACTGGTTTGGCTCAGTGGATAGAGCTTCAGTCTGAGGACTGAAGGGTCCCAGGTTCACTTCTGGTCAAGAGCATATACATTTGGTTGCGGGCACATCCCCGGTGTGGGGTGTGTAAGAGGCAGCTGGTCCATGTTTCTTTCTCATCGATGTTTCTAGCTTTCTATCCCTCTCCCTTCCTCGCTGTAAAAAATCAATAAAATATAAATAAATAATAATAATGATAAATAAATATAGATAAAAAGATATAAAAAATAATTCATGAAGTGGAAAATCTCCTTTTGCAGAACTGCACAGAATTTCTAATAAAAAGTAATCACTGTCCAAATCAGCAGCAAGACAAATTTTGACTTATCAATTTTCTCACTAATAAGCTGGAGCCCTGAATATTGACAAAAAGTAAAATAAACACTCACCAATTTGTGAAGTAAATCATCTTTCTTATTGCAATGAGAAGAAATCCAACTTTTGATGGTTTCAGCCACTTTTAAAAGAATGCCTTGCTGAAGGAGAAGAATGACATTACATAGGATTATTAAACTACAACCAGATAGTAGAAAAACTTCAAATAATTACATCTAATGAATGTAATTATCAGAGTAAAGAAGAAAATCATCCAGGTTGCATGTTTTGGCAGTATGTCTCAGCCTCTTTGTTAGTTCCCAAATTTACTTACACATCAAAATCACCTGGATTTGATTTTAGTTAGAAACATATTCCTGAGCTCCCAAATGGAAGGTTCAGATTCAGTAAGTTTGAAATGAGACTTGAAAATGTGATTTTTTAATGAGCCACCAGAGTCTTCCTGATGTAGCCCACTTATCTTCCGTACACTATAAATTGTATCAAAATGATGATGGCATGTATTTCAGAGGAAAACCATGTCCAAGATCATTCATAATACTAAGGCAGGAAGAAATTTTAATTTTAGAAAAACTGTCTCATTGAAATAAAAAGCATATTATTGAATCACTCCCCAAATTCAATAAACCTTAATAGTCCATTTCCTGAGCACACCAGCAAATGGGAGTTTACATTCACTGAGGGATTACTATCTCTCAGGTACTGAAAAACAATCATGGGAAGGAAGATGAATACACATAACAGTTGTCAAGAACTTGATACAGAAGAGAGAGTACAAATAATTACAACCCAATGTAAAGTGTGAAAAATGTGGGAAAAGGAGAGGCCAAGGGGAGCTAACACTGGAACTAAGCCCTAACAGATGAGCAGAAATGTAACAACGAAGGAGGTTAGAGCACAGGAAGGGAACTGGATAATTACAGGCGAGAGCCACGGAAGAACACGCCATGGAGCTGGTGGCACAGTTTGAAACAGCGAGGACCCAAGGGAAAAAGGGAATTGTAATGAAGTTAAAAAGGTACACTGAGGTGGGTTTGAAAGGACTTTGGTCTCATATGCCACATAGTTTATATCTTATCCTGTAGGCTGTGAGAAACCAACTAAGGATTTGATGCAAGAAAGTGAAATAATAATTTAAAAAATCAGCATTTTGGAAAAATAACTGGCAACAGTTCAGGGGCTGCACTGGCAGGGAATACTGTAGCCAAGAGCATGATTAGGAGAGTAGTCCAGCTAAATGATGACGAAGGCCTGCACTAGGATAACAAAAATGGTAATGATTAAGGTTAGATTTTAGAGACATGAAATCTGACTTCACATATCATTTTGTGACCAAATCAACTTGGGAGTGATGAGAAGTTGTAAGATAACTAGGAGGGTACAATTTGGAATTATTAAAAAAACAAAACATTTTTTGTTTGTTTGTGGGGAGCTCAGGAAAACTAATTTAGATCTGTTGAGTCTGAGTTTCCTGGGGCACAGGTAGATGGAAATGTCTAACAAAGGTCTGGAACTCAGAGAAGATGGAGAATAGATCATAAGTGGCCAATGAAGGCAAGAAAGTACAGGGGATCTCTGAGAAAACAGATCAAGCAGAGAAGAGGCCTGATTCTAAACTCCACTGCAGATACAAAAAAAACGGGGGGGGGGGGGGGGGTCCTCATGATTTTCGTCTGTCTGATTATGGCAGCCAAGATTGCAGCAGGTCCCTAATATATTATATAAAAAATATGCAATACTGCAAACATAAAAAGCATTAGAAATTAAGGTAAGTATACTCACTCCATCACATATCCTTGAAACTGTTTATGAAATACCTTATCAATTTGCTTTCTTATAATTTGTGCTCTTAAAAAACACATTTAAAGAAAAAATAATTCCGGTTAATATAACAGCCCTAGTAGTTGGGTTCTCATTAATGTTTTAGTGTATTTTTCTGGTCCTCTCCAGATAACTTCATTATTTAAATAAATAATATATTTTGATCTTCAACCATATTCATTTCCACTTACTATACAAATAACCCACGAGACAGTCTGAAACAGCGAGGATTCATGTTTTGCTAAACAGGCAGTTTTGTACTACTGATGAAATAAAAAATAAAGTCTTACCAGTGTGGGGGAGGACAAGGTGTTTTTTGTTTTTGTTTTTTGTTAGGCAAAGAACGAGATTAAGTCATAGAGAAAGAGCATGCTTCCTTACTTCTGAGAGGGCTCTTGTAGGAGACCTTTGTTGTCCCTCGGCCACTGTGCATTTTTCTGCTTTTGGTGACGGAGAAGAACATGTTTCAAAGTCTGTGTGCCCCAGATCCTGTAAGTACTGGTAAAGTGGAGAATTCTGAAAGAGAGATCGAATAAAACATATGTCAAGATCATTATTATTTCAAGTTTTAGAGGCCAAATTCAATACCAAACATCACTATCGTGACCAGTATGCCCAAATTCTTTAAGGCTTAATCTATAAAGAAGTGATTTATGTCACAATACCATCTATACACATAAATAAGGTTTAATCTATAAAGAAGTGATTTATGTCACAATACCATCTATACACATAAACAGGTAATATGCTAATTTGTTTGTTACGGTGTGCCAGTCTGTAGGTGAGGACCGGGCAGGGACTTCCGCCCCAGCACTAACGTTGAGCTGTCTGTGTGCGTCCCCGCCCAGCGCTGAAGTGAAGCTGCCTGCCTGCATCCCTGCCTAGGGATGTGACACTGCCTGCATGCATCCTACCCAGTTCAGTGCTGACGTGACACTGGGGGTGTGTGTGTGTGTGTGTGGGAGTGGTGGTGAGGGGGAGATGGTGCTGGGCTTGACAGGGGAACTCAGGCCATGCCCCATGCCTGGAGGGGCTTGAAGGGGGTGGGGCCAGCTGGATCTGGGTCTCACCCAATAGGGGTGGAGCCGGCCAGGTCTGGGTCTCCTGCGTTTTGAAGTGCGAGCAAGTGGTGGGCAGAGACTTAACTCTTGGTCTCACGGCATGCCCCAAACTCTGACAGGAGGGAGATTTAATATACATTTTACTAATTTTCTTTCATCTATGATACTTCTATTATAGAGAAAGGGCAAATAGCAATATAAAAATATTTCTTCTAATTAATTCCCTTTTAATCTGCATAAATTTTGTGCACTGGGCCATTAGTTTAACATTAAAAACACACACCAAGCCGAAGCCGGTTTGGCTCAGTGGATAGAGCATTGGCCTGCGGACTGAAGGGTCCCGGGTTCGATTCCGGTCGGGGGTATGTACTTTGGTTGTGGGCACATCCCCGGGGGGGTGGGGGTGGTGGTGAGTGTGTGCAGGAGGCCGCTGATTGATGTTTCTAGCTCTCTGTCCCTCTCCCTTCCTCTCTGTAAAAAAATCAATAAAATATATTTAAACACACACACACACATAGTTTAACAGAGGAATCCAAAAAAGGGGAAAACTCTAAGTAAAACATACGGATATTTTTGAGTGAGTATCAATAAAGAAAAATTAATTTAGGAATATAAATAGATTTGTTAATAAATTTCTTTGTCCAAATTTTTGTAATATTAAACTGCTTCAAAATAGCCAATCCTGACTAGAGATAGCTCCTAAGAAAACTTATAGTGAAAAACAGTTATTAATTGAAGACAATAAAAATTAGAAAATGATTGTACTATATTAATCATAATTGTATCATACCATCATATTCACTGATCTAGTCAAGCACAAATATGCATTATTATACTATAAATGACACACATAGTACCCAGCACAATAAAAAAAAACAAACCTAAAACTCCAAGAAAGTTAACTAAGATGAGCTATGTCCAAGCATATGGTAAATGAGAGACAGTGTAGTTAATAAAAGCATTAGAATAGAGTGGTTAAAGACAGAAACTCTGGAGCTGGACCATAGGTTCAAATTCCAATTCTTATTAGCTGGGTAACTATGGCAATTTATAATCTTTTTATGTGCCAGCTGTCTCAACTAAAGATAGGGGGAATAATATTACCTAGTTCATAAATATAAAGCACTTAGGACAGTAAATGACACATAATAAGCACTCAATTTACACTTTAACTTTATATAGGTTATGTGAAAAGAGCACAAGTTTTGGAACAGATGGAGGAAAAATCACCCCAATCCCACCAAACAGAAAGATCAACATCACTACTGGATGAAAATCTATGAAATAACTCTTTCTAGATAGAAAAAGCAAACTTTAATTTTAACTTAGTTTTCTCTGAAGTACAAAGTTAGTGATATGTTTAAAAATAAACCTTGATCCCCCTCAACAAATCTATATACATAAGAGGCTAATATGCAAAGTGTCCCCTTGGGAGTTCAACTGAAAGTTCGATTGCTTGCTATGACATATGCTGACCACCAGGGGGCGGTGCAGAATGAAGGAAGGCTCCAGCTAAGCAGCTGGGGAAGGAAGACCCCAACCAGCAGTGGGAAAGCCTTGATCAGCCTGTTCGGTGGCCAGACTTAGAGACCCTACCTGTGCATGAATTTCATGCACCAAGCCTCTAGTATTTAATATTTTAAAAAAGACCTTATGTTAGGTGTCAGAGATACAAGAACAGCTATCACCAAAACACCAGCAATACAGCTGACACAAACTATGTGGCAAAAGCTTAACTAAGCATTTTACATGCATCATCTTAGATGAGGCTCACAATCTTTTGTAACAATAAAAGCGTAATATGCTAATTAGACTGGATGACCTTCCGGACAAAGCTAGGTCTGTGTGGGAAGCTCAGGTCCCGGGTGCCAGAGGGAAACAGGTGCTGGCAGCTGGGGGAAGGAAGGCCTACTCTTGCACGAATTTCATGTATGAGACTTTTAGTAAACTCTATAAGATGTATTATCATCACCATCATCTATTGTTATTCCAATTTCATAATTGAAAAAACAGATCACTCAGGTCTACCCCTGTATTTGGAATACAATGTGTTCACATTATTTCTCTTCTGTTTAGTCACCTAAAAAATATAATCTATGATACAGATATTCTATTTTGCTATTTTGTGAGCTGTAACATAAACTGGAAAAGAAAAGGACAGTGGGGCCAATGCTGACACAGCATTATAATTTGAATAAAAAGAAGTTTGGACTCATCCCCACCTCCAAGCCTCTTTCCAAAGAACAGTTAGCATTCAAGAGTGTGCCTCACGAATTCAAGTGAGTCTTTAATTAGGACAGGAGTTAGCAAACTAAAACTGTTGGATCAGATTTGTCCCCCTTCTATGACTATTTTTATATGATTGAGGAACAAGAAATGGTTTTTTACGTTTTTAAATAGTTGGAGAAAATGTCAAAAGACTGATATTTTGTGATACATGAAAATTAAAAGTTAAAAATTTTCATAAATAAAAGTTTTATTGGAATATAACCACACACATTGACTATGTATTATCTGTGGCTGCTTTCGCACTATAGCAGCAAAGTTGAGACACAGACCATATGGTCCGAAAAGCCTAAAATATTTACTATCTGTCCTGTTATAGAAAAAGTGTGATGACACTTGAATTAATGTAACTCCACTTTATCCATCTTATTTATTGTTCTTCCCCATGGAAGTTCATTTGAAGAAAGAACTCTACTGCCTTAAAAACAATTGTTTTTTTAAAGTATGTAAACTTTTCAAAAGGTCATCCAAATGAACCAGCAATCTTGTTCTTTCGCCACTCTGATGGTTCACAGTTTAGTTTGAAAACTCAGATTGAGTAATTCAAGGCAATATTTGAAGATCTACTATGGGTGATCCAAACTGAGTATGAATGCTTAGCTGATGGCAAAATATACAGTATTAATGTAAATAATGTAATTTTTTTTTGAATTATGAAAAATGCTTTTGTTCCAAAATGGGGAAAAAGAAGGAACTGAGAAGAGTATTGCTTCACATTTTTGCAAATCTTTTTATTTTTAAAAAATAAATCTTTATTGTTCATATTATTACAAGTGTTCCTCTTCTCCCCCTCCCCCTCCATTGCTCCCCACCACCAAGTTCCCATTCCACCCTCCACCCTTGCCCAGCCCCCAATGTCCTCATCCATAGGTGCACAGTTTTTGCTCAGTCTCTTCCCACA
The DNA here is from genome assembly GCA_963924515.1 of Vespertilio murinus. Lineage (NCBI taxonomy): Eukaryota > Metazoa > Chordata > Mammalia > Chiroptera > Vespertilionidae > Vespertilio > Vespertilio murinus. The sequence continues at coordinate 178,781,291 of OZ004707.1, read as the reverse complement.
CTCCCAACTACCCTTTTCCCTGAGAATCGTCAGTCCACTCCCCTTTCATACCTCTGATTCTATTATATTCACCAGTTAATACTGTTCATCAGATTTTTTTAAAAATATATATTTTATTGATATTTTACAGAGAGGAAGGGAGAGAGAGAGAGCGAGAGCTAGAAACGTCAATGAGAGAGAAACATCGACCAGCTGCCTCTTGTACACCCTCCACTGGGGATGTGCCCGCAACCAATGTACATGACCTTGACCGGAATCGAACCTGGGACCTTTCAGTCCGCAGACCAATGCTCTACCACTGAGCCAAACCAGTTTCAGCTGTTCATCAGATTTTTTAATTCTCTTAGTTTTTAGTTTCACTTGTTGATAGTTACGTATTTGTTGTTCATAATTTTTATCTTTATTTTCTTCCTCTACCTAAAGAACCCCTTTTAGCAATTCATATAATTCTGGTTTGGTGGTGATGAACTCCTTTAGCTTAAATTTATTTGTGAAGCTCTTTATCTGGCCTTCGATTCTAAGTGATAGCTTTGCTGGGAAGAGTATTTTTGGCTGTAGGTTCTTGTTATTCATCACCTTGAATATTTCTTGCCATTCCTGTCTGGCCTGCATGGTTTCTATTGAGAAATCAGCTGACAATTGTATGGGTGCTCCTTTATAGGTAACTACCTGCTTTTCTCTTGCTGCTTTTAATATTCTCTCTTTGTCTTTTGTTCTTGGAATTTTAATTATGATGTGTCTTGGTGTGGTCCTCTTTGGATTCCTTTTGTTTGGGGTTCTGTGTGCTTCCTGGACTTGTAAGTCTATTTCTTTCACCAGGTGGGGGAAGTTTTCTGTCACTATTTCTTCTAATAGGCTTTTAGTATCTTGCTCTCTCTCTTCTTTTGGGACCCCCCCATAATTCTGATGTTGGTTTGCTTGAAGTTGTCCCAGAGCTTTCTTACATTATCTTCAACTTTCTGGATTCTCTTATCTTCTTGCTTCTGTGGAGGAGTGTCCTCTGGCTCTTTATGTTCCAAATCTTTGACCTGATTCTTGCGGTCTTCCATTCTGCTTTTAGGACTCTGTATAATATTTTTTATTTCAGAAAATGTATTCTTTATTTCTAGTTGATCCCTTTTCATATCCTCAAAGGTCTTATTTATTTTATCGGCCTTTTCTAGGAAATTGTTTAAAAAAAAACACCAAAAAACCTTATAATTGTGGTTTTGAACTCTATATCAGTCTTTTGTTCTCCATCTCTTTTGTTTGAGATCTATTTCCTTGTCTCGGCATTTTCGCTGCTTCCCAGAGTTGGTAGGATGGCTTTGTGTGTTTGGTGTCCTATATGGCTCGGTGCGTCAGCCTCCCCAGTTACCTGAGGTAGATACTCTTGTTGCTCCCCTCTGTGGACTGTGTGTACAGCCTTGTTGTAGCTAAGTCTTGATTGTTGTTGGTAGCACTGGGAGGAATTGACCTTCACGCCAATTGGCTGTGATTATTAGCTGTGTCTACTCTGGGATACCTTCTGTATTTGAGACAGAAGGTATCCCAGGATCAGACTTGCAATATTGCAAAAGCCTCTGTGCTCAGCTTGGATGGGCCAGTCTCAGGGCTGAGCTGACAGTCTTGGCTTTCTGTCAGCCCTGCCCTTGTATGCTCTCCTGAGTTTCCGCCTGACCTCTGCCTTCCGTGGCTCCCCTGAGTTTCCGCCTGACCGTCCTGATTCCCTGTGCAAGAACGTGGGTGTCCCAGGGGCTTGCCCGGAATTGGGTTGGGTCTCTGTAGTCTGGAGCTTCTGATTCCTTCCGCTATGGAGAGGCCGCGGCAACCTCCGCGGTCAGACCTCTGCGTGCACTCACTGGTGCGCGACAGTAGACTACCTGCTGCAGCTCCCGGCTGCCCCAGTCTCCCAGTCTCTGAGTTTCCAGGTACCTTTCTCTACAGTCTGGACTCCACCCATATGAGCCTGGGTCCACGAGGTTTTGGCCTGGGTTGGATTTCAGTGCAGTCGGAAAGGGTTCAGTGCAATTGGGGACTTCCTTTCCCCTCCCGCCAGCCAGGCATTCGGCCACACGTGCATCTCCCTACCTCAGCGCTTTTCGGCTCCCAATCTGATCCGTGAGCCTCTCTCCTTCTTTCTGGTTATAGATTTCCCACTCCGCCAGCTTTCCTGTGTTGTTGGATGATGTCCGTTCTGATTTTAGTTGTTCTTTTGAAATTGTACGAGGCGGCAGCTTAGGTGCTTACCTAGGCCGCAATCTTGGTTCTCCCGGAAAAATATTTTCATTTTTGCAAATCTTACTGTCTGGTTTAATAGGACATAGTTAGATTCTTATATTTGCTTCTGCATTCAATCTGCTGCAACTTATTGTTTTGGATGAAGTATATAAAGAAAATCACACTTTAAACATGTATAGTAGGAAAGGGAATAGTGTTTTAAGTCTTTTCTGATAATCGTATTATCAAATAGCCATATTGATGAGTTTTTCACACTCTGTACATGCACAAGAGAGTAAAAGTGAAAAAGGCAGATAATGTCTTGGTATTAAAACCTGATTGCCCAATATAAAATAACTTATTTTTAGTTTTCTTTTACAACAGCAAGGTGAGGCTTCCTATTGTCACAGCCCTCATCCATATATTTGAAGATTTGGGGCTCTTAGGCTTATAGATTAATACACAGACATTTCTATGTATCACATAGTGAGCATTATTACAGGTTGATGGCAGCTTTAGAAGGGATTTTTTGTGTGTGCAGAGTGTAAGGCAGAGTAGGTGGTGATAGGTAATTATCTCTTTTATAACTTTTCTCCCTTGGTTCAAGCAAAATAGAACCACAAATGTTTCAGTCAAGCTGCTTTCTTGAAGAGAAAGCATCAGCACTGAACTCAAAGTATAATTCTGTAGTATTGGAGAATGTGTCTGCTGCCAAAAGAAATATGAGACGCCCCAGACACAGCATGTGGGAGCTTCTCCTCAGGAAATCCTTGTGGTTAACGATTCCTGTAAATTTCAGCTGACAGACAACACACATCATAGTACCGAAAAATTTTACTAAATGAATGATAGCCAAGAGTTTTTGGTTGTGCTAAGATTGTTCTGATGGTTGAAACACATTCTTGTAAGAAAAAAAATAAACAAAAATAGACAGGAAAACCCCAACATTTTTTGCTGAACAAGCATTTCAAGGAAATGACTCATTTAAATCCTAGACTATTTATACTTCTGCACCTCCTCCCCCATTAAACATAACAGACCCCACTCTAATGATATATAAAGTCTGAACAGTACAAAAAGATATAAAATGTGAAATCACTTTCTTTATCCTACCTCCGACCCCTACTCACTCTCTTCAAATATAATAAACATTCTTTAGTTGTGAATAGCATTCCCCCATTCCCAATTTTGTACCCATTCATGATTGAAAGTGGTTGGCAAGATGATTCCTAGATTTCTGGTTTGAACAATTAGGTATATTCACTAAAATATATTATATTCACTAAAATATAAAATAATAGCAGAGCAACAAATCTGAAGAGGAAAGTGATGAGTTAGAGGTACCTGTGAGATATTCAAATGTGAGTAACTTGGACCGAAAGTATCTGGACCTAAAGATTCTGGAGATCAGCCTAGTTTGAAGTATAGATTAGAGTTTTAGCAAATAGGTATGGAGACAAATCAATATGGTAGCAGATAGCTATGGAAATCTGGAGTAGATGAGCTCAGTTAGAGATAATATATAGTGTGAGATGACTAGAGGGCCCTAAGAGAGATCAGTATTTTGGAAAAGAGCAGTGAAAAGCTTGGAAATAATAAGAGTAACAGTAAAAATAGTTAACATTTATTGAGTTGCTTATATGCTTAGGCATTAATTAAGCATGTTTTATAATACCCAATTTACTTCTAACAATAAACTTATTGATATTCAAAATATGAATACCACTATTCATATTTTAGAAAGAAAATGAGGCATATGGAGGTTTAAGTAACTTGTCCAATGTTACACAGAAGAATGTGAAGCTAACTGGTCTGAATCCAAAGCCTACACCCTTAACCAAAACACAAAACTGCATCTTTGAGGAAAAAGAATATCAGAAGGAACAACCAAGTTTTCTCTCTCAAGTTCATCTTGCTGTTTTAAAATGTAGGTTATGATTCAGGTGGTGAGGCCAACAGATTAGGAGACAACTGCCATTGAAAAAATAGTTTGTTTGGTTTTTGTTTGTTTTTTTTTTCTCATAGATCCTCAGAAGCGGGCAGGCCATGCTGGAGGGGAGGGTACTATGGGCAGCACCAGGTTGTCCTCATCTCAAATTAACCCCCTTTCACTGGTGGCTTTAGTCCCTTCAATCTAGAAACACAAATCTTGAATTCCCCTTCCCCCTTCTCCACCCCGCCCATGAATATATTTTGAAGAGTGGCAACTCCTCCAAACCTTCATAGAACTGGTATTCTTATGATCTACAGGCTCCATGATTTTTCTGTTGACTCATTCTTTTAAAAAAAATATTTTTTATTGATTTTTTACAGAGAGGAAGGGAGAGGGATAGAGAGCTAGAAACGTCAATGAGAGAGAAACATTGACCAGCTGCCTCATGCACACCCCCTACCAGGGATGTGCCTGCAACCAAGGTACATGCCCTTGACCGGAATCGAACCTGGGACCTTTCAGTCCGCAGACCGATGCTCTATCCACTGAGCCAAACCGGTTTCGGCTGTTGACTCATTCTTAAGAGAGTTCTATATTTATTAGACTAGGGTTAACAAAGTAATAATTGGGAATAATTCAGACAGAAACTAGAGGGAAATTTTCAGGTATAAAATGCAAAGAAGAATAATCAAAAGGCAGATCAATTTAGAAATCTAGTTACCAACGGTGAAAGAGCCATATAGCAGGCATTAATATGAACAAGATCACAAACAAAATAAAGCAAGTATTCATTCCAGTGATGCAGTTTCCCACAAGCTATGGGGTTCAGAAGTAGTGGGCATCTGGAAATGGCTCTTGACCTGCTCCCACCTCCGCAGCAGAGTTTACCTCTGGTTTAGAGATGCCAGCAAAGGCTGCTAATTCTGTTTGATACTATCCAGATGCAATTTTTTTTTTTTCCTCACAGGAGGTTATCAGTGTAGGCTCTCATCTGTTTGGTTAACTCCTTCCCCACCAAATCTTTCTCAAACAACAGCAGCAGTGAACATGTACTGATTAGCCATACTGAGTCTGACACTGTTCTAAGCATTTTTAAAGACTAACTCATCTCATCTTTGCAATAACCTTTTGAGCAGAACTCATTTAAGATAAGAGAAAACTAAGGCAAGCATGGAATGACCAAGTAACTGGGCCTCAGACATGTCATAAATGATAGAGCCAGCATTGGAACCTAGGCAGCTGAGCAAGAGCCAAATCTGTTATTTTCTCTGCTACATGGCAAATAACTTAGAATAAATAAGTTCATTAACTTAGTCTACCATAGTATTTTGTATAATTTGTATGTTTTTAAAATTAGAAGCTGGACTTGTAATTTTAAAATTATTTAGCAGATTAAGTTAGAAAATTCACAATAGGTCAACATATGTCTTCTGATATCTACATTAATTACCAGTCATTTATGTTTCAGATGACCTATAATCCATATGTATTTGCCTCAGATTACACAAGCCTAAAAATTAGCTGCAAAGTACCTTGGGACTATAAAGGGTATAAACAGGCAGTTCAAAGGAAAAAACATACAAATGAAAACATGCTGGACCTTACCCTTGATTGAAGACGTACAAATTAAAGATAATTTTATCTGGTAGTTGGCAATAATTAAAAAGTTTGATCACATTTAGTGTCAAGGGTATGAAGAAATAGATACTTCATACACTATTCGTGGAAATATATCTATGAATACATAAATGTATGCATCTACTGACCTAGCAATTCTACCATGCATTTGTTCTATGGGTATAACTATAGAAGTCAGCTAAATGTACATATGCGCATACTAACTACTATAATCATTTAAGAACCCATTTCAAAAAAAAAGAAGAACCCATTTATATTTTAAAAAGTCAAATTATATTAGACATATTTGCATGTGTATATGAATATAATTGTACTGAAAATGAACCGGAAGAAAACCGATTACAGTAGTTACTTGAGGAGAAAAGTGGAAGAAATTGGGGAAGGAAAGGGGGATTGAGGGAGGGCTGATGCTTTCCCTGTATTTGACTTTTTACAATAGAATATATTCACGTTATTTATGTGGGAAAAGGTGCCCAGCATAAGGCCTGATCTTAAAAAAAAAAAAAAAAAGGTGTTGAATTGTTAGTTTAACAAATTAATTAGAATGGTCTTGTGTACTTTTCTATTTCAAAACTAATGAACTCCCTAGCCAGGCAGCTGATTTGGTTAGAGTGTTGTCCTGATATGCCAAAGTTTCGGGTTCAAGCCCTGGTCAGAGCACATACAAAAATCAACCAATGAATGCATAAATGAGTGGAACAACAAATCTCTCTCTCTCTCTTTCTCTCTCTCTCTCTCATTAAAAAAAACACAAAACCCCATACCCACTAATGATCTACTCAACTATTGCACAGTTCCTTGATTTAAAATGTATTATATCAGAGAGGGAAACATCCATCGGCTGCCTCCTGTATGAGCTCCAACCATCTGAGTATGTGCCTTCTGTGGGAATGGAACCCGACACCTTTTGGTGCACAGGAGCCACACCAGCCAGGGCACAGGCCTGGGTTGGGGGCTCCATCCCCAGTGTGGGGTGTGCGGGAGGCAGCCGATCCATGATTCTCTCTCATCATTGATGTCTTTCTCTCTCTCTCTCTCTCTCTCCACCCCCCTATAAAAAATGTATTATATCGAAGCCACTCTATTAGATCTCAAAAAATGCTAACTATTGTCAGATGCCAGATGACATTTGATCTCTGTAAGTGTATATTAAACACAAAGGGCAAACTAGAGTTAGCTGCTAACTGAAGGCAGAAGGTAGAAAATATTGGCACAGAAACCTGAAATTGTAGAATTTTGTTAATGAAGACTTCACACCTACAAATCTATGCTTATTTAGAAGCCTTTGACTGTCATCCTTGTGAACAGAATTTACTAAATTACTTAACTTTTGTTTAAATATTTGTATAAATTTTTAATTCCTTCAGACAAAAGTACTATAAGTTATATATTTTTAAAATTTCCACTATTCCAATAGAACTTCTAAAATATTTTTTATTTAAAACAAAATATTTAAGGAAAAAGATATCTGTAATTAATTAGTAATTAGATTTGATAAGAAATATTTGCCTGGAAACATTTATTAGCTACCAAAAATATTTTACAAATATTTTATCTTTAGCTGTAGCTTAAAGCTACAGATCTAAATGCAATTATCACATAATAGAACATCATTTAAAAATATGATTAAAAAGGATGAACTGTTGTCAATTGCTATTATTTTCTTATTTCTTTTTAGGCTAATTGCAGAACATCAGAAAATAAGTTGATGAGGAAGATTGTCATTATCAAATTATACAAGGTATCTATTTTCTCTATTTTTAAGGAAGAAGCTTTTAATATATATCAGTATAGAGCTAAAACTGTCATAATTTACAAAATCATACAAAGGAAAATAAATTTCCCCATTACTATTAATGACATTGCCAAAAGACTGTTTCTATGTATTTTACACTTCTCTTTAATCAGTATACAATCAGAAAGTGTAATCTGAAAGCAACCACTTATTGTCTTCCACCCTCCCCACCTTAAACCTTAGTATACTAAAAACAGTACCTTGCAACGTACAAGACATTACAAAATAATAGGAAACACTTTTTGAAGCCTACCCATCTCAACATAACTTCTAAATTATTATTCCAAAAGCCCCAAATCCAAGAGTTAATTTGATTGTTCCTCAATATCAGCAAAGCAAAATGTAATCATAGAATTCAAAAAGATTAAGTAGGCTAAAAGGGTCCATAAAAATTAGTCCAACTAATTAAGCTACTCACAGACAGCATGGTTCTAATTTCTCCAATTGGCCTAGATGGAAAATTTACTGCCTCTTGCCCATGTTCTTCGATCCGTACACGTCTTCCCTTGATGGTTCCCACTTGTTTCTCCAGAACTATACTAGAAAATGGCCACTGAACCGGAGGGCGTGTCTTCATCATTACTAAGCACTTTCCTATCAGAAGCAGCTCTTTGAAAAACCTGAACATTTTCTCAGTGCCATTCAGTATTACTCAGTAACTGCAGAAGAAGTAATAGGGAGAGTGGGTTTAAAAAATGCTTTTAAGAGGATATGCTTAATATTTGTGTTTACGTAAAAGTTTTTGAAAACCAGGAGCAGGTATGACATATAAATTCGTAAATTTTCCTGACTACAGGCTTCTGATATTTCTAAAAGAAATGCACCCCATCCAATTAATTTTATATACAATGTTATAAACAAAATGCTAAAAAGTAATTAACATTTTTTCTATATAATAATACAAATGTACTTAATTACAATATATAGTCCAAAACAAAATAAACTGGAAGATGAAGAGATGCAAAGGGAGAAAGTTGATTTACACAGATTATATACTCAACTGACTGAAAATAAAGAACAACAGTGACTTGGTCTTAACCAGGGGAATAGGAGATAGCAATAATGGACTGAGCTCTCCCTACCAATATCTGTTAATCAATTGGCATATATTGGGCACTTACTGAATGCAGAACAAAAGCAAGGTGAGAAATTTAAACTATCATTGTTAAATGCTTCAGAAAAAAGGGAAAAAAAATAGAGCCGGGTCAGACACACTGGTAAAATTTTGGGTGTGAGAAGAGCATGTAATAAACATTAAAATGAGGTTTAGATATTAGTAGATCACATTCAAACTTTTTTTCTTTTTTCCTTATTCCTAATAATAATAATTCGGAGACAGAATTTGTGATTCTGTTAAGATCTAAAGGGGAGAATCTGTAAGGAAAAGTAAAAATACAAAACAGACAGGGCAAAGTAGATGTACACTGAAGTAAGAAATCCACTTTAATAAAGGTGTTAAAGACATATTAATGGTTATGAATTAATCAGTAAAATTCCAACAATAAACTATAGATAGCCAGATTCAGTCTGCTAAAAACATTACAATGTGGCCCTAGCTAGTTTGGCTCAGTGGATAGAGTGTCAGCCTTCAGACTGAGGGGTCTCAGGCTCAATTCCAGTCAAGGGCACATGCCCAGGTTGTGGGCCTAATCCCCAACATGGGCCTGATCCCCAATGGGGTGTGTGGGAGGCTGCCAATCGATGATTCTTTCTCATCATTGATGTTTCTATCTCTCTATCTCCCTCTCCTTCCTCTAAAATCAATAAAAAAGATATTAAAAAAAAGAAAAACATTACAATGTGAATTTAAAAATAAAGGATGTCCTCAAGTTTGTTATTTAAAATAAAAACTAGAGAGAAACCAAGATGGCGGCATAGGTAAATGCCTAACTGCAGCCTCGCACAATTTCAAAAAAACACAACTAAAATACAAAATGGACTTTATCTAGAACTACAGGAAAGTTGACTGACTGGAAATTCTACAACTAGAAGGAAAGAGAAAACCAGAAGGAAAAATTAGAGGAGCTGTAAAAGCCTAAGGTATGGAGACACAGTGTGAGCACGGGGAGAGGATGGAGCTGGAGAGGAGAGGCAGCTAAGTGCCTGGCTGGCGTTCCCTAGCGGGAAGGAGATAAAAGCTCCAGACTATGTCCGGACGAGACCCTGGGGTCCAGGCTCATACAGAAGGATTCTAGGCTGTAAGGTGGAAACTCAGGGGAGCGGCGAAAGGCAGAGCCCCGGAGTTGCCTACATTGCACACAGAGGACGGACTGTTGACTGTGCTGCTAGATTGCCCTAGCAGGATGGAGACAAAAGCTACTGACTGTGCTGAGCCCCAGTTCCAACTGCACTGAACCCCAGTTCTAGGCCAGACCCAGGGGACCCAGGCTCATACGAAGGGAATCTGGGCTGTAAGGCAGAAACTCAGTCGAGTGGCGAAAGGCAGAGCGGCGAAAGAGAGATATGAACTGTTGACTGTGCCACTGGATTGCCCTAGCAGGAAGGAGACAAAAGCTCTGGACTGCACTGAACCCCACTTCCAACCCCATTCCCAACTGCACTGAACCTCGGTTCTGGGCTCATTGGGGGAGAGACCAGACTATCTGATAGTGGGTGAAACTCGAGGGCACCTTTCTCTCAGAGGTGCTTGCAGCGAGTGCCAAAGCAGTGAGTACCAAAGGACACTGAGGAACACTGAGACTCAGGAAGCTCATAGGTGGGGCTGACAGGAAGTCAAGGCTGTAGGCTCCACCCTAAAACTCTGCCCCATCCAAGCTGAACACAGAGGCTTTTGCAATTTTCCAACTCTAGTTGAATAAGGCTGTCTCCCAGCATAGACACAGCTGAGTCTCACAACCAATTGGCCTGGAAATCAGTTCCTCCCAGTGATACCAACAACATTTAAGATTTAACTGCAATAAGGCTATACATACACTCCACAAAGGGGTGCACCAAGAGTGTCCACCTCAGGTAACTGGGAGGCTGACCCACTGAACCATATAGGACACCTTAGCACAAAAAGCCACCCTACCAACTCAGGGAAGCTGCGAAAATGCCGAGACAAGGAAACATCACAAACGAAGGAAATGGAGGACAAAAAGTGACTGGACATAGAGTTCAAAACCACGTTTATAAGGTTTTTGAAGAATTTCCTAGAAAAGGCCGAGAAAATAAACGAGACCTATGAGGATATGAAAAGGGATCAACTAGAAATAAAAAGGGATCAACTAGAAATAAAGAATACATTGTCTGAAATAAAAAATATTATACAGAGTCCTAAAAACAGAATGGAAGATCATAAGGATCAAGTCAAAGATTTGGAACATAAAGAGCCAGAAGACACTCCTCCACAGAAGCAAGAAGACAAGAGAATCCAGAAAGTTGAAGATAATGTAAGAAACCTCTGGGACAACTTCAAGCGAACCAACATAAAAATTATGGGGGTCCCAGAAGAAGAGAGAGAGCAAGATACTGAAAACATACTGGAAGAAATAGTGACAGAAAACTTCCCCCACCTGGTGAAAGAAATAGATTTACCAGTCCAGGAAGCACACAGAACCCCAAACAAAAGGAATCCAAAGAAGACCACACCAAGACACAACATAATTAAAATTCCAAAAGCAAAAGACAAAGAGAGAATATTAAAAGCAGCAAGAGAAAAGCAGGTAGTTACCTATAAAGGAGCACCCATACAATTGTCAGCTGATTTCTCAACAGAAACCATGCAGGCCAGACGGGAATGGCAAGAAATATTCAAGGTGATGAATAGCAAGAACCTACAGCCAAAAATACTCTATCCAGCAAAGCTATCACTCAGAATCGAAGGCCAGATAAAGAGCTTCACAAATAAATAAAAAGCTAAAGGAGTCCATCACCACCAAGCCAGAATTATATGAACTGCTAAAAGGGGTTCTTTAGGAAGAGGAGGAAAATAAAGATAAAAATTATGAACAACAAATACGTAACTATCAACAAGTGAAACTAAAAACTAAGGGAATTAAAAAATCTGATGAACAGTATTAACTGGTGAATATAATAGAATCAGAGGTATGGAAGGGGAGTGGACTGATGATTCTTGGTGAAAAAGGGGAGTGGGGAGTGTGGGAAGAGACTGAACAAAAACTGTGCACCTATGGATGAGGACAATTGGGGGTGTGTGTCAGGAAAGGGCAGAGGGTGGGGTGGGAACCTGGTGGAGGGGAGCAATGGAGGGGGAAAAAAGTGAGGAACATTTGTAATAATATGAACAATAAAGATTTGTTCATAAAAAAATAAAATAAAATAAAAAACTGGACATTTTGATCTGTTGTAGTGGGAATAACCACAGGTCTTAATCTATAATAAAAGGGTAATATGCTAATTAGACCAGATGTCTTCCAGATTTCCTTCCTGATGAAGCCAGGGCCAGGGAGAAGCCAGCTTGGGTCCCAGATGCCTGCTGGAGACGAAGGAGGGAAGCCCAAGTCCTGGGTGCTGGAGGGGAGTGGGTGCCAGCAGCCAGGGGAAAGAAGGCCTACTCTTTTGCAAATTTTCATGCTTTGGGCCTCTAGTAGCTATATAAGCAATAATCTCAAAATCCAAAGGCAATGAAATCAGTACACTAACACTGCAGCTGTGGAGTACATTGAGCTTTGGGCCTTTTCTCCTAAATCCTTATGCCACGATTTGCTTCTGGAAACACGAGGAACAAACCTCTGGTACAGAACCAGGAAAACTAAAATTGAGGCAGGGTGTCTGATCTAAACACAGACTGTAAATGAGCAGAATTTCTCCCTGTACTTCCTAATTACTGGAAGCCTCTAAGGGCCTACTCTAACTCAACTTACCAGATTTGAAAATAATTTCATACTAAATAATGATCCGGTATAACTCCTTCATATAAAAAATGAGAAGTTAGCTTTAAATAAATTAAATGATTTATTCACCATACCCTTACAAATTAATGCCTTTCCACAAAGCTTTTAAAAAATGAGTCTTTGCCGAAACCGGTTTGGCTCAGTGGTAGAGCATTGGTCTGCAGACTGAAAGGTCCCGGGTTCAATTCTGGTCAAGGGCATGTGCAATGGATGCGGGCAGAACCCTGGTAGGGGGTGTGCAAGAGGCAGCTGGTCAATGTTTCTCTCTCATCGACGTTTATGGCTATCTCTCTCCCTTCCTCTCTGTAAAATATCAATAAAATAAATTTTAAAAAAATGAGTCTTTATATTTATCTATATATAAAAGACTAAGCAACCATTTGACCATTAACTGTGACATGCACTGACCACCAGGGGGCAGACACTCAACGCACAGACATGGAACAGACTGGTGAATCTCAGAGGAAAATGAGGAGGGCAGGAAGAGATTAACTAAAGATCTTATATGCATACTAGAGGCCCAGTGCACAGATTCATGCACCAGTGGGATCCCTAGGTCTGGACTGCAGGGACCGGGCTGAAACTTTCAGTCCGACATCCCCCTAGGAGTCCTGGATTGCAAGAGAGCACGGGCCAGGCCAAAGGACCCCACCAGTTCATGAATCTGTCTCTAGTAACTATATAAGAGAGCAAGACAAAATGTTAAAATCTAAACTGGAACTCTGAAGATATGTGAAGAAGCTAAAATGAAAGAAACAACATGACCAAGACAAAAAAAGCGAAGACTTGTTTCTCAAGAATATTTTTAATAATTCATGTTATGAAACAAATTTATGAGATCAACCAAAGGACTTATATGCATACATATAAACATAACCAATGGACACAGTAACAGGGGCTGAGGGCATGAGTGGGGGTGGAGGATGGGGGGGCAATGGAGGGATAAGGGCACATATGTATTACCTTAACCAATAAAAAAAGAAATAGCTTAGGCTGAGTACCACTGCCCCACCCCCTGCCAAAATGGAATGCATCTGGAAAAAAAAATTATATAGGAGCAAAAACAAAACAAAACAAAACAAAACACCAACAAATTTATGTTTGCATACCTGGTGATAAACTAGTTTTGGTCTTAATGGTCAATCTTTTATGTCAATATGGCTAAGATTTAATAATTCCATTAACAAATATTCTATTACAAATATTCTAAAAGTATGATTTTGCTATGCTCCCAATCTCAGTTACAATTCAGAAGATTATTTTATACTAGAGGCCCAGTGCATGAATTTGTGCATGGGTGGGGTCTCTCTGACTGGCCTCACTGATCATGGCCATCAGGGTCAGCTAGCTGGGGGGAGGAACTGAGGGAGGTTTACCGGCCATGGGAAGTTGGCTTTGGGAGCACACTGACCACTAGGGGGCAGCTCCTGCATTGAGTGTCTGCCCCTTGGTGGTCAGCGCACGTCATAGCTACCAACTGGTCGGCCCATTGTCAGTCATAACTGTCACTTAGGCTGTTATATATATGTTCTCCTCCTATATAATAAAGATGTAATATGCAAATGGTCATTACCAGATCACAGATCAGCAGGAGGGTGGGGCAGCAAGCTACAAGTGGGCAGCAGAGAGCAAGCTATGGGCAGGACAGCAAGCTATGAGGGGGGAGGCAGGGGTCGGAGGGAGCTACAGGAGAGGGGGGGCAGTGAGCTACTGAGGAGCTACTGGCACATGGATTGGTGTGCAGGGCTACTAGTAGATAGATAATACAATTGTAGAGCTTTGGTACTATAGGAAACTGAAGATACATTTGAAGGAAAAATAGAATGATATAATATCTTGCATTTTATATGTATAATTATTCCAGAGAGCAAGCTCCATTATCAAAATAGCTACTATTGTCAATGTACACAGTCATGGAAGTAGAAAAGAATCTACAAATGATACTCATAAAAATGCCTTAATGTTCTTTACAGAGGTATAACTTTTACAAATACAAAGAAAGGCCTGGCCAGTGTGGCTCTGTGGTTGAGCATCTATGAACCAGGAGGTCATGGTTCGATTCTCAGTCAGGGTACATACCCAGATTGTAGGCTAGATGCCCAGTGTCGAGTGTGCAGGAGGCAGCAGATCAATGACTCTCTCATTAAAAAAAAAAAAGCCACGGTTGGTTTGGTGCAGTGGATAAGGCGTTGGCCTGCAGACTGAAGCATCCCAGGTTCGATTCTGGTCGAGGGCATGTACTTTGGTTGCAGGCAAATCCCCAGTGGAGGGTGTGCAGGAGGCAGCTGGTCGATGTTTCTCTCTCATTGATGTTTCTATCTCTCTATCTTTCTTCCTTCCTCTCTGTAAAAAATCAATAAAATATTTTTTTTAAAAAAGAAGAATATGATTGGAATACTTTTCAAAACTTTGCTTGATTAAAAAATTTTAATATATATAATTCTCTGAGCCTTAAGATATAAATGAGTCTGATTCTAAAAACCATTAAAGTAATAATATTATACCAACTACACCAAAATTATCCCATCACATTTTCTTAGGGGAGACCTTAGGTCCTATGATGGATATAGTGGCCTGATATATTCAACCTCTCTTCTACCTTTCTTCCTTCTAAGTAGCCTCTTGTATTAAAGAAATGGGAAAGCTAAATGTGGCCATTTCTCTATCTTGCAGCTAGATTCTAGATATACACTATCTAATTAGGTATACTCATGAGAGATTTGGAAGATGGGGAAAAAAAGTAGAGGTTCACACTTTTTGCTGCTTTGGCTTTTTTTGACTATTAAAGCTGTGGAGGCAAAATGCTTCTAAAGCAATATTCCAGTAGGTATTCAGCTTCCTGGTAATGCAGAGGCACTTGTGGTAGAAAGAGTGGCTAGATTCTGAGTTCCAGTACCGCTGTATCAGCTTTGTAGGTTACTGTGAGGCAGATATGATGATGGCTTCCTGATTCTTGGATTGTAGCTATGATCATGACCTTGTGTTCTTGGCTTCAGAAGCTTAACAATCTTGATCCTCTAAACCAGTGGTTCTCAACCTTCCTAATGCCGTACGTAACCTTTTAATACAGTTCCTCATGTTGTGGTGACCCCCAACCATAAAATTATTTTCTTTGCTACTCATAACTGTAATTTTACTACTGTTAATGAATGGGCAGCTTCCCATTTCTTCCTGCATCCTAAGATAGGTGAGGTGCAAACACCCAACGAAGGACTTACAACCCCAGCATATTACAGTATACGACTCCTTCAAATAAGTAAGAAAAAGAGATAACCCAATAGAAAAATATGCATAAAACACACATCCTTGAATTGGTTTCACAAAAGGCTATAGAATGGGCTCATAAACACATAAAAAGACTCAATTCCCTTACCAGGGAAATGCATATTAAAGCCAAGAGGAGAAATTGCTTATGCCACTGTAATAACATGGTTATTAGTTAACAGGAAAGGAGGAGAGGGAAGACCAGATAGACACATGCCCAACAAGGTCAGAGTGATGTGGGAAGGTGTTTGTCCGTTAATCACGCCTGGAAAGGAGTCAGAGGCTAGGATGGGCGTGGCCACTGCAAGTGCACAAAATCTAAATATACAAACTTCTAGATCTAGACAAAGGAGCACTCTTCTTCTCTCGGCTCCAGGGAGCGGGGCTCCTGTGATTCCTGTTACCTGGCATGTTCTTCCGCACCCACATGGCTTGGCGCAGGGCTAAGCTAGACTCCACACATGGACTAATGAACGAGAATTAGCTCGGATAATGAACTACACTGGGCTGCAACGTGGAACAGAAGCTCTGGACACGGACCTTGCTTCTGGCTCTGCAGAACCCACAGCTGCACCTTTGCCAGGACTGGCTTATGGGGCGGGGGCTTTGGAAGCTATATTCGAGAAATATAACTTCACGCAAATAGAGCCTTCCTTCCACATCACATCTTCCCATGGGGGCTCCTAAAAATTCTTATTTCAGCAGTGTTCCAAGAACCTCCACCTCCCTCCCAAGAGTGACAGAAGAATTAGGTTCTCTGGTAACACCACCAGAATGATAAAAAGAAAGACTGAAATTAGCAAGTGTTGGTGAGAATGAAGAGCAACTGGACTGCTCCAGCACTGCTGGTAGTAGTATAAATTGGTAGAACCACACTGGAACAATGTTTGGCAGAGGTGAACATATGCATTTCCTAGGCCTCAGCAATTCCACTTCTTTTTTTTTTTTAAAATATATGTTTTATTGGTATTTTACAGACAGGAAGGGAGAGAGATAGAGAGCTAGAAACATGGATGAGAGAGAAACATCAACCAGCTGCCTCCTGCACACCCCGCACCAGGAATGTGCCCGCAACCAATGTACCTTGACTGGAATCGAACCCAGGACCTTTCAGTCCGCAGACCGATGCTCTACCACTGAGCCAAAACGGTTTCGGCAGCAATTCCACTTCTAAGTATATATCCAACAGAAATATGTTCAATAAAATATTTATACTAAAAGGTTCACAGTAGCTCTATTCACAAAAATCTCAAACTGGAAACTACCAAAGACGATCAATAGTAGAATGGATTTAAAAAATTTTCATGTATGCATATCAAGTACTATGGAGAAATAAAAAAATGCCCACATGACAATATACATGAATCCAACAAGTGAATAAAGCCAGAGACCCAAAATCAGTCAGACAAAAGAGAGCATATACAAATGGAAATGCACAGTGTGGACCCTGTAAAACTAGGCAAAATTAATCTAAGTTAGTTATTGTAAATCTGCATGGTGGTTATCCCTGGGGTGGAAGAAGTGACTGAAAGCGAGAGAGCTCCTGGTGTGCTGGTGATGTGGGGTCTTGATGTAGGTGCTTGTTTTGGGGTGTCTTCATGGGAAAATTTAGCAACATTTATGATTTGTGGACTTTCCTCTGAATATTGAGCTGCAATGAAAGTTAATGCATAAAACATAATGCCAATAAATAAAATAACAAGCTGGAAAACATTTTCTACAAGTAACAGGAAGAACTCATGCAATTTTTAAGAAGCTGGCATCCAACTGGAAAATGGGTCTGCATGCAAAAAGAAACGTACAAGCAAAGAGAGGAAAATGGCTCCAATTAATGCACAAAATGTAAATTAGAACAACGGAATGCTATTTTTTCCTAGCAAATTAGCAAAGATTAAAGAAAACCAATAAGGCTGTCACTGAAGATTTGTGTGAAACTAATATTCTTATTCTTAATGGAAACTTAAATTGGTATAACTTTTCTTCATTCAGTCTTTAAAAATTACTTTTTTTTTTCACCCACTAGCTTCCCTTCTAGAAATTATTCTAAGGAAAACTCAGAGCTACAGTTAAATATGGATTTATGTCAGTGTTGATTACAATGGTATTTTGAAACAATATAATTTTCTCACAATGGGAAAATTGCTACATTATGATACATATACATGATGGGATAAATAATATTTTCAAGGAGTTATGAATAGGGATAGTTCATGATAAATTTAAGTGAAAAAATACATACAAAATTCTGTGTGGTATGATATCTTTTGTGTTAAAAAATATCATAGATTTAAACATACACTTGCATGGAAAAAAGTCTGTAAGAACACATATTATAGTGTTAATAATGGCCATCTTTGAATGGTAGGATAGTGGATGATTTTAATTTTGTGGCTTCTTTGCTACAATGAAATGTTCCTTGAATATTTGTTATTACCGTATTTGCCGGTGTATAAGACGATTTTTTGGCCCTGAAAAATACGTATTTGCTGGCGTATAAGACGACTGGGCGTATAAGAAGACCCCCTAACATTTCCACTAAAAATACAGAGTTTGTTATATACTTGCCATATAAAACTACCCCCCACTTGGAGGCATATTTTTCAGGGCCAAAAAATCGTCTTATACGCCAGCAAATACGGTATTACATTCAGAAGTCGAAGAAAATAATAGGGTAAAAAAATAACATCCACCCAGGTTCCTTAATTCTAGAAATCTAAGCAACCTAGATTTTTTATCTCTCCTTTAGCTCTCACATTTAATTTGTAATTTTATCTTGGAAGTACCTGTCCAAGCCATTATAACATTTTATTACTTCTTCTTTCATTTCCAAAATGCAGGCACTTGTCTTCCCTAGAGAGCACTTCGAATGCAGGTGCTTCATTTTGGTAAAATAGCCCGATCCTCCACTACTTCTACATTCTAGCCGGATCAAAGCACTTTGAATAGTGCGTCCCCCCCCCCCCCCCCCTTCAAGCCCCTGAAATATCCACACCAAGTACTTCCACACCTCCCAACCTGGGCATACTCTGCTCTCTCTCTCTCCCTGCAATGCATTCTCTCCCTTGTCCTTCTAACCCAATTCATAGTTCAAGATTCACCTCTGACACCATTTACCGGCCGCAGGTCGCTTCTCTGAGGTTACAAGAACAGGTGATGGTTTCCAAATCAACCCCGCAGTGAACATATTTCAATATGTATCATTCTATATTGTTCAGTGCCTAGCTCTCCCATTGTACAGAACGGGCCATATCTTTTACATTTTTTCCCTTAAAATCTAGTTGAATGTGTGAACGCAAAACATACCTATATGCAGCACGCCTCTACAGGGTGGCGAGTGTGCACCTGTGTGTGATAAATATGTGGCAACCAAAAGACTTGCCTGGAGTGTGTGTGTGTGTGTGTGGTTTTTTTTTCACCATTCAAGATGGCAGAGAACGTCTTAAAATAGTCCCCACACAAAAGCACTCACACCCGAGCCTTAAGTCAGAACTGGCTACACACTTTAGCGCAACAGCAAAGGACAAAAGAGCCGAACCTCAACGCTCCGGGGGCCCGCCCCCAGCCACCCACGGCGGGTCCCACGCGGGTTTTAAACCGCGTTCCAAACGGGCACCTGCTGCCTGCATTCCGGGGGCCACGCCTCGACCAGGAACGGGGACCTAAGGCATTTCTGGATAATGACCCCCCCCCCCCCCAAAAAAAAAAAAAACCAAAAAATCCAAGGATGTAAAGCTGGGAGGCTAAGCGGTACCGGCGAGTATCCAAAAATGCCGGACCGGGCCCCGCCCCAGCCAGGGGCAGTCCCTCTGGGGCGTAGCCGCCCCGGGGCTAGGAGCCGGCGGGGCTCCCGTCCACCCGCCCGACCGGGAACTCCGGGCGGCCCGAGGCTGAGGGCATCTCGGGCTACACCTGTCCGGCGGCAGCCAACTCTAGGCCCAGACATCGCCGCCGAGATTTGGCGGCCGAGGCCGGCGAAGACCGTCCCCCGATCCCTCACCCCGGGATCGGTCCCCCGCCCGGCCTCCCGCGCCTTCGCCCACGCTCTCCTCAGACAAAGGCAGCCCACACCCACCGCCATTTTCTCCTTACCTCAAAAACCACCTCTTCGTCAAACTCCGGTGTCATCCTTCTCCGCCATGCCACCCGCCTCGGCACGATGGGAAATGAAGGCAGGGGGGCAGCTGGCGGCACCCCGGCAGCCGCTCCGCTCCGTCCCGTGGGTCCAGAAAACTACAACTCCCAGCATGCCTCGCAGCTCACCCCGCCCCCTTTTCCAGGCCCACGTATTGGAGCCGAAGGTGATCCCGTGGGGACGGGGAGAGGCGGGAGCAAAAGGAAGCCCGAGCCCTCTGATTGGAGGAGGCTGGGGCTTTTGTCCGCCCGTTGCGGCTAACGGCCGGCAGGGGGCGCCAAGAGCACGGATTTTTTATTTTTTTTATTTTTTTTTAAGCTGGAGGCGGGCGCGCGCCGGCGGAGGCGCGGTGAGCCCTGCTCGTGCCCGCAGCTCGCGGCTCGCGCCCGGGCAGCGCCGCCGGGTCCCCGGAGTCGGGACCGCATCCTTTGTGCGGACCCTGGAGTTTTCGCCGCGGAGCCGCGGGGCGAAATGTGGACGCCGCGGGAGCTTTTTCTTCCTGCCCACCTTCTGGAAACAATGGGCTGTGAGGGGAGCCGGGACTGAGGGGGAAGCGCGCCGCCCGCCCGCCCGGGGGAACCATGACTTCGGCGGCCGGTAAGTGACGGCGCTCGCGCCGTCCCGGGAAAGTTTGCCGGGAGCGCGGCTCGGCTCGGGGGCCGGAGCCACTGTCTCCTTCGGGGTCCGGTTCGCGGGGTCCCTTTCCCCCCGAGGACCGCGGCGAGTGCGGGCAGGCGGCGCTCGCTGCCCCGTCTCCTCCTGCCTTTTTCGTGGAGGGAGGGAGTTCGGGAACCGCGTCTCCCTCGGGACCTGCCTTTAAAAGGAGACCCGGGTCCCCCGGGGGCTCTGCGCCAGGTGGAAGGCGAAATGAAAACTTAAAATTAAAAAAAAAAAAAAAAAAGGACCTTTGCTCGTCTCCTCAACTTTGAGCGACTTTGCGTTTGCAAAGTGTGAAATCAGTGTTGGATGACCATGTTAAGAAATCAGTTATTCTAAGCGAGGGCAATGCTCCCAGAGCGTTGACCTCGGCGGCGGCGGCGGGGCTGAGTCGCGTTAAACCTGGAAACCCTGACCCCTCCGTCCTTGGCAGACACAGAGGTGGGTTATCCTGACGGTGTTTCAGGAATAGAAGTGGCCATGGCATTTTTTTAATTTAATTTTTTTTTTGCTCATCTTCACCCCATTTTTTATCTTATTTTATGGATTCCTCTTCTATTTCTACCTGGTTAGTATAAACCACAGCCCTCTTCTCGGTCTGCCTCCTGGAGGAGTTCTTTCCCTTCGTCCAAATGACAATCTGTTTACTTTTGGGTTTTGAGCAATTCTGTACGTATTTCCAAACCTTTTTTTTTAAAGGAGCAGTTCTTTATATTCCACGATAATGACGAAAGTGGCTTTATATCCAATTTATAAGAGCAGAGGTTCGTTTTTAAACCAGAACTTTTAATGTGTTCAGTATTAAGGTGTGTGTTTTTTCCCCTTTGCTTTTGTCCACGTTGAAAGAAATACGCGTTTAATAGAAAGTTTAGAGTAAAGTAGTGTAAAGTTTTCCCTCCAAATGACTACTTCTAGAATCACGTTGCTTTTCTTGGCATTTGCTTTAAATTCCTGCGACGTGAAACTGTCAGACCGCCCTCTAAATGTTCTAACTTTGTCTTATTTCTAAAGCCTAGATGCATTCAAGTGTTGCACTGCTAGGTGTAATAAGATTACAGGTAACTAGGCAAGAAGTTAGCCAATTCCTGAACAAGTTGTGGACCTTTCCTTCCTGATGTTATATGTATATGTAGGAGATCTGTCGGCTTATCATGTTATTTATAAACCCTTTTCCTTACCAAAGTGAGGCTTTCTGCTTGAGGTGAATTATTTTCATCCTAAATTTCTGCGCCTCGCCTTTGTCCAGTTTTCTTTCATTACTGAGCTCTCGCAATTAATTTAAAGTGGTTGGATTTAAATCCTTCTAGCTTATTTTAGCTCTCCCCTCTTTTAGAGCATCGAGCACATTTAAAATATTTATACCGTATATGCATCAGTTTTCAATCCCAGTCCTAACAGTTTGTAATGAAGAGATACAGAAGCGTTTAATATGACATTTAAATATGTAAACCTGAGCTAGGGCTCCGTCTGGAAGTTTATGATTCTTTGATTTGCACTCCCCTAGAATAATGCAAGCTGTTTTTTATATTTTATCAACTTTACAATTAGAGAAATCCACAGACATTTTTGTGGTGTTTTAAAAGAGGGACGCTTCCTGTGTTTAGCTGAGTTGGTTTTCAGCATGGTTTGCTGAGAAGCATTAGCTACTTTTTTGTCCACGCATCTGTTAAGATTTATTTTAATTCTTTTGCGTGTCTACATGGAGAATATGGGAGAAAATTGGGTTTTATTTCCATTCTACTCTTGTAAGATTGTGTGTTTATCATTCTTACAAGCTGTTTATTCTTTTTGGAACAATAGTCAATTTAATTAAAAGTTTAGGAAAGTTATTTGCAATTGAGGGAGGGAACGTTTGTTTATATCAAATCTAATCTTCGGTATTTGGCATTGGCTTAACTTAAGGAAACAAGAGGAATGTTGTAGAACATCTATGTTCTGTGTATCCTGAAGAAGAGCTTGCTTTGTTTTTCTGAAACATCTGTGAACGAGTAGACCCCTAGTAAGATTTTAGAATTTTTCTAATCAATATATTTAAAGGGAGAGGTAATTACAGGTGAATGTTTTCTATTTTTTAACTTGTGTAGGTCACTGTCTCATTAATGCTTGTGCCTTCCTTTCTGGCTGGTTGGAAAGCTAAGAAAGTGTGCACGTGAGCCGCAGCCATCTGTGTGTAACAGATGACAGTGTGTTTGTAATAGTGAAATGGTACGAGTGCTTTACAGCCTTACCTTACCCTTCCCTGGAGCCGAGCAGCTGTATAAATAAAAGATTTGCTGCTTGACTCTGAAAAGCTTTGGGGCTGACTGTTGATACAGTATTAAGATGCAAAGGTGCTGGATCCATTTCCAAAGATCATGCATGTACTTACTTCCAGAGTTTGACATTGGAGCTGACCACAAGACATTGCCTTGTTATTTTTTTTTTTTTGAGTTGTATTTCCTTCATAACAGAGCCACACACACACACACACACACACACACACACACACACACAATAATGATGGTAATAATGAAGGATTCCAGATATTTCTGTACCAGTGGCTTAGTTGAATACTGTCCCTACTAATAATCAAGAACTTATTCAGTAATCCTACTGAAGTTGATTCCTGCTACTTTTCAAAATATTATTCTACATCGAAATGGATATGGACTTTAAAAAGAAATTTCCTGCTACTGAGAAATATTAAAGAGTATGTGTAAGTGGCAGATGTGACCATTGGGGACATCGCAATGCGACAAAGTGCCTGCCCTTTTGGAGCTTGCTTTCTAGCGGTGGAAACAGAGTTATACCGATGGAAAATCACGCAGGGCAGAGGTGCTGGAGAAAATAAAGGTTTTCCTGAAGCAAGTATCTCAGACGTTATAATCTCACAATCATACAGGCTTTACAGTTCTGTCCAACTCTTTATTTACGTGTAAGGAAACTGAGGCAGCCAGCTCTGCAGAAAGGCAAATAATTAGGTTAGCCAGCTCCCGAGTTGTGTTATTGACTTCCTCTAATACATGGTTAACACTGATGAGCCAAATTTCCCAGCTGCTCACTTAATGCAGTGAGTGTGCACTGAGGGCACTGGGTACATGATGCCGGGCTGCATTTGTTGGCAATCAACCACAGCTCACATGTAAGTAATTTAATTTCTAGGACACTAAGGAGAATAGGCTCATGTAGAAGACACATATGAAGGAAAGAGTAAAATTGGTACCAGAAATTAAAAAAAACAATTTAATGAGCCCGGCAGGAGTGGCTCAGTTGGTTGAGCATCATCCTGTGCCCAGGTTGCTAGATTAGATACCCTTTCAGGTCACGTACCTGGGTTGCTGGTTCAGTCCTGGGTCAGGGCACTTGTGTGTGTGTGTGTGGGGAGGGGGGCAACAGATCCATGTCTTTCCCTCCCCCCCCCCCCAATCTCTTAAGCATGCCCTCTGGTGAGGATTTTAAAAAATTAACTACAAATGAAAAATTGATCAGTTAAATGACCTAGAAGCTTCTGACAAAGCTGTATTTTCAGAAAGTGAAAGATGAATTTGACGAGATGGGTTCTTTTTTTTTTTTTTTAAGTTGTGGTAAAATACATAATAACACAAATTTGTCATCTTTATTTTTAAGTGTACAATTCAGTAGTATAAGTCCATTCACCTTGCTGGGCAGTCAGTCCCCAGAACCCTTTTCATCTTGCAAATTGGAATTTTTTTTTTTTTTTCCCATTCCTTCAGAAATCCCAGAGGTAGGATGCTTTAAGAATGGTTTCCGAAATGAAATCAACATGACGGGCTGTCAGTTTTCATTAGCTTGAGTAAGATGAGAGGTTGGGAAGAGGCCTAGGGCATTCATGCTTTCTTTTAAGAATTGACTTAATAGGCCAAGAGTTGAATTTAAGAGATTATTATACCAAGTGTTAGCATTAGGCATTGAAGGGCTTTCCAATTTTTTTCTTCCTATAAAGCAAACAAACAAACAAACAAACAAAAAACTAATAACATGCTTACTGGATAGATAACTGAAAATGTAAAAGGCTTTGGGAATTTGTATTAAGTTATTTTGAAAATATTTCATTATCTTCTTCATTTGTCACAATATTATATGGAGTGAGAAGGCATCTGTTATCGTGTGATCTTGGTTGAACACATAATATTCGGGGTTTGGGAAATTCTTCCTTGGTTGATAGAAGGAACCTTTTTTACTTTTTAAAAAAAACTCAGTTCCGTGTAATATCTTCCTGAGCATTGTGACTAATTTCCTTGTTGAAAATAAATTCATCACCAAATGAAGTATCTAAGTCTCTGTGTCTTCAAGTAATTGAACAATGTTCAGTAGGCATTTTGAAAGGTTTTGGTTTTTTCCCCCCAGTAAGTCACGTTTTTATTAAGCATTAGATGATATTGGAGGAACAAACATAAATATAAGAAATGTAAGAAAATATTTTATCTCAGGATTTCATTGAGGAAGTATGATGCTGTGATAAATGACAGTAGAGGTGGAAAAACTTAAAAGAACTTAAAAAAAAACACCTGATGTTCAGGCTTTCTGAATCTCATTTTATTGGTCTTTGGTGTGAAGCTTTTATTAGGTTTCTAGGCTAAGAGCAGATCTGTACAAATCTAACTCAGCATAACAGGTGCTCTCTCAGTACTTTAATGTCGAGGAGGCCTAGCCATTGTGGTCTTTTAAATGCGCTAATGAAGGGTACTCAGCATAATCACCCGTGGATCCTAAGAAAAAATATATCCAGGGGGGTACCTATGTCCAGGCTTAATCCCCAGAAACTAGTTGATGAGACCTGGGGTTGAGCTATATAGCATTAGGCTTTGAAGGGTTAGAATGAAAATTTCCCACTGACAACCTCTGCACAGAGAAATGTTCGTTTATGAGCCTCAACTAATACAGAAGAATTACTTTTTAGTTTTAAGTTTGAAAAATTTCTGATTTTTGTATTTCATTTTAAGATTGTTTTTGGGGGGTTTAGTCATCTAGGTTATTGATAAAGGCATTTGCACATCTCTACATCTTTGTGGTAGAAGAACATCGTTCATTCATATGAGATGCTTCAGTTGTGTCCTTGGTCCAAATAGCACCATCCTGATTGGTCAAAATGGAGCCACTCTGATTAGTCGGTGAAGGTGAAAATGAGAGTATAGTTGCACAGCTCTGATTGGATAGGGAATGTTTTAATCCTATTGGTTAAAGTAGGATTCCCAGAACTCCTTTATAAGGGCTGGGCTGGCAAATCAGTGCAGGCTTCTCCATGGAGTGCAGCAGTGCAAGAGGGCCCTGTTTAGCAACTGCTGCTTGGCTCTGTTTTTAAATTTCAGCCCAGTTAGCTACCAGGATCCCTTCAGGATTCCGTTCTCAGTCTCAACATGTTAAATTTGACTACAGCTGCCCAATTGATTGATCTTAAGGATTGCTGTAACCAGTCACATTACCTCAGGCATTGGATTATGCTCTTATATTACCACATTGCCTCCAACATATGGCATTATCCAGCTTTCTAATTCCACCAGTCTAATATGTATAAAGTGAGGTCTCATTATTGTTTTAATTTTTCATTTTCTCTGATTACTAATGCTTTGAAACATCTCTTCAAAGTACTTGTTAGCTTTAGAGTTTTCTCATCTGTAAGTTACTAGTCCTATCCTTTGACCATTTTGCACTGTGTTGACACAGTTTCTCCTGGGTGATGTGCAGAAATTCCTTATATACTTTAGAAAGGGTAATCCCTGGTTGTTTCAGATACTGCAAGTATCTTGTGTTCTATTGTTTTAGTAACTTTGTTCATGGTTCCTTTGAACAGAAATATTTTATTTCAATATAATTAAATTAATATACTTTTTGGTTGCCATAAAAAAAAAAAGAGTTGTGTTCTACAAATAACATAGGCAAATTCAACTCATAGCATTCAGCAAATGAACTGAAGTACTTTCTCCTATTACTCAGGTCCCAAGCAGAAGCCAATTATTTCACTTAGTGTTGTCTGAAGATACAGTTATCTGTTCCAAAGCTAGAAGAAAAATCATATTAAGAAATGAATAGTGTACTCAAAGTTATGTACCCTAGAACTGAGACAATTTAAAGGCTAATATTGTCTCTATATAATCTACACTAATAAAAGAAAAATATGCACATTAACCATCACTTCATGATGCCCAGGAGTGAATATGCAAATTAACCAAACAAAGATAGCAGCGGCCACGCCCTCCAGCCGCATGCAGGCTCCTAGCGGCAGGGCGGGACACCTGCTATGAGGGGGAGAATGGGGGGCGGAGAGAGCTACAGGAGCAGTGCTCCAGCCAGAGAAAAGACTGAAGGTGGTAGCCAGAGCGAAGGTCTGGGTCCCATGTGCCAGAGGAAAACCGGTGCCAGCAGCCAGGGGAAGGAAGGCCTATTGCACGAGGCCTCTAGTCTATATATACAAAAGCCAAACGACTGGTCTCTGGTCACTACAACGTGCACTGACCACCAGGGGACAGATGCTCAATGCACAGGGTTGGGCTCCCTCCTGTCTGGATCAGGCTGAAACTGGCAGTCTGACATCCCCCAAGGGGTCCCAGATTGCGAGAGGGCGCCAGCCAGGCTGAGGGATCCCACCAGTGCACGAATCCGTGCACTGGGCCTCTAGTGTAACATAATCTACCTAGTAAAATGCAGGTTCACCTTATTGTCAAAAGTAAAAGTTATCAAATGTAACCATTTATCATCTCATGCTTTTTTTTTTTTATCAAGTTGTTATTTTTTTCTTTCTAGAGATTAAGAAGCCACCACTGGCCCCCAAACCAAAGTTTGTGGCAAATAATAAGTCAACACCGCCTCCTATCGCACCCAAACCTGATATTGTGATTTCTAGTGTTCCACAGTCAACAAAGAAAACCAAACCGGCAATAGCCCCGAAACCAAAAGTTCTGAAGAGCTCACCAGTTTGTGACATCAGGCAGTCACCATCAAGGAAAATCGTCGTGAATCTGGAAGAACGTAAACAGGAATTACCTGAAAGTGCTGACAGCTCTACTTGCAAAAAGGTAGGGCATCCGAGCCGTGGTTATATTGTACCAATGTGTTCGTGCAGTTCTGAGTGTGTCCACAAGCGTGGGAGTAGAGAGAATTTGTGTGTTAAAGCAACTTGTCTTAGAGTCCCTAGATATGCCCGGACATTTAGAAAATAGTAAAATTGATGAGTCCTCTGCAGCTATAAAAACAATGAGTAGAAGTGATTCTAATGTTGAAGTGGTCAAGAGCCAGAGTACAGTTGTGTTTTTATTTATTTTTTATTTTTAAAGAATATATATTTTATTAATATTTTACAGAGAGGAAGGGAGAGAGATAGAGAGCTAGAAATGTCAATGAGAGAGAAACATTGACCAGCTGCCTCCTGCACACCCCCACCGGGGATGTGCCCGCAGCCAGTGTACATGCCCTTGACCGGAATCGAACCCGGGACCTTTCAGTCCGCAGACCAACACTCTATCCACTGAGCCAAACCGGTTTTGGCTACAGTTGTGTTTTTAAAGGTAAGCATCCTAGAAGAGAAGTTTAAAGCTGTTTTAACGAACATTACCTTTTCCCTCCCCACAGAAGAACACATCCACAGACAGCCCAGAAACGAATGAGGGCTGCAACTCCAACGGACAGTTCGGAATTGATTTAGCGGACTCGACACCTTCCCAGTCCAGCTTTGAAAAGGTTCCTGACAGCTCTTGCTGCCTACAACTTCCTGTCGATGTACTTCAGAATTTTGAAACTTGTCAGGACGACAGTGAAAAAGGCAATATTTGCTCTCATTCATCTGAACAAGAAGCTCTGACAAATGGTAAAAGGAGCACTTTTTTATCTTCCAGTGGAGTTAGTAAGAGCTCTGACATCAAAGACCTTGGTCCCTTAGAAATTCACCTAGTACCGTGTACTTCAAAATTTCCAACTCCCAAGCCCAGAAAGACACGTGCTGCGCGGCTGTTACGTCAAGAGCACATAGACACTCCGAGTGAAAGCACCGAGAAACCCGAGAATTTAGACAGCAGCTCTTCTTGTCTTCCTGAAAATGATTTGATTTATCAGAATGTTTTGCATACCCAGGAGCAGGTGGGCAGAGTGAAGCCAGGGAATAAAAGTGAACTGAATGCGGACCCCAATAGTGACAGGCAAAACTTAGCTGATTCCCAGAAAGCCATGTGCCGTGAAACATCTCCCTCTGAACAAACGACACCTTCTTTGGATACGGATTCCAATTTGAGTTCTGACAGCAAGGGAGTAGATGATCCTAGTATGCCATCTGCGGAGGACAAAAGGACCAGTTTTATAAGATGCAGCGCTGTATCGATGAGCCTGCCCACGCAGCTGAAGTTAGCTTGCAACAAGGGGTCACCTGGGGCCCGTAACTTGGGAGGGGCTGTCCCTCAAATGCAGAAGGAATCCACGGGGAAAGATGGCAGTTCCTCAAAAATCGTCCCCAAAAAACCTCAGAGACACAGCTTGCCTGCTGCAGGAATGCTTAAGAAGGCCGCCTCCGAGGAGCTTTTGGAGAAAAGTTCATATTCCTCCAAAGAAGAAAAAAAGGACCCAGAAAGAAACCACCTTCGGCCGCTGTGTGCCCAAAACCATGCTATGTCGTCTTCCTTTGAGATGTCCAAAAGGACTTCGGAAAAGCCAGTGTGGAAATTACCTCATCCTATCTTACCCTTTAAAGGAAACCCAGAATCCTTAAAGTCTATCGCCACGTCCTCAAACAGTGAGCCTTCAAACGCCCCGACCAAGCCTAGAGCAAAATCGCTGTCTGCGGTGGACATGGACAGGTGCACGAAGCCTTGCAAAGATTCTCAAAGGAAGCACTCTCTAAAGAAGTTGCTCAGCATGAAGCTGTCCGTCTGTTTCATGAAGAGTGACTTCCAGAAACTTTGGTCCAGGAGTAGTCCACTGGAAGGCACGACTGCTGGCAGACTCTCAGGCGGGGAAGGAAAAGGGACCGAAAGGGACTGGCATGGCTTGTTAGTAGAGGAGAAGAGAAACAAACCCACCAAGTCATACTCTGCAGATAACCACAGTCTGGAATCTCAGAAGAAGAGGAAGAAGGGTCGGGGCCAGGGCAGTGCAACGAACGGACCCAGGGCTGAGTCTTTGGACGACCAGATGCTCTCTAGGGAGGCGACATCTCAGGCGCCTTGCAAACCTGTCACAAGTGACTGTGCACCAGATTATGAAAACGTGCGCCATTATGAGGAAATACCAGAGTATGAGAACTTCCCATTGGCTATGGCTGTCGGGAAAACCCTCGAGTTGGAAAGGCAGAATTCCGGCGGCGTGGAGGACACTGACGCAAACGTGTACGAGGTAGAAGACCTGTATGAAGCTTCAGATGTTCAGCTGCAACTTGGACCTTCACAGGAGCATTCCAGGTAACGCTCAGGTCCCAGACAGACACTGTATTTTTATGTGCATCACTGAAATTAACTTTCAAAACCCTGCCAGATAGGTAAAATCTCACACCTGAGGGGGGAAAAATAACTCGGTGATAAAGTGGGCTAGTTAAATACATATTAAATTATTTCAAAGAGCAGTCTTCTTTTATCATACAGTCGGGTTGGGTATTTGCAATGCAAGTACGAAGTACGGTAGTTACCCTATCACAGTTGCTTATTCAAAGAATTTGAACCCTAATAGTATAGGTATGAAAGACCTGGGCTATAGAGGCCCCATGGCCTCCAAAGCATCAACTTGGAAGTGATAGCTGGAACTTAGGGGAGGAAATTGGCCGATTTAGTGAGATTTATTTGCTAGGTGTAAGACATCTGATGTTATTAAAGCACATGCATTTACCTGTGGTGCCGTTGCCAGGTGAAACTTCTGCATTTGCAAAAATTACTTACTCTTTGAGGATGATTTATTTTGTTGAAGGCTAATTGCTAACTTCAGATGAATATAGGAAAAATGCAGGAAACACTCTTCTACAAGCACGTTCTACCTGTGGTATACCCATTCCATTCGTCTTCTTAAAACCTTGCCCATCTTTGCCGGTCTAGCTCAGCAATGACTGGCTTCAGGAGGCGTGTACAGTTACCTAGTGGGAAATGCTGACTTCCTATTCTGACCTCCCAGTTATGCTCCCCTCTCCTTATGGCCTTTCTCTCAATCCGTCTTATGGTATGGTTATTTATTGGTATGTCAGATGTTCTGTACTTGGTCTTAGGCACCATCAAGAGGTCTGGTAATATCTTTTTGCCCTGCATGAGGCCAAGAAAGGGGTTTAATAGAGGTCAGTCGAGGTTAGTTGGGTATATGAGAGAACGAATGAAAAAGAGCTAAAGGAAGCAACTATTGCAGCTGCTTCCTTTCTCCACTGTCTCAAAGGGAGACTTTGCATTATATTTAAAGTGTTGGTTTTGTATCTAAACTTTTAGAAGTCTTCATGTTTTTCTTTGGTCACTAACTTCAAGCCTCTGAATACTCAGGTCTTAAAATGGGACTTTTGTAGAAATGTTAACATGTGGCATATTGGGCTAAAAAATGATGATTGGATGAATTGAATAAATAAAATGATCTAATGAAATCTAGGTACACCAAGTAAAATAAATTGTTCTTTCAGATATTCTCCTAGCATTTTTCTTTACTCATAATCCTTTCTGTCCTTCCTCCTTTGATTCACAAAAGATAATTTACCTCCCTTGCCTAACTTTTCTAATAGCTGACTTGATTCTGTTATTTATATCCAGAATAGAGCCTTGTCCGTAGTGTAAATATTTTCATGGAGAATTATAGTTAAGTATCCAACTTAAAAAAAACAACCACAAAAACACCCCACCACATCTTACTTTTCATGCCTGTTTTTCAGGGAACAGTTTTGTTGGGACTCTCTTCCTTTCAACATGCTTTTGTGTAGTGTGTGTGTGTGTGTGTGTGTGTGTGCGTGCGTGCGTAAGATGTGTGAGTGTGTGTGAGGAATGAATTGGGCTTCTTCTTGATATATACTATTCTTAGCTAAAATGAAGTTTTTTCTTGAAATTGGAGATTTGGCTCTTGGTGTAAGTTTCCTGTTGGCTCTCATGCTTAAATCCTGAGAGTTTGTAATTTTCTCTTAACACAAGCTGTAAATTCTGAAACTTGTTCTTTTTATTTAAAAAAATGTGATTTATTGAGTTGAGAGAGAGAGAGAAACATTAATTTGTTGTTCCACTTATTCATGCATTTATTATTTGATACTTGTTATGTGCCCTGACCAGAGATTAAACCTTGGCATATAGGGACAACACTATGACTAACTGAGCTACCCAGCCAGGACCTGGAGCTTGTTCTTTGTCTGCTATGCTTCTTATCAGGGGCTTTGCTGCTTGGCTGGAGGAACCCGGTTGGAAGGGGTAAATATACACAGCCAGCCAGTTCAGCTGGATGGCATTCATAAGGAGGGTTCTTTTTGGAAGCCAGGAAACCAAGCGTGGCTGTGAACAAGTTGCAGGCCCGTAAGTAGGGCAGTCTGGCGAAGAGTGGGTGAGCTTTGCTTTTGAATTAACAGTTCTCAACCCTAACAGTTTCTCAACCCTCAGAGAAGAGTCTGGAGCTCTTGGAGTCTACCATATATAACTGGATCCTGGGTTAAATAGATATTTGGCAAGCTTGGAAGTAGCTCGTATGGTCACCTTCTCTAGAATGGAGATTTCATGAATCCATTTCAAATTTATAGCAACATGTTTATAGCTTACCAAGAAATAATTATAGGTGGTCCCCAATTCCAAAAGGGTTCTGTTATTTTAAAAGTTCATGATAATTTGAAACTCAAAGTATATTCCCCAAAGAAATAGTTTTGGTAACGGTTGTAAGATTTAGCCCCCAAATTATATTAACCACTAGTATTCTGACTTCCCCTTCTTCCTTCCCAGGTGAGTATTTCCTCTCAGCACTTCTGGGCTGAGGCCGGAGAGTTCGCCTGGGTGAGGTTGAGCACCAGGATATCAAGATGAGCAAATCCACTGGGTCTGAGGCTGCTGGGCCGGTGGGAAGGGTGAGGTGACTAAAGAAGAATGAGGAAATTGGGGGCTGGGTTTACAGTAAGAAAGACTAAAGCTTTGGGAGTGATAAGGAGAAAGGAAGGGCTGGAGCGTTGCTGTTTAGTAAGCAATGGATTTTCTTTCCCTTCTTTTTTTATTCTCCTCCCTTCCCATTTTCCCCTCCCCATTCTCCCAAGCTAACTGTATGAGTTTCTGACTCCTAGTCATCAGTGAGCAGAAGAGACTGGGAAGGGCTAGATGAGTAAGGAGTGTCATTGGGGAACCCCGTAGTGGAGAAAGACCAGCTGCATCTAAAGGTGAGGGAGGATGAAAGGGAGTTCCAATGGTTGTAGAAACAGTAGCTTTTAGGTGTTCCCAATTAGACCATCCTTGGGTCACTGCTCTGGAAGCCACAGGGTTCTTAAATCTGCTGTGTTTTGGGTGCAGTATGAGCTCTCTTTCCCAAAAGGTTTCAGGCATTACAAATCTAAAATAACTAGCCAGCAACAGCCCTTTTTCTCTTACTGCAGGAAGGTGATGAGTGCTCAGTTACTACTCCAGTAATCAAACTATTACTTAAGAAGTTAGATTTTCATAAGGAAGTTCCAAAAATCTGAGCCTTTATTAAAGAATTATAGACAAATTAGCAGAATAATAGTGTCCAAATGTTGGAATTTTCTTCTTGAAATTGTAGATTTCTTAATTCTATAACCAAGAAAAATTTTCCCTGGACACATCTCAGGTTTTTCCTCTGTGATTTTAGTTTGTTCTTACTGTAAGCACTTCAGAGAAAACGTATGGGAATTGGGTTTTCCTAGGTATACTAGTAAGCCCTCAATTTATTTATTTCAAAATACTGACCATACATCAAGCAGTGAGTGTGCATTAAAAGGTGAAAGGGGTGCCTATTTCCAAAGAGCTTCTGGTCAGTGAGGCAACAGACAATTATAGGCAACATTAGAGACTTGGTGCACGAAATTCATTCAGGGGTCCCCTCTGCTCAACCTGTACCCTTTCCAATCAGGGACCCCTTGGGGGATGTCTAACTGCTGGTTTAGGCCTGATCCCAAACTGGTAGTCAGATATCCCTCTCGCAATCTGTGACCAATGACTCCTAACTGTTCGCCTGCCTGCCTGATTGCCCCCTAACTGCCCCCTGCTGGCCCCTAACTGTCCAGAAGGAAGTTGGACATCCGGTAATATCCTGTTACCAGTCTAATTAGTATATTACCCTTTTATTAGCATAGACTAGAGGACCGATGCACAAAATTCATGCAAGGGCCTTGGCGCCTGCCCCTACCCCTGCCGCCGCCTCTGCTGTGGCCCCCGCCTGCTGCAGCTTTGTCTGGTCTAATTAGCATATTGTCTTTTTATTATTATAGATTTTTATAGATGGCTTTATTAATCCAAGCTTTGTCTGAGTTGTACCCCAAGTAGGATAATAAAGATGACTTTACAGAGATACCCAAGCTTGTAAAATGGACAAGACCTGACTTGGCATTTCCAGGTCATTTTGTAACCTTGATAACAATTTTATTGGTGCTCTGAGCAAAGAAACCAGATTGCAGACTGAGGAGGACTGAGAAGAGCGGAAGTAGCATCGGCAAATGTGAACTGCTATCCCTTGAAACTTTGCCCGGAAGTTTTCATCACTCAAAGGTTCGAATTTATCTTTCGGTTTTGCTCAAGAAGCACCAGAATTCAAAAGAAAACAAATGTCAAAATCATTTCTTTTTAATTAGTCAGTAGCCCTCATCTCTGATGAAGGACAAGTACTAAATTATTTGTTTGCTTGTTTTTTACCATTTTAAACACAAAATGGGCTTTAAGAGCTTCCCAAAGGCATTACAAGTTGCCTCAAATTCCATTATAGGATTTATGTTATACATCATCAAACCTGCTCTAGAAGATAGCTCTCTTGGGTTGCATTTACTCTCTATTGGTATAACTGAATTTTAATAATGATTAAAGTACAAATTAATAGCTCTAATGAGCCTTTCCATGTTGTCATAACACCAATAAGACTATGCTTAGAGGGTGGGGTTGGGATTCGTACATCTTAACAGCAGCCTTTTCCTGTGAGCTATTTTCAGCATCAGCTCAGGAAATATCAAAAATTTCTATGACTCTTTAATTTTATGTTTCTTGTGTTGAAATCATAGCCACACAGTTTTGGCAGATATGTTTATGTACTTACCCTACGTTTTAAACTGCAACTAGGAGCATTTGATTTTTTGTTCTTGGCAATAAAGCTTTTCTTTTTTTCCTTTTAAATAAGTATTGGTAAGCAGTTGAAATTGCAGTATTTTGTCCAGTACTATTCCTTTGGCCTAATTTCCTGTCAAAACATATAAGTGATATTGTATCAGATGGATATGCTTTAATGTGGCAGAATGTTACTACTTTTAGAGGTGTATTTTCAGTTAGTAATGAAAGAACAAATATCCAAAATTGCGATTGTGTGTACATACACACACACACACACACACACACACACACACACACACATCCTGTCTTGCTTGATAAAAATTACATTGTTTTGAGATAGCTGGTATTTATTTGCACATTTTCAGGGAAAAGGATGGCATTTTTAGAGATAATTGAATGGTTCATTATTGCTGGGCTATTATTAAATTTTTGAATATTAAAAAGTCTATAAACATTTTATAATTTAGCCAACTTTTCATAAAATTTCAACAGATTACAGCAGCAAGACATAAATTGCTTTGCAAAATGACCTTCTCACCTGTTTGTTAGAGAAATATTCCCAGTTAGGAACTCTGGGAAAGAGCAGGTATGGGGAGCCCTCATTCTTTCTCTAAGCGTTTTTAATTCATGTAAGAACCTGATAGATAATGCTAATCAGAAACCCATCCATCTGTGAGTGTTCTAAGCCTATAAGTAGGTTGCTGGGAACTCAGAATGCATTTTTGCAGTAGAAATAACTATGAGTGGGAGTTAGGTTCCTAGCCAGCCCACAAAAACATGTTTAGCTTCTAATATGTGAAAAAGACAATGGAAAGTAATTAAAAAAAATGAGACTGTGGCAAGACTGAAACAGAACAATAGAACGAAATAGTTTTTATAAGTCTTAAATGCTGGTGCATTAAAGAGGAAACATTTAGTGTGTTGAGGAAAATATTAAGGGGGAAGGGAACAGGATGAAGTATAGAGGATGAACCCTGACTCATTCCATGGTTCCATGGAATTCCAGATTCAGATTTAAGTTCATTCATAAGGGGGTGAGTATGTTCTTGTTTCAGACATCCAAAGTAATGTCTGTACTTGTATATTAGTTTTGTAAGCTTTCTGTGTTCTTGCGGACATTTCCTTTATTTTTTAACAGATTTTTTTTAAACGTATCATCTTTTCATAGGCATTGCATAGACTAATTTGGTATTTAAGGAAAAGTCCTTTATTTAAAACAGTAGACATGTTTATATGAGCATATTTATTATGATACTTTCTTCAAATTATATTAAGAATAAAGAGCAGCCGAAACTGGTTTGGGTCAGTTGGATGGTGTGTGGGTCTGCAGACTGAAGGGTCCCAGGTTCGATTCCGGTCAAGGGCATGTACTTGGTTGCGGGCACATCCCTGGTAGGGGGTGTGCAGGAGGCAGCTGGTCGATGTTCCTCTCTCATTGGTGTTTCTAGCTCTCTATCCCTCTCCCTTCCTCTCTGTAAAAAAATCAGTAAAATATATTAAATAAATAAATAGGGGGGAAAAAAAGAATGAAGAGCAGCTTGGCTTGTAGCACATTGGGTGTGGAGAGCTATAAAAAATGCTGACCTTTTTATTAAATACTGAGATTAAAAGTTAAGTTCAAGAATGGAATTTGCCTAGCATTCTTCTGGGAGATATGGAAAACCTACTTTGGTGGTTTAGTCTGGGCCTGATAATCATTTGTGTTCATGGGTTTCTGGGAGAGCAAAAATAAAAGTTTTTGCAAGTAGTTTTGACATCAGGCAGAGATAATTTATCATTGGAGCTATAAAAATGGGGTCGGCCAAAGAGACTATCAGTGGAATAAAGTATTATGATAGTATTTCCAGGGCAAACAGCTGTCTTCTGCAATTGTCTTTCAGATTTTTCAGTCCTTCTTGTTTGCAAGTATTATAAATTCATTTTAGTTCCACATGAATTGAATTGGAGTAATGTTGTGTTTGGTGTTATCATACCCTCCTATACATAAAGAAATTGAATCACAGTGGTAGTGACTTTAGGAAAAATGGATCAAGATGGGAATGCATCTGGATTAGTTTTTCTGGTCCCTAATGTTCAAGAGTCTGTCTGTTTACCAGACTCGTCCATTTATCAAAGTATTTTGGTTTCTGATTCAGGAAAGGTGAAATAATAAACACTGAACAATGAAAGTCAGTTTTTCAGGAATGTTTGGATAAAAATAAAAAGGAAAACAAACACATTTAGCCTTTTTATGTTTGAAATGGCGTAGCTACTTGCTCTTTTAGCTCCCGTGGATTCTGTTGAAACCTTTGTTTTAGTTAGATCATATATTTTTTTGAAATCAGTTTCTTGGTAACAGTTGGTATACTTTGGCATATGTTAGCATCATTTGAAACATTGGAAATTAAAGAATAAATTTGGTTTTTAATAAATTTAGAATAGCTTTCTTTTTCTCAATATGAAAAGCAGTTCTGGTTTGAGCTATTTGACAACTAATTTCAAGTCCAGGAAGGTAGATATAATGTGTAATGAAGGAATAATTGGTAACTTTTTTTGTGTTTTTTCCCATATCTTTTAATTGGTCTTTAGATGTATGGACAGTCACATGTAAACAAAGATTTCCATATAGATGAGTAACTTTTTATTTTTATTTATTTTTTATTTTAAAAATATATATATATTTTATTGATTTTTTACAGAGAGGAAGAGAGAGGGATAGAGAGTTAGAAACATCGATGAGAGAGAATCATCGATCAGCTGCCTTTTGCACAGCCCCTACTGGGGATGTGCCCGCAACCAATGTACATGCCCCTGACCGGAATCGAACCTGGGACCTTTCAGTCCGCAGGCTGATGCTCTATCCACTGAGCCAAACCGGTTTCGGCTAGATAAGTAACTTAAAAAAAAAAAAAAAAAAATATATATATATATATATATATATATATATATATATATATATATTATTGATTTCAGAGAGGAATGGAGACGGAGAGAGAGAAACATCAATGATGAAAGAGAATCATTGATTGGCTGCCTCCTGCAAGCCCCCCACCGTGGATCGATCCCAAAACCCAGGCAGGTGCCCTTGACTGGAATCAGCCCGCAGGTCAATGCTCTCTCCACTGAGCCAAACCAGCTAGGGCATAGATAAGTAACTTTTTTCATTGTTTAATTTTTCTTTCCAGAACTTCACTGTTAGAAACGTGAGACTAATGCTCTCTACCCAGTGTGGTTGTGGGAAGCACTTAGGAGTGGGCAGGGAGGGATAGATAATGAGTTTGATTTATTTGGTAGCAAAAGTTAGGGGCCCTTTTGGGTAGTTTGAAATCTTTGGAAATTCAAGTATGTCTTTGAATGGGTTTAGGTTAAGTGTAGTCATAGAATCAGTAAATTTTAGAACTAAAATTCATTTATTATAAATTTATTCCAATCATTCCAACCTCCTCATTCACTGATGAAGCCAAGCCCAGTTGTCCTTGACTTTCCCCACACCACAGAGATGGGAAATTGCAAAACCAAGGCTCCAACCTGGTGCTTCAAAATACCACATTGCCTCTTCTAAGGCTGTTGTTGGAAGCATTACAGAGAACATCAGCAAGATTTAGAAAACTCAAGTGATCTTGAGTTGTTCCAAAAAGGTCCTGCTTGCTGGTGCTACTGCCTTTTTTCTTGTAGCAGATATTGTTATCCCTGTCAGGAAAGAGAGCTGCACATAGCTGTATATAAACATAGGATTACATGGCTCGATTTTTTAAAATGTTGACTTGTGGCAGGTGAGTATTCAAACTAAGCAGAAACTTTCAGCCAAGAAAAAATGTCTGATTCCCCAAATATATGGAGTAGGCAAAAGTAGGTTTACAGTTGTGACTATGCAAAACAGTTGATTCTTGTATTATTATTTGTTAATTATAAGTATTATTTACTTGCATTACAACTGTCAGCCTACTTTTGCCCAACTCTGTATGCTAACCTAACTTTCTTCCCTCCAACTATCTGACTCCCCATCAGTCTGTTGCTCCCCCACTTCATCAAAAGTTTATCAGACAATACCAAGGATAAGAAATGCTGTTACTGTCAAATAACATGTATCCTATGCTTAATGGTGCTGGGTACTATTTACTCAACACTTCTTACATGCCAGGCATTAAGCTAGGATCTCTTGCTTATGTTATTTTGTCCCTACGGTTTTATGAAATGGATATTACCTTCTTTTACAGATAAGGAAACTATGACTTAATGAAGTTAACTAACAGCTAATATGTAGACAAACTGGGTGTGGAACCATGGTTTTTTGATCCTGAGACATTGATTTTAAATCAGAACATGTTCATATTGTTCTGGCCTGTGGGGCATTTGTTTCACCATTATTTTATTTTTTATGTTTGATATTGGTAGAGGTCTGTGAATCTTCTACCCAAGAGGCAAACTAGTACTGACACTAATTTGTTCAAGATCTAGAAGGAAAATACAAGAGCACCTGCAGTGATATGCATAGGCACTGAGGAACATTTGAGAGGCCCCAGATCTCCCATGCAAGAAGAGCTCATTGATTGGAAAGCTTTTATGGTTAGGAAACAGACATTTCAGTGGTTGGAAACTGAACTAATCATGCCATATTTGCATTTGGTCAAGTTAGTGGTGGCCAGTATTCAAATCAAGTTAAAAGGATCCCTACTGTTTATCGGTTACTTTGGTTGTTAATGACACGGAAAGGATTATGCATGTCTCATTGCCCCTCCCCTCCCCCCGATTTACATGTGAGTTGCTTTTTAAATCTCATTTATCATTGTTCCTCATTTCATTGTCCGTCAAATACTTTCTGACCTCTAAAGCACTGTGGTTTAATAGTTAATTATTGTTATTTATGGATCCCCAAAGCAAAAAATTTTGTAAGGCTGAAGTATATCTTTTATATCTTAATGAAAAAAAAAAGATTTAAATGAATGGTAAGGTTCTTCCCCTCCCTCCATAGAGGTAGGTGATATATTCTCTGTAGCTGAAAATTAGAAGAGGTAGCCAAGGCCGGTTTGGCTCAGTGGATAGAGTGTCGGCCTGCAGACTGAAGGGTCCCGGGTTCGATTCCAGTCAAGGGCATGTACTTTGGTTGTGGGCACATCCCCAGTGGGGGGTGTACAGGAGGCCACTGATTGATGTTCTCTCATCGATGTTTCTGGCTTTCTATCCTTCTCCTTTCCTCTCTGTAACAAATCAATAAAATATATTTTTTTTAAAAAAAGAAGAAAATTAGAGGAGGTAGTATTTGTGGAGCCTTTTTAAAAAATGGATTTTCTAATTGAATTTATTGGGGTAACATTGGTTAATGAAATTATGTTTCAGGTACACAGCTCTACAGTACATTATCTGTATATTGTGTGTTTACCAGCACAAGTCAAGTTTCCTTCATCACCATTTATTCCTCCCCCCATCCTCTTCTCTCTGGCAATCACTGTGCTGTTGTCTGGAGCCTTTTGAATTATGAAAGGGCAAGACCTGGAAACTGGCAAGAGGGCACATTCAGTTGAGAGAAATTCTTAGATAAAGCATCATTGCTGGGGCCGCTGACATGGGTCACAGTCTCTGGCCCTGTCCACCAAGAGGCTTGCTGAATCTACCTCCATGGTGAAACGGATTGGAATGTCTTTTCATGACTTTTTAATTTTGCCTCTGTATTCATCCTGCCTAAGGTCAACTGGACTTGGCTTGTCTCATTTTAAGCAAATTTTAAGCAAATGAATGCTGTAAATTATATTGTAGAAAACATTTACCGGTAAATTCCTTCTGTGCACACCCTGCTGGGCATTTTAACAATGCGTTTGCATAAAATAATAATGTGTTAATTATAACAAGCTGCTCTAAAGCAAGCCTGGTAAGAACGAATTTCTACTTGGCTGCTAATGGTAGATATATCTACGTGAAAAGCCTCAAACCGTATTTCATTTGAAGTATTCTGTACTTTAGATTACAATGAATTTGTAGTTTTTTCTCGCAACTTAATTTAGATGAAAATCAACACAGAAAGAGCTACATAATTAGCTTCATTTTTCAGGATATTTCATTATCAAAGAGCATAGCATGTAAGTATATGCTTACAGTTTTTAGTGTCCAGATACTTAGACGTTTCGCCGCCCTAACTCTCTTGTTTCCTGCCTCTTCTCTTCCCCATGTTTTATGCTAAGATAGAATGGAAAAGGACAGTGGGGTGATACTGCGCTGAAGGCTTTTATGCCTAGAAGCTAAAATACCATGGCCTCAATCTGCCAGTTTTCCACGGCTCTGTCCTACCTAATGACAGCTGATTTCAAAGGTGTCTGGTTGTCATGTAAGCAGAGTGACATTTTAACTGCCAGAGGGGGTATTTTCAAGGGACTTTATTCCCTAGTAGCTAATCAGCTACTTCAGAGAGAGCTGGTCAGACTATAAGTCACAAGAAATTTACAGTTTGGTTTATTATTTTTTTTCATAGAAATTGTCATTGATCAAACTGTATATTTACATGCAGTTGTAAGAAATAGTACAGAGAAAAATTCATTATACTTTAGTGGTAGCATTTTTAAGAACTGTTGTAAAATAATACAACCAGGATATTAACATTGATATAAACTGGCGATCTGATTTAGATTCCCCTTGTTTTACTTGTACTCAGGATATATCTGTGTCAGGATACGTATTTAGTTCTATATAATTTTATCACATCTATAGGTCTGCATATCACCATCAGTCATGACAGTGAATAATTCCATCAACCAAAGATCCCTTTTGTTGCCATTTATAACCATAGCCACCTCCTACGCACTTCACTCCCCAATCCTTGGCAACCAATAATCCATATCAAAGATATTATATATATAATGGAATCATATCAATATATAACCCTTTGGGATTGTTTTTTTTTTCCATTTAGCATAATTCCTTGGAGATTTATCCACATTGTTACATGCATTAATAGTACTTTCCTTTATATTGCAGAATTACTCCAGTTAAAGGACACCAGTTATAGGGTCAGTCTCACTATTTGACTCTTAGAAATAAAACTATAATAAACATTCATGTACAGGTTTTTGTGTGGACATTTATTTTCATTTCTCTGGGATAGATACCCAAACATGCAATTGTGGCTCACATGGAAATTGCATGTTTAGTTTTATAAGAAGCTGACAAACTGTTTTTCAGAGTAGCTGAACCATTTTACTTTCCCACAGCTATGTATGAGTGACCAGTGTCTCCACATTCTTATCAGCACTTTGTGTTTGTCACGTGTTTATTTTAGCCACTCTGATAGGTGTGTAGTGGCATCCCATTGTGGTGTAATTTGCATTTCCTTGGTGGCTGGTGATGTTAAATATGTATTTTTGTGCACAATTGCCATCTGTATATCTCCTAACATGAAATCTGGGTTTCTTGCCCATTTTCTAACCAGGAATTCTTGTTGTTTTAAAAAGGTTTTGTATTGATTTTTTTAAAAATTTTTTGTTTAGAGAGAAAGTCACGCCGAAACCGGTTTGGCTCAGAGGTAGAGCGTTGGTCTGCAGACTAAAAGGTCCCGGGTTCGATTCCGGATGTACATTGGTTGGGCATGTACATTGGTTGCGGGCACATCCCCGGTAAGGGGTGTGCAAGAAGCCGCTGGTCGATGTTTCTCTCTCATTGACGTTTCTAGCTCTCTATCTCTCTCCCTTCCTCTCTGTAAAATATCAATAAGATATATTTAAAAAGAGAGAGAGGGAGAGGGAGAGAAAGTCAGGGGAAGGGAGAAAGTCAAAGTCAGAGAGGGATGGAAAGGAGGGGCAGAGAGAGATAGAGAAATAGAGATATACAGAGGTAGAGATAGATTGATAGATAGATAGACGAGACATAGATAGATAGATAGATAGATAGATAGATAGATAGACTGACAGACCGACAGACAGACAGACAGACAGACAGACAGATGGGTGGGGGGGAACATCTAAATGAGAGAGAAATATCTACCAGTTGCCTCCCTTTCACACCCCAACTGGGACTGAACCAGAACATGGGCATGTGTCCGGACCAGGAATCAAACGGGCAACCTTTTGGTACCTGAAATGATGCTCAGCCAACTGAGCCCACTGGCTAGGACATGTTTTTTTGTTTGTATGTTTTGTTTTTAAAGAATTACATATTTTGTAATTAAGCATCATTTGGAGGCCAGTTCCCTAGAGAATAAAATTGAAACTCTGCAACTTAGTACGTAAGACTTTTTGTGGTCTGGCCCAGTTGGCTTTTCTAATCTTATGAAATTACCCACCTATATGAGACTGACTTACATTCCTAAACACATTATTCCCGCTCAAAGATTTGTTCCGTTATCTGGCACACTTTTTCTCTGAGACAGATTATCTCTCATCCTTCTAGACCTAACTCAAGTGTTATCTTCTGTGGATCTCTTCCCTTCCAATATAGAAAAGGTAACAAAATATCCCTACCTCTACCACCTACCTATTTATCACTTACACAATTCTGTTTTTCTTTCTAATATTTCCTATTCTTGTCAGTATATTATCTATTTATTTATTTGCTCATCTGTCTGCCCTACTAGAATACAACCTGTATGAATGAGAAATACTTATTTTGTTACATCACTTTATCCTCAGTGCCTACAGCAGTGCCTGATATGTAGTAGGCACATAGTAAGTATTTATAGAAAGACTGAATGAGGAAGTGAATTTGTGGATACCTGTGGTGCCACTCTTTTCCATAGTATACTGCCTGCCATATACTATTTATCTATAATAATAAAAGCATAATATGCTAATTAGACTGGACAGCCAAACGACCTTCCAGATGACCTTCCTAGGCTGCGAGGGCCCTAGGCAATTTCGTGCATCAGGCCTCTAGTAGTATAATAAAAGCAATAACTAACATTTACCATATACATAGCAGCATAAGGCTCCCCTTTACTTGGTCTCCTATTGCACAGCACTAACTCATCATTTTATCATAACACTCTGTTGACCTCCCCTTCCACCCCCCTCCATAAAAAATAAATCTGAGCTATATGAAAAATAAATATTGTAAGAAATTATAAGGCCTTTGTATCACTAGCCTCAGCAGATACCTGGCACAAAATAGGTGGTCACATCTGAGTAAATAGTTGTCAGGTTATATATTGCTTTTTATATGTGTGAGGTCAGAATCCAGCTGTATTTTGAATAAACCAGTATCCCACTGACCAGGCTTGCAGAATGCACAGGAAACATCTGTTAATTTTGGAAAGCAAGCACCCTGATTTGGAGAATTACTGCTATTTGCTAAAACAAAGCTCCCTTGGAGAGAGCAATTGAGTTAAAAGGCCTCACATGCATCTGTCCATACTGAGCTTTCCTTCCATATTATGGACTAGTTAAACAGGAAACGTTCCATTCCTCTCCTTCCACCAGTCCTCTTATCAACCCTGCTGAAAGAAGCCATGGGATCTAACTCCATGCCAATCAAGAGCAGTTTTTAACAGTTTCCCAAGTAGTATAGATCTTAACATATTTTCATGTGCTGTCCAGAGAGCACAGATAATTGTATCACACACAAAAGTCAAAGTTTTAGAAAACTCTTCTTAA
Source organism: Vespertilio murinus (assembly GCA_963924515.1). Classification (NCBI taxonomy): domain Eukaryota; kingdom Metazoa; phylum Chordata; class Mammalia; order Chiroptera; family Vespertilionidae; genus Vespertilio; species Vespertilio murinus. Next base: position 178,737,095 of record OZ004707.1, on the reverse strand, counting down.
ATGAAAGAACATGCCTTGTATGTAGTAAGACTAGAAGGAAAAAAATCTGGGCAGTCTGGAGGAATCTTTGGAGTTAGCAAAAATTTACAAAGATGTCCCGAAGTCACAAGCCTGGTGAAGGGGCCTGGTGCAGTTTTTATATATGGGAAATGATCATAATGATTTAGGTATACAAAACATGTTTTCCCATACAGGGTGAATTATCATCAATTTAAATGTTAGCCTGCTGCCCTAGCAGGTTTGGCTCAGTTGGTAGAGCGTCGGCCCTGCACTGAAGGGTCACAGGTTCAATTCTGGTCAAGGACACATACCTTGGTTGCAGGCTCCATCCTTGGCAGCAGGCTCGATCACTGATGCATGACGGAGGCAACCAATCTATGTGCATCTCTCACATTGATGTTTCTCTATCTCTGTCTCTCCCCCTCCCTTCTACTCTCTAAAAATCAATGGAAAAATATTCCTGGGTAAGGATTAACAACATCAACAAAAGACTTCTTCACAAAAAAATGACAGTATAAAACATTATTAAATAAACAGAAAAATAATATTTAAAATATTTGCCTGCTCTTTTTGGTCAAACATTTAATTAACCAAATGATTTCACAGGCCTTGTAAGACCTGTGGGCCGAACTTTCCCCACCCCTGCCCCAGCGGGTTAGATGGGTGTTTATTTTTAGGCTGTCTACAGGAAGTATATTGAAAACCATTACTATAATTTACATGGTGTGATATTTTATTTTATTTTTTGCATTGGGGAGGAGTCCAGATGGGGCTGGCAGTGTCCAGCCCCTCCTTTCCCTTGCCTTTGACCTTTCCTTTCTATATATTAAAAACCAACAACAACAATTTGTGAGAAACGCTTGAAATAATTAAGATTAGTCAACTTGAAGAAGGGTGAATGGGGATTTTCAATTCTTGGTGTATTAATTTTTTAATTATAAAAGTTACATAGAATTTTTTTTTTATAAGATTAAATGTGCAGAAAGTAAAAAGAAAAAACGCTGCCCCCTTTTCCTCATTAACCTCCTCTATTCCAGTTGAAAGAAAAGGTTTTTGGAGTTATGTTTGTTTGCTTTGTGTGTTGGCATGGAAAGTTTCAGAGTCAGTGGAAAGTTTAGGGGCAGTTAATCTCTGTCCCCAGGACATCATTATCTAGGAGGCACTTGAGAGAGGCCGAGCTGTCTGCACCGCTTCCCCCTGGGCAGGAACGGTCTTCCTTCTTGTGTGTCCCCTCCGGGCCTAACACACAGCCTCACCCTTCAGGAGCTCCTAAAGGCTCTGCGAGCACTTGCCCTCATCACGGATGGAGGAGCTGATGGTGCTTTGCCTTTCTGTCTGTTCCTATTTCTCTCCTGTTTCCTGCTTTTCTTAATGTTGTCTGGTATCTTCATTTCTCCCTCCTTCCCTCCTCTCTGCTCCTATTTGTGCGTGGACCTTCAGTCAGTGGCAGCAGGTCAGTGTTTTGAAGTGCACCAACTAGACCAGGGGTGGGCAAACTTTTTGACTCGAGGGCCACAATGGGTTCTTAAACTGGACCGGAGGGCCGGAACAAAAGCAACCTGACCATGCTGGCACTCTCATCTTGGGCTGCTGGTGAAGGAGCGGAGGGGAGAGCAAGAGGACCCTCCGCTTATTCGGCTCCGTGGGCCGGGTAGAATAGCCTAACGGGCCGGATCCGGCCTTCAGGCCGTAGTTTGCCCACGACTGAACTAGACTGCACTTTAATCCAGTGCAAAAACCTGTATTTAGAAAAGAAATACAGGTAGTTTGCTTTACATTGCAAAATGAAAGTCATGTTACCAAAGGAATCAGCAACTTCGTTGCATAAGTGACACATGTCTCTTATGTCACTCATAGGCCTTTTCAGCTTTATTGCTTGTTAAAGTTGTCATCATTATGATCATTATTTATCAAAGAGGGACAAAGCTAACTGCTAGTTGCTTAAAAAGCACCTTCACTTCTAGCGGGATACCTCTAAATTAGTCATGTGTGTTGGTGACTGAAATTCTTTGTAAGTAGGAATCAATATCGTCACATGTGTGATACTGACTATTCTGAGCTTCGGGATATTATTGTAAAAGTAGTAAGCTACCTGAAAGAAGCAGTGAAGTTAAACATGGGAAACCAGCCAGGAGTGACCGTGGCTCATATGAACTAATCGCAGGAGTTCTTTACTCAGCAGTGTAGGCTGTGATGAGCTGTTTCACATGACTATAATGCAGAAGTTTCTCTGTGAAGTCATTTTTGTATACAGGTCTAGACTCTTAATGCAAAAGCAGCCACAGCCCAAGCCGGCTTGGCTCAGTGGATAGAGCATTGGCCTGCAGACTCAAGACTCCCAGACTCGATTCTGGTCAAGGGCATGTACCTCGGTTGCAGGCACATCCCCAGGGGGAGGTGTGCAGGAGGCAGCTGATTGATGTTTCTCTCTCATTGATGTTTCTAGCTCTATCCCTCTCCCTTCCTCTCTGTAAAAAATCAATTATTCATATATATATACATATATATGAATATGAATATATATGAAAAACATATATATATATATGTTTTTTTTAATTATTATTATTTTAAAGCATCCACAAACAGTACGAAACCAATGTGCATGTCTGTGTTCTAATAAAACTCTATTTGTGGACACTGAAATTTCAGTTCGATGTAATTTTCACATGCCACAAAATACTCTTGATTTTTTTCACCATTTAAAAATGTAAAAACCATTCTTAGCTCATAGACCTTGGAAAAAGAGGTAGCAAGCTGGCTGGCTTTGCTTACTCATATGATACTATTTTTTGTGAGATGTTAGGAGACAGTCATTCATTGATACAAGAAATAGAGCGCTCAGGCATCACATTAACTTCTGGTGTTACCAGCGGTGAGCAAGAACAAAAATTTCCAGTTCCTCTTGATATTTTGTTCAGTGGACCATGATGTTCTCCCTCTTCACATGTCTGTTTGTAAAAAAATTTGTCTTTGTTTCCTGTCTATTGTGTGTACCAGGCATGTTCACATTATCGGAAGTGAAAAATTAAAGAGCCAGAAGTTACATACAACCAAGTTGAGTGGTGGAGCCTAGATTTAAATGCAAGTTTGTCTTAGGCTGAAACCAGTGTTTTTTCTCCTGTCCTTCTACTGCATTTTCTCTAGAAATGAATGAAACTTGATGAAATCTTTGTGATCTTTTTCAAAGTGAATCTGTTTATCTCACTTCCTGAATGCATGTTTATTTTCGCTCCCCTTACATTTTCCTTGACTCTAGCTGCCGAAGATGTTACCCAAGTTTGATAGCAGTGTTATGGTTTTTCTTGGTTTCCCAATCAAGTAGGTTAAAAATAATCACAGAGCTAGCTACTCAGCACTGTAACTCGTGCAAAAAAAACTGACGCGTGGGATCAAGAGTGGGGAAAGAAACTCATGCCCTTTCCTGATGCTCTCTGCAACCTCTCTTGTCTTGAAAAATATGGACCTTTGCCCCCAAGGTGCTCTGAGAAAGAAATAGTTTCCATATGGATTTGGGGGGTTATTGATGATCCATTGTTGGTCTAGAGTTGACCTACACATCAGTTCTTTTGTGGATAGTACCCGAGAAAGAGACATGATAAATAATAGTTCTTCATGTATAGTTCTAAATAAGGAAGTGGGACTGATTCATTCGTGAGTAATAATTTAACCTCCCCCTCCCGGGCTCTGCAGGGGCTCCCAAGAAGCCTACCGTTCTTACTCCATAGCTGCGGGAAATCCCAGTTACAGGCTGTGGTTCCTGTTAGAAAATGGGAACACTCAAGTAGGCTGGGATAAAATAAGATCTGGGCACTGAAAGCAGATGTCTGCAGGGTTTAACCACGGGTTCCCTTGTAATTCCCCACGACTGTATTAATGTAACTTGGAATATGCCATCTTTCTGTAGCACATGATATCAATAGTACCTTTAACTTGAAAACTGCTTGAGTTTTTCATGGCAGAGTGTTGGGATGTGTATGCAAAATGTAATTAGGGCCCTGGCTGGTATGGCTTCAGCGGTTAGAGCATCATCCTGTACACCAAAGGTTACCAGTTTGATTCCCAGTCAGGGCGCATGCCTGGGTTGTGGACTCAATCCCTGGTCAGGGCGCATGTGGGGAATGCAGTTGATGATGTTTCTCTCATACATTGATGTTTCTCCTCTATCTAAAATCAGTAAAACATGTCCTCAGGTGAGGGTGAAAAAAAAAAAAAAGTAGGTCTACAGTTCTTTGTATGGAAAATAATACAGTAATCCTATATAATAAAGAGGGAATATGCAAATTGACCATCATGCCATCACAAAGATGGCAGCTCCCATAGTCACAAAATGGTGGTGCCCAGTCCCCCAGCCTCTCTGGAGTCCCCCAGTCCTTTCAGCCCCGCTGGGCCCGCCCTCAGCACCCCAGCCGTCCTGGGCTGGCCCCAGGCACAGACAAGCCCTGGATATCGACTGCCCAGCTGCCCAGGGTGGGCTCGAGGCACAGGCAAGCCTCGGATGGCAGCTGCTTAGCTATCCAAAGGCCAGCTGAGGCTTGCGCTGCCAGGAGTGGTAGCATCAGAGGTGTGATGGGGGTGTTGCCTTTCCCTGATCACTGGGTCACTGAAGGCTTCCCTCCAGCCCTGAAGGCTCCCAGACTGTGACGGGGGGGGGGGGGGGGGGGGGAGGCCAGGCTGAGGGAGCCCCCTCAAGTGCATGAATTTTCATGCACCGGGCCTCTAGTTAATTAAATAATAATACAAGATAAACTCTGTGTTTCTTGTACTCACAACTGTAAACCTACTTTTGCCCCACCCTGTACTCACAGCTCAGGGGACAAAGACATAGCATGCCATGCAGGGCCACACTGATGTTGCACTTGGAAAGAGAGTGAACCACCAGGGACTGTGGGAGGCAGGTTTTATAGTTTTAGGAAGGAAGAGTGCCCCTGTGGTTCCCATGGGAGGATGAGATTAGCTAGTTTGAATAATTCTACCTGTTGGCAAGGAATTATAATCCTCTACTCAGGGCTAAGCCAGAACTGTCTCTGTGATAAAGAAGGTTGTTTTGCTAGGGGACCTTGGGGGGGTGGGGGGAGGGTAGGGGCGGATGGACGACAGCGTAACTTATAGTTAGGTCATTCAGGGCCCTCCTGGTTTTCCCCAAAGGTCGAGGCAGAACACAGTTTTAGGCCTTATTCCATAGTGGTTTTGTACTGAGATATGGTGGGGTTCTTATGATGATCTGGTTCTTAGAGGGGCTGGTGATTGAGAAGTAAAAGAAAGAGACAAGACATAAAATGGAAGGAGGAAGCTGGGACGGGACCGCTGCCCTCTTCTGATGGAGAGAGGGTGACCCGGAGCCCAAGCAGCATGTTTTTTCACCAAAAGTCAAGACAAAGGAGATTATTTGCATTCTTGAGTAGGCCTGAGCATTCCTAGTGCTAGATTGGATTTACATATCAAAACCCACTTCCCTACACCTGGGCAAAGATAAGAGTCTGCCTTTTTTGGTAAGATGTGTTACCCAGACAGAAGCTTTGCCTGTTGCATTGGCTTCAGCTGACAATCATTAGGGAAGAATGCCCATGGCGCTCTCTACACTGAGTCACAGTCAAAAGTATAGCATGACAGAGGGAACGGTCATGTTCTCCAAACTTTTCACCACCTTTTCAGTGGCTGTGAGGAATAAGATGAAGAGACATTAGCAGAAGCAAGCTGGCACAGAGACACCCTGTTAAAGAAGGTAGTCACAGGGTGAGCTGTTTGTTTTTACTTACTCACCACCCAGTCTCACTCCGTGGTGCTGCTCCCCCAGTGGGTTTCTTACTCTTGTGTAAGAACCAGGTCAAGGGAGGCCTTGGGTTTGGATCCCAAGGTCCCAGTATGGATGATGACTGTCTCTTCTGCGGTGGCTGCTTGCCAGCCATGGTAGCAATAGGAACCTCTCTAACATGGTGGGCTCTCTAACTTCTTATCACCTAAAAAATGCCCCCACCCAAAGCACCCTCCACATCACTTACAAGCCTTTGCTCACACTGTTTCTCCCACTTAGGATGCCTTTGCTCCTCCTTTTGTTCGCTGGGGTCTGTTTTCTCAAGTCTCACACTCAGGTCTCTCAGACTGCCCCAGCCTGCATGGGGTATTTTTCTGGCTCCGTAGCCCTCAGTGTCTATGCATTGCCTTTAACATTTAGCATACTCTAACTTTTAGTTGTTCCCTGCCTTTATACTAATGGATGTAGTTATTTCACTTCTTTCTGCTTTATCTGTTAAGAAAAGTTTTACTCAGCATGTAAAAAGAGAAGTGACCATAGAATTTCGTTTGAACACTATCTGTAATTCCTTTAGCTTATCTTTACCCAGCCCTAAAATAATACAATTCATAATAAGCCCTCAATAAATATTTATGGAAATAAATGGTTACAGTATTATATATTTTAAATAATACTATGTATGTGAAAATGCATGTATGCATGTATGTATGTATAAATTCATTTATGTAAATAGATTGTATGTGTGTGCTTGTGTGTCGCAAATATGAAGCACCCTCATGTAGTCGTCCCAGCACCATTATTTCTGGTGGCCTTTATTTGATGAGGTACTACTGAGTTATGTATTACATAATGGGGAGGTAAAGGGAAGAAATGATATTAGGTCAACCGTAAGTTCATTTAATTTTTAAAAATTTTTCAACAAAATGAATACCATCTTTGCTATAATGACAAAACTGGACTGGAAACCTGGTAGATATTTTTGGAGGCAATTCTTAGCTCAGTAAAATGCTTTGCTATTTGTATTAACAAAAGATTTCTCTCTACATTTCATTCTTAAACGTATTTTGTACTGGTTTCAGGTGTATAGCATAGTAGTTAGATAATCATGTATTTACAAAGTGTTCCTCTCAATATTTATCGTATGTGCCTGGCACCATGCATAGTTATTGCAATATTATTTATTCTATTCCCTATGCAGTATTTACATCCTCATGATTATTTTGTAACTGCCAATTTGTTATTCTTAATCCCTTCATCACTTTTTTTTATTTTTTATTAAGGTATTATGTGTACACATCTTACCATTGCCCCCCCCCTCCCATTCATGCCCTCCCTCCCCAGAGTTCTGTGTTCATTGGTTGTACTTATATTCATGCATACCAGTCCTTCGGTTGTTCTCTTATCTCCCCCCAGGTCTCCTTCCCCTCCCTGCTGTCATTTGACATTCTGCTTGTTTTATGGTGACTATCTCAGGATCACATGAATAGAGTCCGCTTCTCATTTGGCAGTCTGCTTGTTTTATGGTGACTATCTCAGGACCACACGAATAGAGTCTGCTCCTCCTCTGGTTCTCACCGCCCCTCCCCCTGGGTCCCTCTGCTTCCACCGGGACACACGGCTCTCCTGGTGCACACGGCCCCCTGGGACACACAGCTCACCTGGGGCACATGGCCCCCTGGGACATATGGCTCACCCAGGGCACACGGCCCCTCTCGGGCGCTGGGGTCGCATATTGGAGGGGCCACGCTAGCTCCTTGCTAGCACGGCAGGCAGGCTGGGACGGTTGCAGGCGGGCTGAGATGGCTGAGGGGGATAGACCGCCCTCAAAGGTGTCTTGTTTGGTGCGGAAGTGGAGCAGCTGCGGACACGGAGGCTAAGTTCTGAGGCCACCCACTCCCTGAGCCCAGGGCGTAGTGAGCTCTGTTCTCGGTGGATTTCCTTTATTCGCGGCGGCGGTGGCAGGTGGTGGTGGCCGGTGCGGCAGTGACGGTCACTCCTGTGGTTCAATTTCCACTGTAGTTTTAAAGTTCACATGGCGGCAGTGGCGGGAGCTTCGGCTCTGCCATGCAATGGCTGAGGGAGGACTCGCCGGGGCCGCTAACGGAAGGCGCCGTGCCGGCTCCTCACCAGTACGGTGGGTGTGCTGGGAAGGTTGTGGGTGGGCTGAGATGGCTGGGGGCGGAGAGTTCCCACTCAATGGTGTCTCCTTTGGTGCAGAAGCAGAGCTGCTGTGGACGCAGAGGCTAAGTTCTGAAGCCACACTCTCTCTGAGCCCGGGGCGTAGTGAGCTCTGATTTCGGTGGGTTCCCATTCGCGGGTGCCGCGACGGTAGCTCCTGTGTCTCAATTTCCCCTGTAGTATTAAAATCCACATGGCAGTAGTGGCGGAAACTTTGGAGCCGGCTGCTGACGATGGTGGCGGAAAGAGTCGCTGGGGTGCAAAGGGAAGGCACCGTGCCATCTCTTTTCCAGCACGGCGTGCGGAGACTGGGCCGAGCCAGCTGTGGTGGCGGTGGCGACGCAAGGACTCACCGGGTGTCTCAAATGGAATGCACTGCGCCAGCTCCCCACCAGTAAGGTGCGTGCGGAGACTGGGCTGAGCCGGCCACAGGCCGAGAGACACCGTGACAGCTCCTTGGGATGGTGTGGGCATGCGTCAAAGGCATGGCGAAGGTCCCATATCAGCTCCCTGGTTCCCACGGCTGGCGGGCTGGCCCAGTCCCTGGGCCCCAGGGCAGAGCAAGGTCTGGCTTCCCTCATTCCCGGTGGCAGCGTCTCCAGCAGGTCCGGGTTCGCCGTAGTTTTAAACTCCACATGTTATAATTTTTGTTTTAAAGTCTACTTTGTCTGATATCAGAATTGCTACCTCAGTTTTCTTTCAGAGTTCTTGCAGAGTTCATTTATATTTACAGGTAATATCTTCTTCCATCCCTTTACTTTCAGACTATGTGTGTCTTTTGATCTGAAGTGGGTCTTGTACGCAGCATATGTATAGTTGTTGTTTTCTTATCCATTCAGCCACCTCTGTCTTTAATTCAATTACACTTAAAGTAATTATTGATTGGTATGTAACTATTGCCATTTTATTACTCATCTTTTTGATCTTTAAAATTTATTTTCTTCTTAAAGAAGTTCTATAACATTTCTTTTAAACCTGGTTTGGTGGTGATGAATTCCTTTAGCTTTTTGTTATCTGGAAAACTCTTTATCTGATTTTAGATTCTAACTGATAGCTTTGCTGGGTAGAGTAATCTTGCTTGTACATTCTTGTTTTTCCTTACTTTAAAAATTTCCTGCCAGTCCCTTCAGGTCTGTGAAGTTTCTGCTGCGTAATCAGCTGACAGTTTTATGGGAGCTCCCATGTAGGTAACGAACTACTTTTCTCTTGCTGCTTTTAAGATTATCTCTTTGTCTTTAACCTTTGGCTTTCTAATTATGTGTCTTGCTGTGGGCCTCTTTGAGTTAATTTGTTTGGAACTCTACATCTCCTGTACTTGTATGTTTATTTCCTTTGCTAAGTTAGGGAAGTTTGCTGTCATTTTTCAAATAGGTTTTCAATTCCTTGCTCTCTCTCTTCTCCATCTGGTACCTCTATGATGCAAATATTGTACATTTGATGTTGTCCCAGAAACCCCTTAACTGTTCTCATTTTGTGTGTGTGTGTGTGTGTGTGTGCGTGTGTGTGTGTTTCTGCTACTTTGTCTTCCAAATTGTTAATTTGATCCTCTGTTTCATCTAGTCTACTGTTGATACCCTGTAATGTATTTTTTTTTAATCCTCACTGGAGGATATTTTTTCATTGATTTTGAGAGAGAGGGGAAGGGAAAGAAGAGGGAGGGAGGAAAGGAGGAAGAGAGAGAGGGAGGGAGAGGGAGAGAGAGGGAGGGAGAGAGAGGGAGGGAGAGGGAGAGAGGAAGAGAGAAACAAACAAACAAACAAGCAAACAAACAAACAAACATGGTTGTGAGAGAGACACATTGATTGGTTGCCTCTCACACATGCCCCTACTAGGGCTGGAGAACTTGCAATCAGGGTATATGCCTTTGACTGGGAATTAAATAGTGACCTCCTGGGTCATAGGTTGACTGTAAAGAATAGCTGGGCTATAAAGAATTCTTTATTTCAGTTATTGTACTCTTCATTTCTGACTGGTCCTTTTTTATGTTTTTTTATTTTTTATTTTTTATCTCCATTTTTATGTTTCTGATGTCTTTGTTAAAGTTCTTGCAGAGTTCATTTACTCCTCCCTTAAGTTCATTGAGCATTCTTACATCCAGTATTTTGATTTCTGCATCTGGTAGGTTGCTGGTCTCCATTTTGTTCAGTTCTTTTTCTGGACTTTTGTTCTGTTCTTTCATTTAGTACTTATTATTTTTTCTTCTCCTTTTGGCTGCCTCTCTGTGTTTATTTCTGTGCATCAGGTAGAGCTGCTATGTCTTCCAGTCATGGCAAGGGGCCTTAAGTGTAGGAGGTGTCCTTTGGGGCCCAGTAGCCCAATATCCATGGTCATCCAAGCCAGGTGCTCCCGGTGTGTCCCCTGTGGGCTTTGTGTGCCCTCCTGTTGTAGTTGAGCCTTGATTGTTGTTGGCACATCAATGAGAGGGATGGGCCCTCAGACTGATTGCCTGTGAATACTGGAAGCAAGCCTGTTTTTAAAAACCCATCATTGGCCGAAACCGGTTTGGCTCAGTGGATAGAGCGTCAGCCTGCGGACTGGAAGGTCCCGGGTTCAATTCCGGTCAAGGGCATGTACCTTGGTTGCGGGCACATCTCCGGTAAGGGGTGGGCAAGAGGCAGCTGGTCAATGTTCCTCTCTCATGGATGTTTCTAACTCTCTATCCCTCTCTCATCCTCTCTCTAAAAAAAAAAAAAAAAATCAATAAAATATATTTAAAAAAATAAAAAAAATAAAAATAAAAAATAAAAAATAAAAAATAAAAACCCATCATTGAAACCTGATATTTCTTCCTAACAGAGTCACCGAAAGCCAGTTTTTAAACATCCTCCAGTTTATATTTCAGGGAAGCTGAACATTTTTCTGTGTATTTTTTTCTTTTCTTTCTCCTTTATTTTTTTTTCTGAAGCCGTTGAACCCTGGCTTAATAGTTGTTAACACCTCTAAAAGTCATGAACAAAAAATACAAAAAAAAAAACTAATTGTGTGCATTTAAATGTTTTTATTTATTGATATTATAGAGAGCGGAAGGAAGAGAAAGAGAGAGAGAGAAACATCAATTTGTTGTTCCACTTGTTTGCATTCACTGGTTAATTCTCATATGTGCCCAGACTGGAGATCGAACCCTCCATATTGGCATATGGGAACAATGCTCTAACTAACTGAGCTACCTGGCCACGGCCAAATTGTATACATTTTATACTGCAAGTTTCTTTTTTAGTTTTTGTTTGTTTTGTTTGTTTTAGTAACAAACTCCTGATGTGCTGTCCCTTATTTTAGTGACTTTATTTGTTTGTAGTCTGTAGTTATTAAAGCATTTAACTCAAAATAGTTAATATACTCATACATATGTTAAGTTATAGATTTTTTTAACCTAAAATTATGATAATAAATTCTTTAATTTTAAAAATTAAAATAAAGTTTGTCTTTACTCTTAGCATTCTCTCAAAAGGAGATTAAAAGTTAACGTATATAAAAAAACTAATGTCTCTTTTAGTTTCTAAAAGAGGAAGGGGGAAGGATTTCTGCTATTGTAATAAGAAAAACAGCCATCCACAACCTTCCATATTATTGAAGCAACAGGGTTTCTTTTTAGTTAAAGCAGTTAGTAATGGATAAGACCTATTAGATGATCAGTTTACCTCTCTTAACATATCCGTCACACTTGTCGAACCTGATATTTATTTAGATCAGATAAGTTAGCTTCAAACTCTGTTATCTCTTTGCTTTTATATTCTGTCACTGTTGCTTTGCACATACTTGAAATAATTGTGCAAACTCCTATGTTTGGAAAGCATAAAATCATTACATGAATATATGAATTTTGCTTTATTATAGGGTAAAAATGGCACTGTATGGCTATTTCATAAGTTGAGCCCTGTTTCCTAAAAGAAGTAGAGAGATAACTTACTCATTATTGTGATAGTTCTAAGAAAATCATTTGGCTCAGCTGACTTGGCTCAGTGGTTGAGCATCTACCTAAGAACTAAGAGGTCACAGTTTGATTCCTGGGCAGGACACATGGCCAGTAGAGGGCATGCAGGAGGCAGCCGATATATGATTCTCTCTCATCATTGATGTTTCTTTCTTTCTTTTTTTTTTTTTTAATAAATCTTTATTATTCAGATTATTACAATCGTTTCTCCTTTTTCTCCCTACCACCCAGTTTCCTTCCCATCCTCTGTCCTTACCCCCTCTCCCCTCAATTGTCTTCATCCATTGGTTATACGATTTCAATCCAGTCTCTCACTGCTTCCCCACCCCTTTTCTTCCTGATAATTATCAGTCCACTCCCCTTCTTTGCCCCTGATTCTATTATATTCACCAATTTATTCTATTCCTCAGATCTTTTTTTTTCCCTTCTCTTTTCCTTTTTTCTGTATATGCATTTCAAGTGGGACACTCTCTCATTTGTTTTTGTAGGGAAACACAACAGAGTGTTCTGTAGCTAATGGCTGCAGACTGTCCAAATGTCTTAGGACCCCATGAATAAAATCCGCTCCTCCTCCGGTTCACACCGCCCCCTCCCCCTGGGTCCCACCGCTTCCCCGGGGCACATGGCTCTCCCGGGGCACACAGCTCTCCTGGGGCACACGGTCCCCTGGGGAACATGATCATTGATGTTTCTATCTCTTCCTCTCCCTTCAATAAAAACATTTAAATACATGTAAACATTTTTTTTTCTGGTGAAAATTGTGAAACAATTTTATATAGTTGGCATATAATAATATATAATATTAATTTTGTTTTTGCTAATTATTTTCATGTAATGTTCATTCTTGAAGTTGTTAGTAGTAGTTTTTTCTACTCAATCTGTGATAAATATGAAAGCAGCCAAGGGAAACACATAATCACCAAGTCATAATGAGACAGCATTTGAAAAAGAATTATAACAACATCCTGAGCACGAGCTGGTTCTGTTCAGTTTGGGCCAGCAGTAGAAAGAAGAAGAAGAGAAAGATCATAGAAGTTCATATTTACGTGTTGTGACTTGGAAGTGAGAAAGAAGATCTTGAAGGTGAGGGTATTGGAATGAACTTCTTTCAAGTTTGGAAGGAATTACAGCTACATTCTTTGTTTAAGGGGCTCAGATAAAAATCAGAGTCAAAAGAGGAAAAATAAACTAGATTTTTCAACCACAGAGGATGGGATTCAGCGCCTTTAAAGCATTCTTCAATTAACACTGCTTCTCCTTTTCTTTGCCATTCTTATCCTCTCACTTGCTGGAATGTTCACTTAATGGGGGTTTACAAGGATGTTTGGTTGGTTTTATATTCCTGAAAACTCATAGGGAAATGGATTCAATAAGCATTTTTAAAAAGACAGTTCCATCTAAAAGAGAAATCATCCTTGATGTGACATCTTACAGAAATTTGCTGTGCTTCCCAGTGGAGGATGTCCTGTCTCTATATAAAAAATAACATAAAAGTAAGTAATTTTGAACATTTATTTATTTAAAATTTTTTATTGATTTGAGAGAGAGAGAAAGGGGAGGGAGAGGAGAGAGAGAGAGAGAGAGAGAGAGAGAGAGAGAGAGAGAGAGAGAGAGAGAGAAGAGAGAGAGAGAGAGAGAGAGAGAGAGAGAGAGAGAGAGAAAGAGAAAGAGAAGAGAGAGAAGAGAGAGAGATTTGTTGTTCTACTTATTTATGTATTCATCGGTTGTTTCTGGTATGTGCCCTGACTGGGGATTGAAACCTTGATGTGTGAGGACATTGCTCTCTCCAACTGAGCAACCTAGCCAGGGCAAAGTAAGTAATTTTTTTAAAAAGTAATGGCATACTTTAAAAAACACAATTCTGAATTATTTTTAAAAAAATAATACTTAGAAAGCAATGGGATTAAATAATTATCACTCTAAATGTGAAAATCCTTGGCATGTGAAATTGAAGGAATGTTCCCTAATTAGAGGGAATTTACTTCTGGCTTTATTTTTCTTTGTTTTAATTTCAAACACTTGAAAAAAATACTTGAAAAAATACTTGAAAAAAATTATTTTCTAGGAGCAAGAGTCCTTTCAGAAGCAAATATGACTTGGAAAGGGTGGCCTGGGGGAGGTAGTCTTGACTCTGTTTTTGCAGCTTACTTTCCTTTTATTTCAATTATCAAATTATGATATAACTGAGGAAAATGTGGAGGAAACACTGTCCAGTTTCTAATCCCAGTGCAGACAGTGTTAGGAAGTTATCTTCCTGAAAAGGAAATAAAAAGAATGGAAGCGCCCCAAACTCAACGACTAGCATTGGTAAAGAATCCATATTTCAGTATTAGAAATCTAAAATTATTCGGATGGATTTGAAAGCTGTAGGAAAGTAAATTTATGGACAGTTTTCTCTGTTTAATCATGTAGAGATGAACATGTAAATACTAGCTGCCATCGTTCCTGATTTGCTGCTGAAGTCATTATCATTCCTTTCAAATAAGATCCCTGTTAACATATTTCTGTTTCAATTAATGTCACTCTTATTTTACTGGTGAGTCTTCATGAAACCTTGAAGGCATACTGGAGTTTTCTTCCCATCGCTTTGCCCTAACCCTGATGATTTCTTACATTCAATGCTTCCTCTTGCTTCCTGATGTAGCCCCCCTGGTTCAGGCTGCCTGCATTTTTGAAACTACCTTCTAGATCTCCTTCCACTTACTCTGTCTCTGTGCCTACCCCCCATTTCTCCCCCACTTAGTTCATTGGGGTTGGGTTACAAGATTAATCTCCCTCCCTAAGCTTCAGAAATCATAAATAGTCTCTACTGTGTAACATCCAGGTGTGTGGGAAGCTCCTTTAACTTCGACTTAAGCTTTGAGATCCTCAAGGGGATCTCTCCCCGATGCTAGTAAACAGGAATGTCCTTTTCCCTGGTAATGTGTGGGGAGTGGAGCAAGGGCTGTGCTTACAAAGTTTGATTGACAGAAGAGATGTCATTCTCTTCCCTATTGGCGCTAATAAGAAAGAAGTATAGGTAGTGACATGGAGCTGGGAGACCTCCTGGGAAATTGGAGTCTCCTTGTTAAAGGTCTGCAAGATGAAGGCCTAAACCAGTACTTGGCAAACTCATTAGTCAACAGAGCCAAATATCAATAGTACAACGATTGAAATTTCTTTTGAGAGCCAAATTTTTTGTACTTAAACTTCTTCTAATGCCACTTCTTCAAAAGGCCGTAGTATTTTGTGGAAGAGCCACTCTCAAGCTGCATGTGGCTCTCAGGCCACAGTTTGCCGACCCTGGCCCAAACTCTTCAGCTATTTTTCATGACCCTTGACAGCCTGACACCTGTTAACTTCTCCAAGCTTGTTTCTCATTAATTACCTATAGGAGCCTCCTGTTGCAGCCTAAGTGTCCTTTTTGTTTTCTAAATCCAAATATTCTCACTTCTATACCATTGATTGTGATGCTTAGGATGCTCCGTCTCCTTTAAACCATACACTGTTTCACTATTCCCCCAAACATGTGTTTGTGATCACCACTACCATAAATACATACTGTCTGAACGTTCCTGAATGTTTGATTGCTACCTAATATCATTTTTGTCTAATCTGTAAAAATTGACCAGGAAACTATTTTGTGTCAAGTAGTATCCTGGGGATTCAACTGTAACCAATTTTCTTGTCCTTAGGAGTGTACATTTTAATGGCAGGAACCAAGTGCAGTTGAGTAAGATTGGATAGGACTCAGAGTCAAGTAAATGAATTTGGGTTAGGGAGGGGTAGTCAGGGGAGGGTTCCTGTAAGAAAGCAATTTTCAGAATTGCAATCTCCAAACGTTTTATGCAGCATGTTTTGATTCATGCCATTTTAATATTTAAAGCTCCTTTTTTTAAAAAAAATGTTAACCTTGCCCTAACTTGTTTGGCTTAGTGGATAGAGCATCGGCCTGCGGACTCAAGGGTCCCAGGTTTGATTCCAGTCAAGGGCAGGAGGCAGCTGATCGATGTTTCTCTCTCATTGATGTTTCTAACTCTCTATCCCTCTCCCTTCCTTCCCGTAAAAAAAAACACAATAAAATATATTTTTAAAATTAAGTTTTTTTTTTAAATGTTAACCTTTGTGAACGTTTATATCCCTAATGGTTGCTATACTATATAATAGAGATATAATATGCAAATTAACCCTCACACCCTCAGAAGATGGCTGCCTAAAACCAGGCCAGCAGGGGAATTAGTGAGGGATGACCATATGACTGACCAGCAGGCTGCATGGGGTGACCAGGCCGGCAGGGGGGTTAATGAGGGATGACCAATTGACCAGTAAGCGGCATGGGGCAACCAGGCCTATTAGGGGGGTTAGTGAGGGACAACCAAATGACTGAACAGCAGGCTGTGTGGGGTGACCAGGCCAGTGGGGGGAGGGGTAGTGAGGGGCAATCAGGCCTGCAGGGGGCCAGTTAGGGGCAAACAGGCAGGTGAGCAATTAAGAGCAGTCCATGATTGTAAGAAGGATGTCCGACTGCCAGTTTAGTCCAACACCTCCCCTCCCCGCCCATGCATGAATTTCAAGCACCAGACCTTTAGTCTTCTTAATAATGGCTTTTCAAGAAAACCTCTCAGCTCCCGTTTTAGACAAAATTAAACATAATTTCTTCAAGGGTGCCATAGCTCTGTAACCGATTATTTGAAATGTTTATGCTGTTGAGTTCAAAGTAGCACATAGATAGGCTGATCCAAAAAAAAAAAAACCCTCCAAATTACTCAGATTTTGTTACAACCCGGATTCTGACTCAGTGGGGTGGGGCAAGACCTGAGGTTTAATATTTCTAATGCTGAAGCTGCTCATAGATTGAATATGCCCTGAGTGACAGGCTTTTAGAGACTGTTAAGGGGCAATGACTTAAGATAAAAACAAGTAAAGCTTTATGTTTCCTCTTTTAATATGGATGGATCCTGCAGTCTGTAGATTCTGTTAACTCTCATTTATTCTCATTAATCTAAGTCAACCCAGCTGTGGTGGGCTCATCTCCCCACACCCAGACAGTGATCTGACTAGAAAGCTTTCTTTACTTCCCCAGGGAAGGTGTTTCTTTCATGTCCTGGGCAGCTGTGATAAGGTGTGCTCCCGCCTCACTGAGGCTGATATGAATCCCCAGGCCCTCCGGGCACTGAGTAATGGGAAACTCCATCTTTGGCAGAGGGAAGTGTTCCTTTTGGCATTCTGCCTCCATCCAACTGGTTTAACAGTTGGGTTCCAGGAATGGCATCTGAGGCAACTCTGTATCCTACAAAAACTGGCAGAAAAACATTCATCAGGCGCTTTTAAGATTCTCCTCAGAAATTCTCATAACTTGTGGAGCCTTGGCTATTGAGTGACCTGCCCATGACCTCTATATTCTGCCTAAATGTTTCCCCAATGGTTTTCTGTGGGTGATTTTTTTTCTTTTTTTTTTTTTCTTTTTTTTTTCTTTTTCTATCTATAGTCTGCAGATATTCTTGCAGACTACAAACAGGAAAGTAGTTCTACGGGCAGTTTGTTCCTGAGTCTTTATAAGCAAAGCTAAGACGAATTATTTCTGTTACCTTCCTGGGGAGCTTTGCTATGGAATTCCCCTCACCTATCAGATAGCAACAATGGCTTTTAGTCTCACAGATCTGTCTCAGTACAAAGTGGGAAATGATGTCAGGCCGGTGGGGAGGAGTTGGTAAGTGGCCTGGTACAGTGGTTTATGGCCTGGGGCCCTGCACATCAAGTGTCTGAATCTGCAGACCTGGAGCACAGCCCAAGAATTTACAACATCCTCTTTCTTTTCCGTGTCTTATGATGGGGTTACATAAAAGGCGATTGGTTATAATCAGGGAAGTGGGCATGTGTTTACATTAGCACATGCATTGTTGCTTGTGATGGCCATCATTACCGCCCAATCCTTATAAGTTTATTAGCTAAGCAAAACAAAGAGACCTATGGAAGCAGCACCTCTTCTAATGTTCCTTTGTGGTAACCAGCTCATGAGCTGTAAGACCTTCTGGTTTGTACTCGTAGAGACCTGATCTTCTAGAGTAAGAATATATTGAATCATAGGATGGGTCAGTTGGGAAACTTGTTTCTCATTCACCTCTGATCAGGAAAATACACGTTTTCCAAGATGATCACTTTAAAATAAAAGTAAAAATGAATGTGTTTTCTTTTTAATATGTGTTTTTAACAGCTGGGGTGGGGAAAAGGAAGGGGAAGTTTGATTGATCTTGGCTATTTCCATCTCTCTACACCCCCTTAGATGTACCTTGTTTATATCACATGAATAAGATGGTTGATTTTTTTTTGGTTTTTGGCAGTATTCCTTGTTTTGAAAGGTGACTAAATGGCTGCACTTTCTATTGAAACAGTTGTGGAGCATCCCAGGAGGTACACAGTGATGTGGACCTTGGTCTTGGTGACCTTCCTTCAGATGAAGAGGAAGTCATCAACAGTTCTGATGAAGACGACGTCAGCTCTGATTCCAGCAAAGGGGAGCCTGACCTGCTGGGAGATAAACAGGTAGATGCTGGTATTTAATTGTGTTTGTTGATCTCTCATGACACTCAGAAATAATATTCATCAGTGTGATAGACACAAAATCCCTAGTTTTCTTGAAATGTATAAGACACTTTTCTAATTTAATTTCTTCTAGGAGTAGCCCACATAGCATCTGGTTGTGAAAATCAGCAGGGATTTCTGTCTGTCAGTCCTGGTGAGACAGAAGGTTGCTATAAACCCAGGCATCCTCTTAAAGGGCCCGCACACAAAGTCTGGTCACAGGCACTCAGATTGGGCTCTGGTGTTGGGTTAGTGACTCAGGGGGGCACCAGAGACACTCAAGGAGAAACTGAGCTGTGTGTTTTCAGGGTGAGTGCTGGAGAGATGGCTGCCATTGTCCCTTTATTCAGGCATTATCTCTCCTGTGTTGAGTACTCCTCTTCCCCTCGTCCCAGACAAATCTGAACCTGCTTTAGTCTGGTGAACTTCACTAGCTCTATTGAGACCCTGCCCCGCCCAACTCATGCATGGCCCCAGGCTCTTTCCTTGGCAACCAGCCTGGGAATTCTGGTCAAGCTGGTGTGGGAAATTCATGCCAGAGACATACAGGGAGCAACAGAGTTATGTCACTTCAGGACAAGGGCTGGAGGGAAGGCTACCATTGTCCCTGTATTGAGCCATTTTCCCATGTGACCCACCTGGATTATGCATTAGCCTGGTGAATTCTACTAGCTCCATCCTGATGACTCCCTGAGGCCCTGGCCTCAGTGTACCCTGAGGCTTTTATTGAGTGGCCTGCGGCTCAGTACTGGTGCCAAATATGAATCTGTATTAGCCTGGTAAACCCTGGTAACTCCCTGAGGCCCTGCCACAGACAGTTCTTGTACTGACTGAGGGTTTTTTTTTTCAGTGGCTGAGCCTCAATAGGCAGCCAGCAGCACATCTCAGGATGCCTTGGGCCTTTTATTTGCTGCCCCAAGCCCAGTACAGGTGGCTGCTGGACTTGGATCACAGCGTGGCCTCTCACACACATGCATCTGGACCCGGCACAGATGACGACCAACTGCAGATTGCTTTGTAGCTCCTAATAGGTAGTCCTGGTCTGGTCACAGTCAGTGTGTGACATTGACTTGCACTGGAGTCTTCCGGAGGCTATAGAATCAACATACCCAGTGACCGCCTTCAGATCACAACAGGGCACCGCCCAATTAGTTTCATAAGAGGCATACCCAAGGGGTAATATTTCCAGGCATCCAAACCCACTGAGGTGAATCCCACTTTATGGGGTCAGCCCCCACAGCAGCTTGTAAGCTGTGGTTGTGTCTGGTACTTATAGTTACAATCTGAGAGTCAATTTCACCCACTGACGTCCCCACAACAATGAAGTCTCAACTACAACAGGAGTGTACATACAATCCACACAGGGACACTCCTGGAGAACCCAGAAGGGTAATCAGGAAGACCATTCCACTGGTCCCCACAGGACACCTACTACATAAGGCCACCCTGTCAAGACTGGGAGATGCAACAGATCTAATACATAGAAACAAACACAGAGAGACAGCCAAAATGGGGAAGCATAGAAACATTTCCCAAATGAAAGAACAGGAGAAATCTCCCAAGAAAGAACTAAATGAAATGGAGGAAGCAGTCTACCAGATACAGTTAAAAACACTGGTTCAAGGAACTTAGTGAGAATGTCAAGAAAGAGATAGTAAGCATATGAAAGGACACAAAAACCATAAAATTGATATTTTTGAACAGTTCATCCCAGAAATGAAGAATACAATAACTGAAATGAAGAAGAATACATTAGAGGGAATACACAATAGATTAAGAGAAGCAGAAGATCAAATTAGCAATTTGGAAGATAAAGTAGCAGAAAAACACCCATTCATACCAGGAAAAAAATTTTTTTTTAAATGTGGATAGTTTAAGGGATCTCTGGGATAACATCAAACACACAGATATTTGCATCAAAGGGGGGTACAAGAGGAGAAGAGAGAGAGCAAATGATTGAGAACCTACTTATTTGAAAACCTAAGGACTGAAAATTTCTCTAACATGGGGAAGGAAATAGACATACTTGTCCTAGAAACAGAGAGTCCCAATCAAGATGAACCCAAAGAGGCACACACAAAGACACGTCATAATTAAAATGGCAAAGGTTAAAGAAAAAGAATCTTAAAAGGAGCAAGAGAAAGACAGTTAACTACAAGGGAGCTCCCATAAAATTGTCTGTGATTTCCAATAGTAACTTTTTAGGCCAGAGGGCTTGACACAAAATATTTAAAGTGATAGTGATCAAAGACCTAGAACCAAGACTACTGTACCCAGCAGGGTATGAACTAAAATTGAAGGAGAGATCTTCTGCCCTAATTCTCCCTAGGGTTCTGGTCTATAGATTGCTCACAAGGATCATTCAAAATGGAAAAGAAAAAAAAAGTGATGTTAAAATTTAAGCAGAGCACTGTTTATACCTGATGTGTTCTAAAGCTGAGATGGCAGCCAAGCACCCCCTCTCAGAAGAGTATAGGGTTGTTATTGATCACGTGACATCTATGAGCTGCGCATCACTGATGCTTATTTATATTATCACTATAATGAAGGCCCAGAAGAACCTCCGTTTGCCACATTCTTTGAAAACCAAGCAGAGGTGAAGAGGGAACATGGAAAGCGATTCCTAAGGCATCTAAGAGAACATGAGAGGACAATCTGCCTTCCGGTGACTAAGAGGCCTGGGATAGATAACTGGAGAACCGGCTTTCAAGCTCGAGAGAGCCTGCTCTGGAGTTGGGGAACCAGTTAGTTAACCAAGCTCCTGCTAGACCCGAAGACCACAACTTTTCTCAACAATGAACTGTTGTCTATGTTTCGTGGAAACGTACCTGGATACGTTTTGGGAGAGGAAATTTGTGGGAGAGGAAATATCAATTATGTTTAAAGAGGAACAACACAAATAATTGCAATGCTAGCTTATATATCAAGGAATTAGAAAATCAGGCCCAGGAAGAGGAAGACCAATTTAAAAAGCCTGCTGAAGTGTTAGGTGAACAGACCTAATATCTGAAGGCAACCAAGCAAGTCTTCCCATTATAGTAGGTGCCAAAATCAGCTCCTTAAGAATCTTGACCTTCTCCATTTGACAAAAGACTGCTAACCATCATTGGTGTGTGTACAAATAAATTGTTTTTGCATTATGAAAAAAAAATTAAATAGAGATAAAGAGCTTCCCAGACAAGAAAAATCTAGAGGAGTTTTTCCCCCCCCCCCCCACAACCAAATTAGTATTACAAGAAATGTTCAAAGGACTTTTTAAAAAAAAGGGGGGGGGGGAAGGGAGACATGTTGGGGAATGGGAATGGGGGGATGAGGACAAATATGTGATACCTTACTCAGTAAAGAAATTAAAATAAAATAATGTAGACATGTTGCTCAGGCAGGTCTGTCTGGTTGGGGTGTTTTTTGTTTGTTTGTTTGTTTGTTTGTTTTTTAGAATCTTTTCCTGAATTACCCACTGCTGCCTAACTATACTCTTTTTAGCAGAGGCCTTTTAAAAATTATATTAAAAAGTAATGAATAAATTACACCAAACTTTATTTGCATTGAACAATATGAAAAGAGAGAACACAGTTCAGAATTGCAAAGCTGGGCTATTATCAAGCAAGAGATAGGAACATAAAAACTCAGATTAAAGGCTGTTTGGGAATTTGTATGACTTACCGTATTTGCCGGCGTATAAGACGATTTTTTGGCCCTGAAAAATATGCCTCCAAGTGGGGGGTAGTCTTATACGGCGAGTATATAACAAACTGTATTTTTAGTGGAAATGTTAGGGGGTCTTCTTATACACCCAGTCGTCTTATATGCCGGCAAATACGTATTTTTCAGGGCCAAAAAATCATCTTATATGCTGGCAAATACGGTATTTTATGACCTTGACAAAATAATTTCATTTATGGCTAATGTTTCAACTTCCACAGCAGTGCACTTCTTCTGGGAGATGGAGTTATGGTATAGGCAATGTGCTTTGAAATGCAGTGTAATGTAAGTGAAAGCTTTCATTAACTGAAAAGTTGAGATGCCAAATATGGCTTCTCTTGAGTTTGTTTTTCCCCCCAGTGGGATGTATTTCTCCATCACAGTTTGAGTTGGGTCAGAATCAGCATTGTTCTTACAAGTTGGAGATAGTATAGAGTTTTTCTATTTTGGCTTGTTTTATCTGTCTTTGTCTTCTTTGAAAAGGATTATTTCCATTGAATCATTTCCCAATAGTTACTATCTTCTTTTTAGCTCTGTAGTTTTCCTACTTTAAAGGTAATATAGACAATAGAATACATAGACTTTTAGAATTTTAGAATTACCCCTATAATTTTTACATGCTGGAGTTTACATTTTCAGAATGCAGTCATTAAGGATGAGTTGGACTATGACTGCTTGAAATCTTTTTGGAGAGAGGGAGGTGATGAAAGGGGAAGGAAAGGTGTAAAGGGGTGGACATGTAGGGACAGAGCACACTTGGAGGTGCATGGTGGTTCCAATTTGGATGGAGTTGAAAGAACTCAGTGTGGAAGGGTAGGAATGAGACCAAAGAAGATAACTAGATACATTGTCATGTGTCTTATGTGCATGACAAAAGAAAAGTTGGTCTTTGTTGCCCATAGGTGATAGGGAACTGTTGATATTTGACCTGAGAACTGATATGATTATATTTGCATTTTAGAATTATTGCTCTGGTGGTAGTGTAGATAATGGATTGCAGTGGAGTAAATCTAGAGCCAAGGAAACCACTTAGGTGATTGTGTAGGCAATAAATAAGGAGGGAATATTGTGGGAGAGGAAATACCAATTATGTTTAAAAATATATTCAGAAGGACAAGTTGACAGAACTTGACAGATCAGTTGTAGTCATAGAAGGTGGAGGAGTCCAGGTTTCTGGCTTTGATGAGTCTGTAATATCTAGCATGCAGGTACTTGATGGCATATTTAAAAAGTGATTGTAGGTCATCAGATACTTTATTTTTGTCTGAATCTTTTCCTGAATTACACACTGCTGCCTGATTATGCTCTTTCTCTTCTTCAAGATGTCAGCATGGCCCTCGCTGTTTTGGCTCATTGGATAGAGTATCAGCTTGCGGACTGAAGGGTCCCAGGTTTGATTCTGGTCAAGGGTACATGCCCACCCTAGCCGGTTTGGCTTAGTGGATAGAGCGTTGGCTTGCGGACTGAAAGGTCCCAGATTCAATTCTGGTCAAGTGCATATACCTTGGTTGTGGGCACATTCCCAGTGGGAGATGTGCAGGAGGCAGCTGATCGATGTTTATCTCTCATCAATGTTTCTGACTATCCCTTCCTTTCTGTAAAAAATCAATAAAATATATATTTTTAAAAGGGCTCATGCCCAGATTGTGGGCTTGATTCCCATTGTGGGGCCTGCAGGAGGCAGCCAATCAATGATTCTCTCTCATTATTGATGTTTCTCTCTCTCTTTCTCACACACTCTCTCTCTTCATCTCTAAAATCAATAAAAATATATTTAAAAACAAAAACAAAAGATACCAGCATGTTTCAGTGTTGTCCTTATAAATAGTTACTTGTATGTTTGGTTTGCTCCCATTATTCACTACTTGAAGGCTAGGGCTATTTCTTACCTTTCATTCCCTCTTCTGACACCATTTTCATGCCCCATCTCAGACCTACAGAATGAGAATTTGCAAGTTACCTGGGAATGTGACATTCAAGCACTGCCTGGTTCTAATGATCACTCATGTTTTCAGACTTAGCTGTGGAGCAATGAATTGGCTGACAGTGGAGCTGTTTTCTCCTGCTAACCTTGCTATCAAATGATAGTTACTAAGTTTAGATTTTAAAATGATGTAGAAGAGATGGGCCTGACTCCTGCCTCTTAGAAATTATTTCAGAATAACAAGGAAGACAAGAAATATAAATTCTGCCTTTAGCAATATTAGGAGACAGCTAAAACCCCAAATCACAATATATGACCAAGGGCTACCATAACCACCAGCAATGTGTAAAAAGTTATAGTTTCTCCACATCTTCACCAATAGTGTCTTTATTTCTGGTTTTTTTATTATTTCCATTCTGTGGGTGTGAGTGCTATCTTTTTCAAAAATATATATTTTATTGATTTTTTACAGAGAGGAAGGGAGAGGGACAGACAGTTAGAAACATCTATGAGAGAGAAACATCAGCTGCCTCCTGCACACCCGCTACTGGGGACATGCCCATAACCAAGGTACATGCCCTTGACTGGAATCGAACCTGGGACCCTTCAGTCCGCAGGCCGACGCTCTACCACTGAGCCAAACCAGTCAGGGCATGAGTGCTATCTTGATGTGGCTTTAATTTGTATTTCCCTGATGACTAATTATGTTGAGCATCTTTTCATATACTTATTGGCTATTGTTACATCTTCTTTTTAAAAAAATATTTTTTATTGATATTTTACATAGAGGAAGGGAGAGAGATGGAGAGCTAGAAATGTCGATGAGAGAGAAACATTGACCAGCTGCCTCCTGCACACCCCCTACTGGGGAAGTGCCTGCAACCAATGTACATGCCCTTGACCGGAATCGAACCCGGGACCTTTCAGTCCACAGACCGATGCTCTACCACTGAGCCAAACCGGTTTTGGCATTGTTACATCTTCTTTAGTGAAATGTCTATTGATATTTTTTACTCATTTTTAACTGAGTTGTATTATAAGTGTTTTATGTTTCTGGATACAGAATCATGTTTTGCAAATATTTCCTCCTTACCTGTGGCTTATCTTTTATTTTCTTTACTACAGGGCTGATGCACAAAATTAGTGCAAGAGTAGGCCTTCCTTCTCCCGTTGTTGGCACCGGGATCTGGGCTTCCCTCCATCCATAGGCCCTCGGTACTCGGTACTTGGGCTTCCCTCAGGCCCAGCTTGGTCCGCAAGGATATCTGGTCTAGTTAGCATATTATGCTTTTATTATTATAGATGTTTTGGGGTTTTTTGAAATGTAACAGTTTTAAACTTACAAAGTTAATTATATAAAGTTTTAAATGAATTGTGATTTTTGGCATTATATCTAAAAGCTGTTAGCCTAAGTCATAATGATTTTCTTCAGTATTTAGTTCTAGAAGAGTTATTGTTTAAGCTCTTACATTTAAGTCTATGATAGATTTTAGTTAAGTTTTTTTTTTTTTTTTTTTTTTAATAAATCTTTATTGCTCAGATTATTACAATTGTTTCTCCTTTTTCTCCCCCATAGCTCCCTTCCACCTAATTCCCACCCCACCCTCTGCCCTTACCCCCTCCCCCCACTATTGTCCTCATCCATAGGTTATACAATTTTAATCCAGTCTCTTTCTGCACCCCACACCCCTTCACCCTGATAATTATCTATCCACTCCCTTTCTTTGCCCCTAATTCTATTATATTCACCAGTTTATTCTATTCCTGAGATTTTTAATTCACTTGACCTTCTTCCTCTTCTTAAGTAATACCTTTCAGCATTTCATATAATACTGGTTTGGTGGTGATGAACTCCTTTAGCTTTTTCTTATCTGTGAAGCTCTTTATCTGCCCTTCAATTCTGAATGATAACTTTGCTGGATACAGTAATCTTGGTTGTAGGTTCTCCCTATTCATCACTTTGAATATTTCTTGCCACTCCCTTCTGGCCTGCATGGTTTCTGTTGAGAAATCAGCTGATAGTCGTATGGGTGCTCCCTTATAGGTAACCAACTGCTTTTCTCTTGCTGCTTGTAAGATCCTCTTTTTGTCTTTTACCCTTGGCATATTGATGATGATGTGTCGAGAAGAATTTTTCTTTGGATTCCTCTTGTTTGGGGTTCTGTAGGCTTCCTGTACTTGTAAGTCTATTTCTTTCACCAGGTGAGGGAAGTTTTCTGATATTATTTCTTCAAATATGTTTTCAGTATTTTGCACTCCCTCTTCTTCTGGCACCCCCATAATTCTGATGTTGGTGCGCTTGCAGTTGTCCCAGAGGCTCCTTACACTATCTTCAACTTTCTGGATCCTCTTTTCTTCTTCCTTCTCCAGCGGAGTGTCTTTTGGCTCTTTGACCTGATTCTTGTGTTCTTCCATTCTGCTGTTGGATCTCTGCATAATATTTTCCAATTTAGTCAGTTTATCTATACTTTTTAGTTGGGTCTCATGAAGTTTATCGAGCTTTTCTAGCATATTGTTGCATAACCTTAGAACCGTAGTTCTGAACTCTATATCCTCCATCTCTTTTGTTTGAGATCTATTTCCTTGTCTCGGCATTATCACTATTTTTCAGAGTTGGTAGGATGGCTTTGTGTGTTTGGTGTCCTATATAGCACAGTGGGTCAGCCTCTTCAGTTACCTGAGGTAGACACTCTTGGTGATCCCCTTTGTGGACTGCGTGCACAGCCTTGTTGTAGCTAAGTCTCTATTGTTGTGAATTGACCTTCAGGCCAATTGGTTGTGGGTATCAGCTGTGTCTACTCTGGGATAACTTCTGTATTGGAGACAGTCTTATAGGATCAGACTTGAAAAACTGCAGAAACCTCTGCTCAGCTTGGATGGGGCGGAGTCTCAGGGCTGAACTGACAGTCTTGGCTTCTGCCCTGCCCTTATGCACTCGCCTGAGTTTCCGCCTGACCGGCCCAGATTCCCCAAGCAAGAGCGTGGGTGCCGCAGGGGCTCCCCTGGACTTGGGCTGGTCTCTGTAGTCTGGAGCTTCTGACTCCTTCCGCTACAGAGAGGCCGCCATCTTGTACATAGAGGCAGCGGCAGCCTCCGCGGTCAGACCTGGAGCTTCTGACTCCTTCTGCTACGGAGAGGCCGCCACCTTGTACAGAGAGGCTGTGGCAGCCTCCGCGGTCAGACCTGGAGCCTCTGACTCCTTCCGCTCCGGAGAGGCGGAGAGGCGGAGAGGCGGCGGTCAGACCTCAGCGCGTACTTGCTCATACTCGCGAGTCTGTAGACCCTGCAGACTGCGACTGCGGCTCCAGGTCTCCGGTCTCTGAGTCTCTGAGTCTCTGGGTGCCTTTCTCTACAGTCCAGACACCACCCGTATGAGCCTGGGACCACGGGATTTCAGCCGGGGCTGGGGTTCAGTACAGTCGGAAAGGGTTCCGTGCAATCGGGGATTCCTCCCCTCCCACCGCCAGGCAGGTATTCGGCGGCCGCGTGCGCGAGCGTCTCCTACCTCAGTGCTTTTCGGCTCCCAGTCCGATCCGTGAGCCTCTCTCTTTCTTTCTAGTTGTAGCTATTCCACTCCGCCAGCTTTCCTGACGTTTTGGTGAAGTCCTTTTTGATTTTAGTTGTTTTTTTAATTAAATTGTTGATGAGGCGGCAGCTTAGGAGACTGCCTAGGCCGCCATCTTGGATGTTCCCTCAGATTTTAGTTAAGTTTTATAAATGGTGCCAAGTAGAGGACTAATTTATCTTTATGCTTGTGGGTATCCACTTGTTCTAGTAATTATTAACCATTTGTTGGAGAAACTATCCTTTCTTTCATTGATTTGCCTTACAACTTTGTCAAAAATTCATTGTATTCACCATGTTCCCCACCCCCAATGTTTACAGTCTTGTTTCTAGAAAATAAAAACATACCCCGTAGCCAACAGGCCCGGTGCTGCTCCTGGATCGCCACCAACCCCTATCTCACGGACTTGTCATACCACATCTGTGATCTGAGATACCGTATTTGCCGGCGTATAAGACGACCCTTTGGCCCTGAAAAATATGCCTTCAAGTGGGGGGTAGTCTTATACGGCGAGTATATAACAAACTCTGTATTTTTAGTGGAAATGTTAGGGGGTCGTCTTATACGCCAGGTCGTCTTATACGCCGGCAAATACGTATTTTTCAGGGCCAAAAAATCATCTTATACGCTGGCAAATACGGTACTTCAACATGCAATACCTGCCTATTTAGTCAGGGGCACTGACCTCTTTTTCCTTAAATTGTTAAATTAAAAACAAAACAAAACAAAACAAAAAAACCCAACAAATAGCAATAGCCATTTGGTGTGAATGAATCAAAATTATCCTTTTTTTAAAAAGTATTCCTTTTGTTTTCCAGATGGGTAAAAAATATATTTTTTGGTGTGCTGCAGAATTTTAGTAGTAACTAGTTATGTGTGCCATGAGATGAAAAAAGGTTGAAAATTTGCTGTTCTAGTTTAATTACACTGGACTATTAATGTACTCTTTAATAATTATTATTTACTCTTTAGAGATTATTTTTATTAGTTGTTTTATAGACTACTTTGAATATTTTTCTACATAACGGTATTTCTGATGAAAGAGTTAGGATTTCTTGATATTGAATGTGAATTCTTCCGTAGTAAGATATGAAAACACAGAGGGACAAATATACATTGCAAGGTTAGTGTTTATTCCTGAAGGAGGAGGGAAACCCTGTTATATATAGCAATTTGTTTCACAAAATTTAAACCAAATATTGCAGAATGTTTGAATTTACTAAATCTTGAGGAGTGAGAAGGGGAAATATATGTTTCGGGGGAGGGGAGAGAGAGCGAGAGAAAGAGAGAGAGAGAGAACGAGATGAGAGAGGTGAGAGAGACACATTGATTGACAGCCTCCTGAATGTGCCAGACCCAGGGCCAGGATCCAGCCTACAACTCAGGTACATGCCCTTGACCAGGAATCGGACCTGAGACCCTCGGTGCTGGGACTAATGCTCCAACCAGTGAGTCACACTGGCTAGTGAATATTTCTAAGGATATGATTACCAGAAGATACTGAAGAGAGATTCAGGGAGTAATAGAACAATTTCTAGATTGCATATTGGAAATAATGGGTTCTCTTCCCAACTCTGCTAATAATCAACTTTGAATCTTGGCAAATCCCTGTTCTAAGTGGGTCTTCCTTGGGATTCTGATCATGGTCCAGTTCTCACTTTACATATTCCTTTATGTTTGATCTCATTCACTTTTATGACTTCCCCTACCATTTATGATCCATTGGCTTTCAGTGTAGTAAAATGGAATCTAGAAATGAAGGTTTGCCCTGGCCGGGCGACTCATTTGAGTGTTGAAGTGTCATTGCATACACCAAAAGTTGAGGGTTTGATGTGTGTGTGGGAAGCAACCAATCACTGTTTCTCTCTGTCTGTCTGTCTCTCTGTCTGTCTGTCTCTCTCTCTATCTATCTCTGTTAAAAAAAATCAATAAACATATCCTCAGATGAGTTATTGTAATAAAAGAATCTAAATTTTACCATGCTATAAAATCTTGAATGATCCTCTTTGTGTTTATTCATTTAAGTGTCCCCAGTGCTTTGAGGAAGTTAATAAAAGGGTTTTAATGTATTTACAGAACATCAGCAGGCATACTTTAAAAAAAATCATTAAAATGTAATTTTCTGAAGAACTTCATTCATTGTTAAATTGCATCTATTTTTATATGTTGGTTCTGACACTGAAATTCTAGAAGCAGATAAAAACAACCTTCCCCCCCCTCCAAATAAAGAATTTAGATAGTCCTTTGACCCATCACAGTGATGCTCAGGCAAACAGATGTGCTAGGATGAGCCATAATTTCAATTTAGAAAAGAGGGGACCACTTCACTACCGTTAGTATTAATTTTTAATAATGAGGGATCACTTTTTTTCCTGTATCTTCTTTTTAATGACTGACTACAGGATTGTCACGGTCACTTTCTTTTTTAAAAAAAATATTTTATTGTTTTTTTACAGAGAGAAAGGGAGAGGGATACAGAGTTAGAAACATTGATGAGAGAGAATCATCGATTAGCTGCTTCTTGCACACCCCCCACTATGGACGTGCCCGCAACAAAGGTAGATGTCCTTGACGGGAATCAAACCTGGGACCCTTCAGTCCACAGGCTGACGCTCTATCCACTGAGCCAAACCGGTTCGGCGTTATGGTCACTTTCTATCCTTATTGCGACAGTGCCTTGCTCAGGGTCACTTTGGGCAGCACAAAGTAACTGGGTTCTGGTCTTGCCAATGTCGGCATGTATTCAGGAGACCTCTCCTAATAAAACCAGGTTTGATGTTTCTTCAACAGAAGCATCACTGTGTTTTCCTTTTAATAACCGTTATCACACTTTTCACCTTAGGTGTAATATAAAAAATGTTACAATTGTTTGTTCCTAATTTACTCTCATGGCCCTTCCCATTGGGGACTGCTGTGTGCAGACCTTTCACCAGAATAGAAACGGAGAGAAACCCCTCCTTTTCTCTAATCACCAAGAGTCAAAACCAGCTTTCTTCATTTTTACATAAAAACAAGGCTCTAAATCCCTACCTATTTAGACCTCCTTCCTAATCATAATCACCTCTCCCTGCTCAGAGTGAATATTTTTTCCCTTCCTGCTAGAGTATTTAATTTACACACAAAGCAGTACATAGTCTAAGAATTTCATTTCTACTCTTTTGTTTCCTTTTTATTGAATTTATTGGGGGTGACACTAGCTATCAAAATTATCCAGGTTTCAGGTGCATCATTTCAGCTCTTTAGAATAAAACAGAAGTAAAAGAGCATTATTTCTAAAAGGGGTTTTAAGCACATTGAAGAGAGCCACGACTGAAACGTTGGCCAGTGTTTGGTGCAGACTGTGAAAAAGAGCCCTTTTCAGACGCACTTCAGGTGTTTGACTTCCTGGCTTTTCTTTGGGTGAAGTGCTCTCATACATTCCTGCCGGACACTCACGGATCCCGCATTACTTGTGTGCGCCGCAAGAGGAATGCTCATGTGGTATCTGTTGGGGTCATTTATGTTTGGAACTACCCATGGCTGTGCTGCACCAAGGCTCCGGGGCGTCTTGGGGAAGCCCATCCATCTAGGGCTGGTGATGGTAGAGGGTTACCCATTCTCTCAGTTTCTCCTGTATCCAGTTTGACCACTGCACCGAATTCTCTGCGTTTGTCATTTGAGATGTTATATAGCATGAAATGTGTTCTACTCGGAAACTTGTAAGTAACAGAACTGAATTTACATCTGACTAGTTCAAAACTGATCTTCATTATCCTTTTGTTAATTCATGCTTTCTTAATGCACCCTTGTCCACAGGATGAAGATACTGGAATAAAAAGTAAAGTCCATTATATTGCCAAGGAGATCATGAGCTCAGAGAAAGTGTAAGTATCTAGTTTATGATTCAGAAGACTCTTTGTTACCCCATTGACTAATTTAAAACATCTCTTTCATTGCTGGTTTTTTTTTTTTACAGGTTTGTGGATGTGTTAAAACTTTTGCATATCGTAAGTATCTTCTAATAATTTTCTTGAACTTTAAGACTATCTTCTTTTACATCTTTTCCCAGCCACCAAAATTTTCAACATAACTTAAATGTACTTGAACTAATATGTACATACATGTATGTGCTTTCTAATGGTTTTATTTTTAAATACAGAAATTTTCTAAAAGGTATGGTATAGCAAATGATTTCTGAAAAATAGAGAGCTTTTATAACTTTATCTTCAAAGTTTTTATACTTTCTATATTCATAATAGTTTTCAAAGTGATAGTATTTCTTCTTGGACATTTTCACAAGTCTGCCATCAGTAGAATTTTGTATTGGCAATATATACAGAATGTCATGATCAGTGTTCAATTCTGTTCTTCTCTCTGAATAAACTCATAAAAAGAGACTTAAATAGACACTTTTACAACTAACTTTTTACATTCTATTTTCAGTTTTTATAATTGTCAACTTGAACAAACCTGTTGGGAAACAATTAGGATATGTGTCTGGCTACATGTTCATTTTTCTCATGCACTCCTTTGTATCTGCAGGTTTTTACAAGTTTCATGACTCATTGGCAGCTAAAGTGCTTTTTGTATTACTTTATTCCAGTTGTATTTTGGCAAGATATTAAAACTTAACAGAAGAAAGGGATAAGGTAGAGGAAACAATGAAAAAAAGAAATTGAAGTGAAACTATGGTGTAATTGTTAACATCATCGTAAACTTAATCGCTGAGAATTGGTAGGCTCACAAACTATACACACATTTATGTCTCTGCAAAAAGTACTATTTTCAGTCTTCCTTTTAATAGGCCACACATGAGAAGCGCGTTTCACTTGGTGATTCACATTCACCAGATGATTCCCTTGTGCTCTATACTTGGTACAACAGAAACATGGAGGGCTAATTCCTGTGTGAAAAATATCTAGCTTTAGAAACATGTTCTAAAGTAATTCTTAACAATACTAATTTGTTTTGTGAAACTATTTCCCTGTGAATTGTTTCTCACAGAACTCTTGGCTATTTTGGTAACTTTTCATTTGTAATTCATTAAAGAATTATAACAATCCTAGAGTAGGCCTTCCCCCAGCTGACGGCACCAGCTTCCCTCTGGCACCCAGGACCTTGGCTTGACTCTAGCTGCTAGCAGGCACCCGGGACCCGAGTTTCCCTTAAAGCCCCGGCTTCATCTGGAAGGTCATCCAGAAGGACATCTGGTCTAATTGGCATATTACACTTTTATTATTATAGACCAGAGGCCCGGTGCATGAAATTTGTGCACAGGAGGAGGGGAGGGTCCCTTAGCCCAGCCTGCACTCTCTCCAATCTGGGATCCCTCGGGGGATGTCTGACTGCCAGTTTAAGCCCGATCCCTAAACCAGTCAGACATCCCTTCACAATCTGGGACCGCTGGCTCCTAACTGATAGCCTGCCTGCCTGCCTGATTGCCCCTAACTGCCTTTGCCTCGGCCCCTGCCACTGTGGCTTTGTCCGGAAGATGTCTGGTCTAATTGGCATATTACCCTTTTATTAACATAGATTTTCTCACCCAGACACCTGATAGACATGTTTAAATAGGACTTCTCCAAGGAGATTTTAAGCATCTACAAGCCAATTGATAAGCTCTGTAGTTAATAGAGGCAAAACATGTTATGGAATCAAAAAGACTTGAGTTTGAACTTCAGTGCACTATTTCAGCTAATCTTGCATGGAGCAAGTGTTGAGGATTTAGCTGTGAACAGCACAGAGTCCCTGCCCTCATAGGGCTTAGAGTCTAGTGTACTGCTTCTCACACAATTGTGAGGGATAGGATTTAAAATTTTCCCATCCATGGTGGAGCGGAACTTTTGTAAAATACAATAAAAATGTCATGGCCATATCAAATTGATATAAAAGTTTTATACACCTTATTCTTACTTTTTGACTAATATCTTTGCTGACCAATAACAATTCATGGACCATACTTTGAGAAGCATGAACTTGGTAGATTCTGTTTCTTACCAGCTATATGAATTTTAGAAAGTAGCTTAACCTTCTGGATCTAGCTTGTCTTATTTATAAAATGGGGATAAAAGTACCCATCTTTCAGGTTGTGAGGTCTCAATGAAATAAGATGATGTGCAAGAGTCTAGCATTGCACACGGTATATGGTAGATTCTTAACTTACCTTTCCATTACCCTCTTCTTTTCCATCTTCCATTCTAAGAGCATCGGTGAATGGGAAGCATTCATTCTATTTCCACACAGTTAACTTTTCACTTTTTCTAGTGCCATTCCCCCTGTACTAAAATTTCATTTTAATGAAGGAAATTCTGATTCTAATAGGCAGGGAGGCAATTAAAAGTTTTACCAGTTTATTTATTTGGTTAATTAAAAAATATATGTTCTGTTCTTACCTACATAATTTTGAAACAAATCATAAAAATGGATAATCAGACCGATTTCCCTAGATGGTCTTGGGCTTTTCCCAGCTGATGTTGAAACAGATTGAGTCATTCATAACCCACATTAACTTGTACATTTTCAAAATCTCCTAAGCCTTTAATGTTAGGGTGAGAATAGATCATCTGACTTCATGTTAACATCTATCTGGTGTGTGCAAATGTTAACTCAGCAGAACCCAACTCTTTCTTAACAACAGGGCATTAACCAGGTGTGAGCCTTACTAGGAAGGGCTTGTGACGGATAATGCAGGTGAAGCCAAGGGCGTCTTTCTTCCTTCCAATATTCCCACCTGGTATATAAATTAAAGCTCATTTTTACTCCTCTACCAAAAGTACCCCCATGACGGTAGTACAGGAGCCCTTTAACCTGAGTCCTCCTATCTGATTTCATCTAAGTGAGTTAACTTCTGTTATATGATAGCATATGACTGATTTAAAATATGTAAATAACATGTTTTAGATAATCTAGTGGGTGTTTTTTGGAAATCAGCAAGCTATCCAAGTGGCTTGGAAGAAGCTATTGTTTCAGTTATATATCATTTCCCATGAATAGTTTTCCATATTAGATTCTAGAATAGGTTAAGAGATCTTTCTGTGGTGACCGAAATGTTCAATATTGGTGTTGTCCACTATGGCAGCCATATCTAAAAAAAAAATGTTAATATGTCCCTGTAGCTTACTAACACTTCTTTATTCAGAATTTTCTAAATAACTAGGTGAAATAGATCAGAGGGGAAAAACTTTAATCTAAGGAATCTCATCATTTTAGTTATTGCACAGAGAGGAAATAGACTTAGGTGAAAGGCACACGATTTAAAATATACTTAAAATTTTAAGAGCCAGTATACTCAGTTGAGGGCTTTGATTCATCTACCTGATGTTTGGGAATAGAGGGGAAGTTGCACCTGCAGAGGCAGTGGCAGGACTTTATAATTACTGTCTTATGTGGTGCATACTCTTCAGTATATACCATGAGCTCCTGAACTTTGAACTGGATTTTTTTTTTAGAAAAAAAGGTCAAATGTGCATATTGTCTCTAAGTCAATACTCTGATGAGTCCAAAGAGAAAGGCGATTCCTAAAAGTCAATCTTTCCCATTTCAAAATGGTAGTGCTGTCCATATAGCTGCAAAAGCTAGACAACTAGAACTTGGTCTTCATTTCTCCATACCACTTATTTCTCTAGCCAACCCATAGCAAATCCACTGATTCTACTTCCTCTTTACTTCCGCCAACTTATCCAATCTCTCAAGAATGGGCTTCCAATTTCCATTCTTGCTTCCCTTCCAATCTGTCCCTTATATGATTTTTTTCCTT
Source organism: Vespertilio murinus (assembly GCA_963924515.1). Classification (NCBI taxonomy): domain Eukaryota; kingdom Metazoa; phylum Chordata; class Mammalia; order Chiroptera; family Vespertilionidae; genus Vespertilio; species Vespertilio murinus. Next base: position 178,701,750 of record OZ004707.1, on the reverse strand, counting down.
ATAAGATTTTAAGTGATTTTCTTAAAATATAGTGTCCCCCCAAAAATGTATACACGCACTTTTAAATAATTATAAAGGCAGTGTTTATTAAAATACATTTTATTTTCAAAATTGAGCTGTCAGCTGTTGAAGTGTGTACACATTTTTGGAGGGACATCCTGTATAAATCAGAGCATGCCACTCCTTTGCTTAAAATCCTTTAAGTGATTCCCAAATCCATTAAAAATAAAGTCTAAGCTATTTACCACGACCTGTAAGTAGGACAACCATATGTCTTTGTTTGCTTTCCACAGTCCTGGTTATTGTCTTGGCATAATGTTAATAGAACTCCTTTTCACTGTCAAAAATGATCTGGTTTGGACAGTAAATTATGACCCAGTCCTTAAGGTTCTGTGGCCTCTGGTAATGAGATGAGACATTGTGGAAGGGTGGCATTCTCGGACCATTGACCATATTCTGGTCATACTGGCCCCCTTTCAAGTTTTTGTTTAGCACTTAAGGTTGTTCCTGCTCAGAGCATTTGCTAATGCTGTTTCCTAGAATGTTTGTTCTTCCTTTATTTTGAGCGTAACTAGTTTTTTTCCTTTATCCTTCCAATCTAGCTTTAGCGTGACCTCCTTAGAAAGCTCTCCTGTGGCCATCTTTTCTCTTTAACGCCCTTGATTTGTTTTCTTCTTGGCCGTAAATATATAATTTGTATGCTTGTGTACCTATTTAGTGTTTCTCTCTTAAAATGCTGTTATATTGTATATAAATGCACATTTTAAAGATAAAACACATCTTTTATAATCTTTTATAGTTAGACATCTAATATAATTAAGTACAAGTGATACAATGTGTTTTTTTTTGGTTTTGGTACCTTATTTTTGGTCTCTGGTGGGAGACTGATTTAATAAACAACTCTGTGCATTTATTTTGTAAATGTCCAGGCAGCATGATTAACAATATTTTTTTAAAGGGAATGATTAGAGCTTGGAGGTCTTTTGGACACAGATGGATTGGTTAAAAGGTACTAGTATTGAAGCATCTGTTTCACTAATTTCTTTAAGTTGGGGATACATTACTTTGAAAATTTGAGAGGCTCTCAGTAAGTCCATAGAGTTGGCAAAGCTTCTTAGCTATCTAGATGTGTATTATTAGTAAATAAAATGTATCTTTTTTTAATGCATTATAAAAAGAATAATAGAAGGCTTTCTCATAGAAGGCTCTAGTTTTTTCCATGTTCTAAATACACTCTATTTTTTTTAATCTTGTGAACCATTTAATTATCATTTAGTTTTAGTTGTAAAGAACTCTCCTTAAGTATCTACGGACGTGGTTTCCAAACCTTTACTTTTGAGCAGCTTCCTTTATGTGAGGACTGTCCGCTGAATGAAGTTCTTTGTTTAAGGGCACCTTTGTCTCGCTGCTGAGATGTGTTTCCCCACCTCGGTTTGGTATTTCCTTCACTTTATAGGCCACTGTTTCAGAGCTTCTAGGAACTTGCGGATCTTAAATGACGTTCATGCGTTCATTTAAATTAACCAAAATCTCTCCTTTCATTAAATAAATGGCCTTCTAGTGAGTACTGTCTATGTGCCTTTTAACATGCTATGTTATATAAGTTATTTATGTTAATCCTCATAATAACCCTATCAATTAGATGTCATTTTTGTTTTTTAAATGAAGAAAGTAAGCTAACTGCCAAAAGTAACCCATTACTAAATGGCAAAGTCAGATTCTAACTCAGATCTCTCTCAGCCCTTGTACTTACTGCATTGTTCAGAATTTGATTAAAAATTGTTTCCTGAAATCTCTACCATACTAGAGAGGGTATAGATGTCTTTTAATATAGAAGCTTTGTTTTCAGAATTCTTTCTGTTGGCCCAGGAAATCATAGTATTTTATCTTTTAAAGCTGAGAATGAAGGTAGCTATTGATCATTTACAATATATTAAGATGATTACATGTTAATGTTATTAAGTGGGTTGGAGACTTGAGATAAAGGATTGATGTCAGTCGTGTTTTACACAGTTTTGTATTGCTGATTACACACAATAATAGACCTGCGCATAGAGAGAAGTAGAAATACTTTCATTGGGCGAATATTTTTATTTTAAAAACAAAGTCAACTTGTTAATAGGGGGACTTTCCCCCCTCTGCTTTTACTTCATAATTTCACACTCATTTCTGTATATTTATCAAAGCTCTTTGACCTTAGCAGCTGCTTTGCTTTTGCTTAATATGAAGTGATTTTTAATGCCCTCCATGAAGGCAGGGGGCCCTGCAGAGCTCCCTGTCTGCCCATCTGTCCATCTGGCCTTTGCAGTTCATTGTTTCCTAGCAGTGGTTAAGTAACGCCCTGAGGTCAGGAAGCCCAGTCAGGACAGCTGGTAATTAAGTCACTGCTTCTCTTTGCCACTGGAGTTAGAAAGCCCTTCCCAGGAACAAGGCCATCTGTTGGGTGCATTGATGTCTTAGATATTCGTATTTGATTTTATTTGCATTGACTTTTGCTGAGGTCTTACCAAAGTGATCAGAGTTGAACTAAAGCTAGTGTGTTCATACCTCAGAGGGGCTGAGTTTTTTAAAGTTGGTCCGGTCCTTATTTTAGGTTTTCTGGGAATTATGAAGAAAAATAGTACGATGTGTTTTATAACTCAGAAACCCATTTCTATTTCTAAAAATGTCAAATTGAACAAGCATGTGGTTATTGTGCCCAGAAGTTTGAGTGCAAGTGGCGCGGTGGGTTTTATGTGAGAAGATTAGACTGACGTTATGTAGTTGATATCAGTAAACTCTTGTCACCTTATCACCCCTTTTATTTTAATTGCCCAGCCTTTTCAGCGTGAAAAAAAAGTATATCTGGATCTAATGTTTGAAGTGCCAGGCCTGTGGTCTTGCATCCTCACTGATTTAATCAACTTAGATTCTTCTGCCCCAAAAATAACTTTACTTCTGGCTTTTGAGTCATCACACTTTCCCAAATTATCCTGGATGTTAGCATTTAGAAAAATAACTAGACACATGTTGTGATCATCCTTTTTTTTTTTTAAAGATATTTCCTCCTTTCAGTGACACCAGTCCTAGAAATGGTTGAGATTCATGAAGAATTGAGAAGTTAAATATTATGTGTGTCATTCCTGTGTGAACATCTCATCCTGGGACCATTATTTTCAGGGGGTGGTGGCCCAGGAGTTGAGGGGATGAGATGGAGGCCAGGGCTGCCATGCATAGTTATGAAAGCCGTGCGTTGTGAGTAGGGCCTTTGGTGTAAGTTGGATTGACCTGGAGTGAGGGATGCTGTGTCCTTTTTCATTTTTAAAAAGGCACCACAAGGACCAGTGATTGCCCTGGTGGTGCTTGCTTAGAATATGTAACTTTCCGAGTCTCTAGGGATAATTTTCTAATAGATAGCTGGATATTAATTCTCTAAATCCCCCTAGTGTCTATTCACTGCCCTTAATTTGCTCTTTTAATTATTAAATTTCTGTCTTATTCTTCCAGGCTAATTTTTCAAAAAGATATTGTGGGCCATTAGTTCATCCCGAGCTGCCTATGCCATCCACTATAGTACCGGGAAAAGGAAAGTTTTACCTAGTAATGCGATTGGGGCCTCCAATTGGAGGCAGCAGAGTCTCCCTGGTCAGCCCATTGTGGATGTATTTGGCTGGTCTCTGTTGAATGCATCTTACATAAACAAGGGTTCTTTTTGGCAATGGTGGCAGTAGTGTGGAATGCAGAGTCTGGCAAAGGCTGTGTCAAACAGGGTCCTTAAGCTAGTTAGCAGCTAATTCTACTCTCACTGTCCTGACTAAGGAAATACCTCCCAACTGGAAAATAAAGGTCACCCTGCTTCCAGAGGACAAACATATCCATCATGTAGTCTACCAGAAGAAAGGCCAGTGCTTCCTGCTTTGTTGGACAAGGAACTTGTGTCTAACTTATATTAATTGTTAAGCTATTAAAAAATACTATAGAAGATGTTTATTCCTTGTGCTTTGAGTACATTTACAGTTGAGGAAGTAATTCGTGATATTATAGGTATATTCTAATGTTCTGCATGATGGAAAAATCTAATGACTTTCAAAAGTGTTAAGTAGCCCTATTTTCTCTCAGTAAATGTGAGTGCTGATAGAAGCAAGCTGTTGGGAGATGGAATTTGGCCGATATCCATTTAGTTTCTGGAGATGTTTTGCGTGGTTTCCTCGATTAGAGTTTACACAATTTAGGAGTTCTTGTTTTCTATTACAGTAATTAGTTGTAAAAGTAGTTCTTTAGTTACTGGTGTAAGTAGATGGTTCCTTTGGGCTAATGTTAGTCCCAGGTACTAAGGTAGAAGTTAAAAGTTGTTTGTTGTTAGTATTTGGTTAGCAAAAGAGGATTTGACTTCACTAAATTAGACATACCTTAGAAAAGGAATCCTTTTGTGTTCTTTTAAATTACATATGAGGTTTTTATCCTTTGCAAGAAGCATAAGAAATACTTATGCTTACTATATGTATGTTGGAGGAAGGTGTTGAAGGACTGGGAGTGGGGGTGGAGGGATCAGCATTTTGTTTGTTTGTTTATTTGATTGGCCCAGTGAATCACTGAAGGGAAAGCAGTGGAGATAAAGGCAATGGAAGATAAAGTCTGATAGGGAGTCTTTTATTCAACCATTGCTTTAAGGTTTTAATTAAACCTATTGTTTCTAAAAAGTAACAGTATTTGTTTTTGAATCCTCAGGATTGTGGAAAAGATTCCACTATTGTTTTACTTATATCTTGAGGCCTACCCTCCAGGGATAGTGAAATCTAGACACTTACCAGTTAATTTGGATATAAACTGTATATATACTGAAACTATAGTGACAACAAAGTCAGACTTCATATTCTAAATGTTATCTGTTAGAAAATATACAATTTATACCTAGATAAAGAACTCCTCAATTTAGTAAATTATCTATTATCCTAAATATAACAGAATTTAGAAGGTGAATAAAAAGATTTTCCTGAGGCCCCTCTCAGAAATGTTCAACTGTATCTCAGTAACTAGAATTAGATGGGTCACATAGCCATCCCTAGCTAAAAAGGAATCTGAAGAGAAAGCATTTTTTTAGCTGAGCATCTTATCCTTACCTCCCTGAAAAACAAAAACAAAAGCAACCTAGAAAGAACGTATTGCATTCATTGTTAAGAGACTGTCACTGGTTTTCTTCAGAAACTTTATTTTTCTGCCTCAATCATACCTAGATTTCCCTCTGATATAATATTCCCGGATAGTTTGATTTTTTTTCTTTTAACCAATGAATGAAAAATGTCCAACAAAATGAAACCTTTCTGTAAGAAAATAATTTTGTTCAAATAACTTTGGTACAGATTAAATGCATTGTTATTTGGCTTTATTAATAATGAAAAAGATAAGGAAAATGAAGATAATTCAAGGAAGCACAGTAAACCAAGAGTGAGTGAGGGCTTAGATCCAGTATTCTCTGATTTATCAAGAATGTGTCATCCTTCACATGCCTCACCTAGAATGCTCCAGTTGTGGGGAAATGATCACTGAAAGTAGACAAAGGGGTTCTTTAGCTAAGATTTCCTGGAGCCTTTTAAAATAGGTTGTGTCCATATTGCAGTATTGGAATAATTTTAGACTCTACTTAGAGCTGCAATGCAGTTTCTAAACATGCCCTTGAGTATAATTGGAGAGCAAACCAAAAGATTTAAGAGCAGTATCACACAGCCTGCTTTAAAACCAAATATCTACCCCAGTTGCTTTGTATTAAAAAAACAAAACAATAAAACTCTCTAGGTAAGTGAGATAGAAGGAAGTGGATACTTTTCAACTTCTAATTCTACAAGGGGAACACAGTTTTGCAATTTTTGTTGTTTTAGGGAATACGGTGACTAAGGGAAAAAGTCTTTATAGGTTATATGTGTACGTGTGTTGTTTTTCTCCTCTGAACTGTAATAGGATTTCCGGGATGCTGTTGCCCATGCTTCCAGACAACTTGGGAAACCAGTGATTGAGGACCGGATCCTAAATCAGATCCTATACTACTTGCCTCAGCTGTACGAGCTCAACCGGGATCTCCTGAAGGAACTAGAGGACAGAGTGTCGAACTGGTAAAAATGAGCAAACCTGCTTTCCTTGGGTTTCCAATTTTGGATGAAGCTATAAGGCCGAAGGGCCCATAACTAGCTAATTTAACTTTTTATAGGTGACCTTGGTAATCAAGATTTTTGAGATTGAGGGAGTTTGGTTGATATTTTCACTGTGGAAAACATTTTTTTTAATGTTTTATATATCTGTTCCAGAGCCTCAAGCCATGAAATTCCCTTGTGTTTTGGAAAAGAGGCCATTCACTGAGATACATTGATGATTTGGTTGGTTGGTTGGTTGGTTTAGAAAATTTGCATGTGTCTGATACCATTGTAGAGGCTGTAGATTTCAGGACAGATAAAGGATAGCAAATAGTCAAGAACTTCCATTGGGTGGAGAAACTTTGATGACAACTTCAGAAATATGTAGAAAGTTTGGTATTAGGGATTAAATTTTTTGTTGAAATCCATAGGGAACCCACAATGATTTGGATAACAAAGCAGTATCACATACTTTCATAATTACAATTTCCCTCTAAATTCTCTTTATATATAATCCAGAAAAGGCCACTGCCTATTTTAGAAATATCATGTCTCCGCTTGCTTGGGAAAATATGCTAAATAAGCAATTAATACTTAGCAGCAGTTTACAAGTATAAAACAAAGTTACGGTCTGAGAAATGACTAAAAGGTAGTTTTTAAAGTCATCGCAGAAAGAAAATGTAATTAAAGAGCTACTGTACATACTTAATCATTCTTATAAAAATTAGCTTTAAAATAATCTGAAGTGACCTAGGATGTGCATATTTATGCAAGCAGGGGAAACTTAAATATCTTTTTTGCTTGTATCAAAGTTTTCTCGGGTTTAGATCTATAGATATTCTGTGTTAAAATATTAAGGATCCCTAAGAGATGGGCTAACTTAAGGGACAACTAGAACAACTCTGGCAAAAACTATATTTTTACTAACAAGAGATAAGATATATCCTACTTATGAAAATATTTTAAGGGCTTTTTTGAATCAAGACATTCTTTAGTATTAATAGACTTTTTGAAATAACATTTATTTTATACTGTTTTAATAACAATGATTCATTTCTGTGTTCAACCACTTTTGAATACCTACTATGTGCTAGTCAGCACTCTAAACATGATAGGCATATCACAGCACACAAAACATATAAGCCTCTTGCTCTCATGGAGCAAACATTTTAGTGAGGGAAGCACCAGAAAAACATACCAAAAAAACCCCAAAAAACTGGGTAGGAGCAGTTTCTGATCTGCATATATGTAAAATAGGGTCATGTGTTAGAGAATGTAGACTGAGTGGCTAAGGAAGGCCCTCCAAGAAGGCAGCACATTGAAAATGACATCTGACCAAAGAGGAGCGGCCAGCATGGGTTCCACATCTCCATGTTTGTGAAACCATTAGTACAAGTTTTGAAAGTGGCTATGGATTCCCTGTGGCAAAAGCCTGTGAAGAAAGCCAGTGTGGCTGGAGAATAATGAGAAAGAGGAAGAAAAGGGCAAGATGGGTCAGCAAAGTAGGAGCAGTGACACCTGTGCCGCTTCGTAAGCCTCTCAGAAAGGAGTTTCTTTTTCTTTTTCTTTTTAATTAATTAATTAATTAATTTTAAAAATATATATTTTATTGATTTTACACAGAGAGGAATTGAGAGGGATAGAGAGTTAGAAAGGTCAATGAGAGAGAAACATCGACCAGCTGCCTCTTACACCTCCCCACTAAGGATGTGCCCGCAACCAAGGTACGTGCCCCTGACCGGAATCGAACCTGGGGCCTTTCAGTCCGCAGGCTGACGCTCTATCCACTGAGCCAAACCGGTTTCGGCAGGAGTTTATTTTTCTGCCAGAGCCAAGGAGGTTATTGGAAGTCACATGACATATGTTTTTAGACTCTGGCTGCACAAAGAATGGCATGGTGGAAGCAGGGAGACCATCTTGTTAGCATAGAACTGGCAAGATGTGATGTTGGCAATGGAAATGCTGAAGAATAGGCATTTGGGGATATGTCTCACAAGAAGAGAAAAGAGATAAGCTGATGCTTGAATATGGTCTGCTCATTGGACATGTTTTGGATACATTAATGACTCCTTATATTTTTTGTGTATCTCTCTATCCTCAGGACAGAACAACAAAGAATTGCTGATATCTTTGTAAAGAAGGGGCCATATCTAAAAATGTATTCTACATACATCAAAGAATTTGATAAGAATATAGCTTTGCTGGATGAACAATGCAAGAAAAACCCAGGTTTTGCTGCTGTTGTTAGAGAATTTGAGGTATTTTTGCTACCATCTAATGTTGAGCTTCTGTTTGATTGCTTTAAATTTTAATCTGTGGTCATTGAAAATAAACCTTGCAAATAAAAAGATATTAAAATATAATCCCTTCAAAATCAAAGAGGGAGTTGAACAAATTTAGTAGAACTCAACAGTGTCTACAAGATTTAATTTTAGAAATCTGTTATTGCACATTGGAATATTTTAAAGTCTCGTTTTTTGTGTGTGGTAAAATATACAAAAAATGAAACTTAACCATCTTAACCATTTTTAAGTGTACATTCATTTTGTTATGCAACCAACCTCCAGAACTGTTTTCATCGTGCAGAACTAAAGCTGTACCCATTAAACAACCACTAACGCCCTATTCTCTGCTTCCCTCAGCCACTGGCATCCACCATCCTACTTTCTGTCTCTGTGAATTTGACTACTCTAGAGAACGCTTCTTATTTTTAACTAAACCTTTCCTTTATTCTTATAACAATGAATCTATAATCATGATGGAAAATATAATTTTCCCCTTTAGATAAATAAATAACACAGTTTCAGTGTCACCATTAAAAAAAAAAAGAATAAAATTTTTATTGCCAAAGCTTTGTGTTTTGTCTCAAACCTGTGAGGGTATAAGCCTGATTTGATTTGTTATAAACTGATGTAATGCTTCTTTAAAAAAAATAATTTTTAACTACAGTTTTAGTTAAGTCTTCTCCCCTAATTTTAGGTAAAATTACTATATGCTTTCATGATTATTTTTCTCTGCTTTGAAACTAAAAATTTTAGTGAATTCCAGTATAGAAACAGTTGAGCTGTTATTAAGATATTGCTTATTTTGCCCTGGCTGGGTAGGTCAGTTGGTGGGAGTGTTGTCCCGATACACCAAGGTTGCTGATTTGATTTCTGGTCAGTCCACATATAAGAATCAAACAAAGGATGCATGGATACGTGGAACAACAGATCTCTCTCTCTCTCTCTCTCTCTCTCTCCCTCTCTCTCTCTCACTCATTCTCTCTCTGTTTCTCATCATTAAATAAAAATTAAAAAATAATAAAAGGAGCCCCTCAGGAAAAATAAAAAGGTACTGCTGGTTTCTAATTTGTACAGTAGGCAAGAAAATAACCAGGTCATGTGTTAATTTTTAGTCTGTAAAATATTTGCCAAAAATAGTTTTGTCAAAAAACAATTCAAATGGAAACCAACCATTCCCTTTACTTTCTCACTTCTAATGTACTTTGCAGGTTTCAAATGTCATTGTAAGGCAACACAATTAAAAAAAAAAAAAGGCTGTGTAGAATTAAATTTATTTTCAATTATTAGCATGTTTGCTTTTAAAAAAACACAAATAATCAAACTTTAAAATTTTTTGTAGTCTTTTTTTACTTCCTTTTTACCTCTCTGCTAATGTCTTCACACTATTAAGAAAGGAAGTGTGATGCACATAGTTATAGAACTGATAATTGACCCAGGTTTTCATTGGTTCAAGGAGTAGTTCTGTTGCTTTAGCAGAAAAACACACACCATAAGATGGGAAAGTTAGCTGTTTGGGTTAATGGTGCTTGCAGGATAGATGCTTTCTCAACATGTATTATCGTATAATTTCAAATTATTTTGTGTACTCCATGAACTTGGAGATGCATATTTAGAAAAAATAAAACAATCTGAACAAACCTGAAAGAAAAGAAAAAAAACGGAAAAAACCACTTCCCCATCCACCTGAACTGTATAGGAAGTGCAGGATGTCATTGCATGAGGGACATTTCCACTTGGCCTTTGTAATGCCACCTCCCAGTAAATACCTGTGTTGGAGAATGGGGTGGGGCTTAGGAATGGGCAGAAGTGTCTGTTGCCCACACTAAGAAAAGTGTTTTAAAGGCAGAATCAAAGGTCCTTGCGGTCAAGTCAGAATGTCTGAATCAAATGTTCCTATATAGACTGTGATTTGGGGGCTGTCTCTTATAGCCAATCATCAAAGAAAGAGTTTTACATTCTTCAGACTTATTAGAGAAAGATGCTTAGCAAGGCTGTTATGAGTATATTGATAGGCTCTGACTATTTTAAAAATATATATATTTTATTGATATTTTACAGAGAGGAAGGGAAAGAGATAGAGAGCTAGAAACGTCAATGAGAGAGAAACATCAACCAGCCGCCTCCTGCACACCCCCTACCGGGGACGTGCCCGAAACCAATGTACATGCCCTTGACCGGAATCGAACCCGGGACCCTTCAGTCCACAGACCAACGCTCTACCACTGAGCCAAACTGGTTTCGGCAATAGGCTCTGACTATTATTTGAATCCATTTCCCAGTAGGTTTATTTCTGCCAACTTACTTTGGAGGCCATGCATTTTCTTCTTGTTCCAAAGTTTTGTTTATGTTTATGAATAGACTAGAGGCCCAGTGCACAAAATTCGTGCACTGGTAGGGTCCCTAGCAGCTGCATTGGCAAATGCTCTTCTCAGTGGCAGCTGTTGAGTAGGATGGGCTCTAATTGGCCTAAAATGCAGCCACCACTCCGTGTGTGTGAGGACTGTAACAAGTTTTCCCCAAGTCAGTGATTTGAGAGACTTATTAACCTACTAGAGGCCCGATGCATGAAATTCATGCACTGGGGGGGGGGGGAGGTTCCTCCAGCCTGGCCTGTGCCTTCTCACAGTGTGGAAGCCCCATGATCAATCACCCCAAAGAGGTAGGCCCTGCCCACCTATCCGGGGCTCCTCGATGGATTGCCCCAAAGAGGTAGGCCAGAGCCTGGGGTCCCCCAATCTCCTGCCCACCCACACACACCCACTGCCCATGCAGCCTTCTGGTGATCGCTCACTGCAGTGTGAGGGCATGATGACCACACAGGCTTTTATTAATAGGATGAGAAAGGGTGGGGCAACGTAGTGAATTGGCTATAGTTTCACTCTCGGCACCACAGGTACAGCTTAAAATAAAGGGAATTTCTCTGTGAATTCCCTTCTAGAGATGTGGGCTATTTAAAATTTGCCTTCCTCAGCACCTGAATCTCATCCTTCTTCTTAGAAAAATGCTTGTGTTTACATTGGATGCCTTTTCCTTTCAGATGAGCCCACGCTGTGCTAACCTGGCCCTCAAGCATTACCTGCTCAAACCAGTTCAGAGGATCCCCCAGTACAGGCTGCTGCTGACAGGTGGGCATCTCTGGCAGTTTACCTCTCTTTTTCCAGCACTCCAGTCACCCCTATACCTAGTGTATGGATTTATAGATCGTTTAGAACCCTGCATGTGCATTGCCTGAACCTAACTTCTTTTAGTTCTTGAGTCATTCCTGTGCGCATTTTCTGCTTTGGGCATTTATATTCCTTTTGCTCAGAATTTCTTTTACCATCCCATTCCTACAACCCCGCATCATTTTACCTGATTAATATTAACCCCAAGGAAGGTACTATCCCAGCCTTGATAGTTGATATTTAAATCAACCATCACGCCCTCAGGCACTTCAGAGGGTTGTAGTAAGGCAGGGGTTGGTAACATCCAAGCCCGCAGGCCAATTAAGGTCCCCCTGCCAAGGCATTAGGGGTAAGTTAATGAAATGTTTGACCAAATATAGCAGACTCATTTTTAAGTTGATAATTTTGTATGGCCTGCAAATGTCATAAATATCCAAATGGCCCTTGGCAGAAAAAAGATTCCCCACCCCGTTATAAGGAGAGACTATTGCTTTGGTGAGTGTGTTCTAAATTAGCCCTCACTGCTGTTAGTACTTAGTAGCAGCAGTGTCCTTATCACCATCATCAATCATCAACATCACCATTATCATCATCCTTTGACTGGTCATTGTCTATACCTTCTGTTTGAGCTTCAACATCATAGGGCTGTGCCTATTTACTTTCCACTCTAATAGTAAAAAGCAGCGGGAGGACAGGGCAGGAAGAGAAGGAAAGATCTGTGGTGGTGGAAGAGAAATTTTTTCAAAAAGCTCTGATTTGACCAAAAGCACACATTGTGCTGAGGACTTTATATTCATTTACTCGTTAAATCTTTACTATTGTTACCGATGAGACAGACCTCGGTTCTTATCTTCTTGAGGGAAAGATTTCAATCAAGAGACAAAGTGTAAAAAAGAAAGCAAGACTTTATTGACCTCAGCAAAAACATAGGACAGTGAAACTAGGAGCATTTCTGCCCTGGTTGGTGGTGTTGGAAGTGGTGGGTGGGCGGGAACTGCACCAGGTGTCTGACAGGTGGGGTCAGATCAAACCTGGGTTCAGCAACCTCAGTTCTTGTGATCTGGATAGGAAAGAATTCAGAGCCAAGACCCAAACTGTAAGAGAACATTTATTTGGTAAATTATAAAGGTAGAAAAAATAATTCCTAAAAGAAATGGGCTTGGGAAACAAGTTATAGAGGTAAAGAAAAGGACCCTTGAAGCTTGTGAGTGAGGAAGTTAGTGTTAATGTGCGTGGGGCTGGGAGGTATAAGGAAAGGAAAGAGAAGAGAAGGAAAGATCTGTGGAGTGTTCTCAGGAGGGAGAACTCTAGATTTTAGTCCTAGGGTTTTAACGTTCTTTTTTTTTTTTTTTTTAATCCTTACTTGAGGTTGTTTTTCCATTGATTTTTAGAGAGAGAGGGCTAGGGAAGTATCAATGTGAGAGAAACACATAAATTAGTTGCCTCCTGCATGAGCCCTGACCAGGGCCAAAGCTAGGGAGGAGCCTGCAACCAAGGTATAGGCCCTTGACCGGAATCAAATCCAGGACCCTTTGGTCTGTAGGCAGACGCACTATTCACTGAGCCAAACCAGCTAGGGCACTAGGATTTTAAGGATGGAGATTTTAAAAATATATTTTTTTATTGACTTCATAGAGGAAGGGAGAGGGAGAAGGAGATAGAAACAACAATGATGAGAGAAAATCATTGATCGCCTGCCTCCTGCACACCCCACACTGGGGATTGAGCCTGCAACCTGGGCATGTGCCGTGACCAGAATTGAACCATGACCTCCTGACTGTGACCTCCTGGTTCATAGGTCGATGCTCAACCACTGAGCCACACCGGCCAGGCAAGGATGGAGATTTTAAGGGAAGTCCCAGGGGAAGATTTCAAAAGAATATTCAGCAGTTTCCCAGGGGTGTCCTTTCAGGATTGTGGTCTCCACTGATTGATTGGTCATCACTGTGGCAGGGGGTCATTTTTCAATGCAGCTGGTCCTGACAGTCAGCGGTGGGTTTGATAGCTTATTTGGGCCTGGAACTGAAATACAACTGAGGCATAGATGTTATCTCTTAACGAGGGAAGGTCAGGGGGTCCAAACTGCATGACCATTGATATGCTGGGGAGGAAAAGTCACCATGGGATCGAGGTCCCACCCTACAATCGATGGTTTTTTTGCTAAGCACTTGGTGCTTTTCCACCCTGGTGACCTCTGTACCTGGCCCATCACCCTTTCTCTGCTCATGTCTGTCTAACTGCCTACAACACTTTCAGGTCTCATGAGATCCCTTAGACTCTAAGGCTTAGAGGTTAGGGGATACGTTACGTGCCTGCGTGGGAAGGAGGCGGGAAGGGAATGGCACAGGGGTGGTGCTTCCTGAAGAGAGAGCATCCTGGGACCTTCATTTTCAGGGCTTTCAAAGGTTGGACGTTCAGGGATGTTTTAGGGCAGGTCAATAGAATATTTATCAGATTTGTGATGTACCAAAATGAAATGTATTCTCTTCATTTGTCCTTGGGTGTGGTTGGCACATGGCACTTAATTGGATATCTGTTATCTGTCTCTCTGAGGTGGATGATTTAAACTACTTACCCTCTGGCTGGGGAGAAGTACAAACTATTTACTCTTAAGTGTCCTTGGTTTGGGGGATTTGGGATTAAGTAGGTAGCTGCAAACTGCTGTTTAATTATCTGTCTCAGTTTCCCTGTTCTGCTAGCCCTGAAATTTTCCTAGCTTCTTGCTATTCTATAACACCATAACCATGTGTATATCACAATATATTATTTACATAGATAAAATAACGGGATAGTATCCAATCCATACTACTAGGTCCTCAGGAGTATTTGCTGAATTTGCAGTGACATAATATACATACATAATGTGCCTTAAGAATTGGGTCAAAATGGACGAGAATACTAAAATGCCACCACTGTTCTAAATTCTATCGTAATTTTTCTTTTTAATGGTTTTATCTGTTGTAATTTTACGTAAATAGATTTTGAGGTTCTTGGTTGCTATCAGTGTAAGAAGTGCATGCTTTTACCCATAATCTAATCTCTTCCTTTTAAACCTAGGGCTAAATTGATTGAAGTAGGTGAATCCTTGAAAGCTAGGATTTCCCAATTTCCCTTTAGGCAAAGGCTTTTCTGCCTTCCTAGCTGGCCTAGTGGAGAACAAACTGACGATAAGGAAGGCCTTACCTTTCAGCCCCAGGACTTGCTTCCTTAGATGTTTCTACTTAATTCGAATCTCTAACTGTGAGCTGGACTCTAGATTTTTCTCTGGAATGACCTAAGGCAAACCAAATAATTTGAGGATATCCTGTCCATCTGTACTTTTCTTTCCCCTGTGTTTGGACGACACCGGACAAAAGGAAGTACCCATACATGTGTTGTGTTTTTGCTAGATAAATTCACTGCTGTGTCCTAAATGAGCTATTGAACGGCTAGGCTATTTCTACAGCTGTCAAATGAAGTTGGCAAAAGACAACTGTGGTTTTAAAAGCTGTGACTTGTAAGAATGATGGAGCAAGGTTAGAAATTTTCATGTGAAAATATTTTCCCCCCACATTATGACTGATATAAGTAAAAATGTTACACATTTTATTTAATTACGGTTCCATGGTGAGTTTGATTTTAATGGTGAGATAGCAAAAGCAAGTTCAGAAACCCTCTTTAAGAGAATGGATGTTATTTGTTTTATGAGCTTGGGGTTACTTTTAATTTTGTGCTAACTCTTGTTTAATCTTAAAGGTGTTTCCTCTTTTTTTTTAATTGGAAAATCTTCATTATTTAATTGATACACCTTACCTTACATATAGTAAACCTGTAGTAATTATGGATCCATTGAAAGGTAAATAGCTTAGCTTGTTCAGGGTTGAAACGTCAGGACTAAAGTCAAAGAAAGAACTTAGATTTCATATTCTTTGTCCTATGCCTTTTCTCCCGTTGATTCAAAGTCTTCTCTTCCACCAAGCCTGAGCTGAAGTCCTCCATTCATTCCCTTAGAAGCCTGATTACTGAAGAACTGATTACTCCAGTTCTCTTTGACCTTAGTATCAGTGCAGTGTGACTTGGTAAATTTCTTTTTGATGCCTTGTGAATTTGCTGATATTCATACTATTTGAATATTTAGTTCTTAATAAACTTTTTGAGGTCAAAGAGTGGGTCTTTTGCTAATAATTTAGTGCACCCCAATATATCTGGGTCCATTTTGGATGCCATAGACGCTGTTCAGGAAATAATTTTGGTCGGTTTTAAGCTAGATTCACAGCATTCCTTTAATCAAAACATCCTTAGCCTAAAGGACAACATTGAGAGAAGATTTTAGAGAGTTCTCTTCTAGATGAAAGAGTCACTCAGAGAGGTGAAGTGTCCAGCCTGAGGACATTTAGTATTGTTGTGCCCCTGTACCTGAATACCAAAGACCATCAGGGAGCCGCATCCGAGATAACTGCAGGAAGTCTGGATTTATTTCGGACCAGCCTGAGCTCAGTCCCACCAACGCCGGCAACAGCGAGGCGAGAAAGAGAGCGAAAGTCCCCTTTCCAAGTCCCATTTCAGGGTTTTATACCCGGGGGCATATCACCCTGATTGGTTGGGTTAGGGATAGGGGATAAGGGATTGGTTGGGCTAGGGATGGGGGATGATTGGTTGGATTAGGGATAGGGAATAGGGGATATGGACCCCTGATTGGTTGGGTTAGGGATAGGGGATAGGGTTGTCGGGGGCTGGCTCCTCCCTCCCCCCCCCCCCAGGGAATGAGTGTCAGCTGAGGCCTGGCACATGTGCGCTGGTCCCGGCTGTTCATTCCCCCCTTGTCTTGAGACTTAACGGGCCCAATCATGGGACCGTTTGCATTAGGAGTCCACCAGATGCGTCCAACACTGCCAGCTGGACGAACATGGGTGTGGTGGATCCAGGTTGCAATGCCGTCCACTTTGAGAGCGGTGGGCGTAGTCAGCACCACGACGTATGGTCCTTTCCAACATGGTTCAAGCGTCTCCTGGCGGTGTCTTTTGACAAAGACCCAGTCTCCCGGCTGGTACTGGTGGGGCGTATGGATTGGACCAGCCTCGTAGATAGCCTGCAGGCGTGGCCAAATGTCCTCATGCGCCCTCTGGGGCCCTCTTAAAGAAAAATATATTTAGTAGTTCCGCCTTAAGATTGGGGATGATAGGCGGGGGCCTACCAAACATAATCTCATAGGGAGTGAAGCCCAGGGTATAGGGTGAATTCCTCACCCAGTAGAGAGCATAGGGAAGGAGAGCCACCCAGTCTCCGCCAGTCTCCATGGTTAATTTAGAAAGGGTCTCTTTTACCTGTCCTGAGCTCTGGGGCCTATAATTTCCAATCTGCCCCTATAGCCTTGGCTACTGCCCATGTTACCTGTGAGATGAGAGCCGGGCAGTTGTCTGATCCTATCATAGCTGGGAAACCGTACCTGGGTAGAATGTCCCCATGTCAGGCTCGTGTGATCCTTTCTGAATATTAGATATTACCACTTCATGAGAAGAATCTGAGATTGGTACTTTCTGGGTGATGAAGGTTTGATCTTGAAGCTGACTTTCACCCCCAGTTTTCTTTGTTTGTCCACTGTCTGGAACAACATATCCTGCATATGCCCCTCGCATTTTAAGATTGAAAGCACCTTGTGCCACCTGCTTATACTGTATCCTGTTAAATGCAATCTGCTGCTTCACTTGGTATAGAGGATCCAAAAAGAACCTTTCCACTTCTGTTCTTTATTCATTTCCTTGTTCTTCAACTGAAGAAGGTTCTGCAGCTTGAAAATTTCAATCTGATCACCTTGGTTATTTACCATTGCCTGTTGCTTCAGTTTTAGAACTTCAGTCTTAAACTCACTAGTCAGACAATTCAGGGCATTCTCCAAGCTTACCACCTTCTTCTGAAGACTTTTGATTTGTAGAGCATCAGCTTCCTTCAGGTGGTAGTCAAGAGCTCTCTGGAGATGAACATTCTCTTTCCGATAGAACTGTCCCTCCAGCTCATTTATTTTCACAGTATACTTTTGTTCCAATTTCTCCTTCTCCTCTTGGGCTTTTTCCTTTGTTTCAGTCAATTGCTGTTTTAGTTTTTCAATCATATTATCTTTCTCCTGGTCCTGTTTCTTCAGGTAGCTTAATACACTCATTGTGTCTTTCTCCATTTTATACTGCTGCTTCTTTAAGTCCTCATTAGTTTTCGCAAGTCTCAGGGAATTATCACGATACTCAATCCTAGAGAGTTCTGTGATTTCCACTGCACTTTTGTTCTTGCCCTTCCCTTTGCTCTTCTTGCCCCTAGCCGGCATCTTGGCTTCTCCAAGGGCCCGGCTGTCTCGGCGGTTTCCCCACCGCCGCCCAGCCTGGCTTCTGTCTCTCTTCGGACATTCTCGAGCCCAATGCCCTCTCTCCTTGCAGTATGCACACTGATCTCTCTGCAGTCTCCACCTCCCTTCTCCAGAGGTCTCCTTACCCTGCTTTGGATCCCTCGCAAGCTGTCGGAGGCGGAGGTCCCGTTTCTCAGGGGAGTTCATAGCCAACAGGATCCTAGCCAGGTCTCGGGTCTGCCTGCGAGCCTGTTTATCTTCAGGGGGCTCCCGGTTATTGTACACCTTTTCAGCCACCACCAACAAGTCCTGCAGACTCTTCTCTCCCAGTCTATCTACTCTTTGCAGTTTTCTCCTAATATCTGCAGCAGACTGGGTTATAAAGGCGAGGATAACAGCCGCCTTGCTCTCAGGAGCCTCTGGGTCCATGGGGGTATAGGTGCGGAATGCCTCCATGATCCGCTCTAAGAATGCTGCTGGAGATTCGTCTTTCTCCTGCTGTACACTCCCTACCTTAGCCAGATTAGTCGGCTTTCTGGCAGCCGCCCGGAGACCCCCCATTAGAGCCTGGCGGTAGACCCGGAGCCTCTCCTTACCTTCTAGGGGTATGATTCTCGCTTCGGGTGCGAGAGGTCCCGGGTTCAAATCCCGGACGAGCCCCCAAATGTTGTGCCCCTGTACCTGAATACCAAAGACCATCAGGGAGCCGCATCCAATGTAACTGCAGGAAGTCTGGATTTATTTCGGACCAGCCCGAGCTCAGTCCCACCAACGCCGGCAACAGCGAGGCGAGAAAGAGCCCGAAAGTCCCATTTCCATGGGTTTTATACCCGGGGGCATATCACCCTGATTGGTTGGGTTAGGGATAGGGGATAAGGGATTGGTTGGGCTAGGGATGGGGGATGATTGGTTGGATTAGGGATAGGGAATAGGGGATATGGACCCCTGATTGGTTGGGTTAGGGATAGGGGATAGGGTTGTCGGGGGCTGGCTCCTCCCTCCCCCCCCCCCCAGGGAATGAGTGTCAGCTGAGGCCTGGCACATGTGCGCTGGTCCCGGCTGTTCATTATGAGATGGAGCACCTATGAGCATTTAAGCCTAAGGAAACATAGAGGTTGATACTAAGGGTTTGTTTAATTTTTATTTAAAATTCTGATTTCCATTACTCATCTTTTGTGGTATTCTAATTGCTCCCTACTTTTGTACTGTATTTATGCTATCCAAGTGCCCCTGTCTATTCACTTAGACTTTTAGAAATTGGATTTTAAGTCTAAAGTTTGCATCTATTTAAACATGTTAATTAACTCAGTCTTCATCTTTGGATAAATAAGCTCAATGATTTAATCCTTGGAACAACCTTGTGAGGTAAGTACTTTTATTTCCATTTTAGAATTTGGAGTATTTCAAGTGCACAGAATATACTGGAGCAGAGAGGAGGAGTGAGAGACTATTTGAGGCACCCCCTGACAACTTTAATTTATTAATGAGTTTAAGGCAGAGAAGGGGAAGGATTCCTGTCTGACTCAGTGTAAGTAGATTTGTGCTACTTGGTTTCTTGGGAGGGGAAGATTGAGAAATACAGAGATGCAGAGATAAGATAGGATAGTTACTTTTGGAATCTTCTTAGAAAAAAGTGAGTGGAAATTCCCAGACAGCAGTTGTGCTCATACAATTCAAACAACCATCCTATTGTCTTGCATGTTTTTTTAGGACATAATTTGTGTTTTATTATTGAGTGTTTTACTTATGCTACAGATTTCTTCATTGTATTAAAAATTTGTCTTTTAAAAAAAAAGATTCCCAAGTCAACCCAGAATAAGATCAGAGAGAAAGTATATGTTGTGTAATGGAATGCTTAGATTAGAATTCTAAAAGCAAACCAAAAAAGTAAATTTAAGCAGAAAAACGTATACATTTTACCTTTCTTTATATTGGCTACCCAAGGCCAGTGGATCTAGTCAGATCTTTAAAATGTGGAGGAACCCAGAACCTATTTGGATTTAGGAAAAAATTGAAATCTTAAGGCAAGATTGAGGAAGCAATGAGAGAAAACAGACACTGTTGATTACCACTGCTATTTCCTCCTCCTTTCTCATCTCTTCAGGGTAAAGACTGTCATTATTATCCTAATTTAGTGTCTGGCATAGAGTCTGGCACGTTAACAGAGACCCGGTAAACTGAAAGGCTTAGGGAAACAACCGTTGTTCCTGTTTATAAGGTTGAGAAGCCCTATGCAGTGGTGCCAACAAATGTTGAATGGATGAATGAATGAATGAATGAATGAATTGCTTTTAAGAATCAAAACAGTCTCCAGTTACATAGGCACAAAAGTGTGGAAAGGACTCTGAAATATTTCCCTTTCCTCATCTTGGCTCCCTGGTGGGATCTGCTGACCGGTTTTCGCCTGCCTCTGCTTCCTGCTCTTCCCATTTCCCGTGTTGTGCTCCGGGCCAGGCCTTGCTGACCTCATGCCTGGTCATGGAACTATCTCCCTAGTGATCGTGCGACCTCTTATCACGCCCCCAGGTAGCCTGACGCATCATCACTTCGTTTCTCCGCCAGGACTCCAGGTGTGTGTGGCTTTTTTGCCATTGAGCAATTCTCTTTGACACCAGCTAAGTGTCATGCAGTTTAATTCAGTTCTCTCACTATATCCTGAACATAGTGTGAGATCCTACAGTTTAAGGGGTGAACCCTACAAGACTGTTCCTTCTCCCAAATTCGAGAGGCCAATTGCATGTTCCAGGTTATCACCTGTATTTCTGATCAACCAACTATTAATCTGGGTCTCCACGACTCCCTCCTTGGGTTTCCTAACCTAATAACTCACAGAGCTCAGGGAAACTTGACACTTACCAGTGTATTATAAAAGCATATGATAAAAGATACAGATGAAAACCCAGATGGAATAATAGGTACGTAGGGAGGGTATCTGGGAAGGGCAGCCCGGAAACCTGGAAGCTCACCAAACCCTGTACTCTGGGATTTTGATGGAGGCTTTATTATGCAGACATGATCTGTTATTAACGCCCCTTCTCCCTTTCCTATGGGATGGAGAGTGGCGCTGAAAGTTCCAAACTGCTCATCGTGGCTGGATACTTCTGGTGACCAACTTCATCTAGATTAGCTATTCAACAGCCCATCAAAGACTCACCTCTTTAGATCAAAAGATACTCCTGTCACCTAGGAAAGTCCAGGGACTTAGGAGCTGTGTCGGAAGTAGGGTCAAAGACCTATTATTAGAAAACAAGGTGTCCCAATGCTCTTATTACAAGGCTTTTAGGAACTCTGTGCCAGGAACTGGGAGCAGATATTTCTATCTACTGGTATCTATCTATCTAACTATCTGACTAGCTATTATTTTGCAGACATACTTTTATTCTGCTTATTAGGAAAGTTGAAAGCATACTTGTCCTACCATAATGGTGGATACATATCATTTTGCATTTGTCCTGACCCATAGAATGTACAATACTAAGAGTGGACCCTAGGTAAACTATGGATTTTGGTGATTATGATGTGTCAGTGTAGGATCATCCATTGTAACAAATCTGTTCCATTAGATGTTGATGGTGGGGTAAACTATGCATGTGTGTTGGGGCAGGAGGTGTATGGGAAATCTCTATTGCCTTTCAGTTTTGCTGTGAAGGTAAAAATGCTGTAAAAATAAATCCCTATTTTAGAATAGAAAAAACCAAAACCATAAACTTAACATCCATAGTATAAGGTTCAGTTTAGAACCCAAAGTGCCCAAACTTTATTTTCCTTTGCTCTAATAGGTTTCTTAGTCTCTCCTGAAACCTATCCTTCAAGGCCAGATTCTCTCCTTCATTTATCAGTCACTAACTCAATGAACAAATATTTTATTTACTAGAGACCCGGTGCACAGAATTCATGCATGGGGGAAGGGAGGTCCCCTCAGCCCAGCCTGGATGCTCTCCAATATGGGATTCCTTCTCACAATCTGGGACTGCTGGCTCCTAACTGCTCACCTGCCTGCCTGCCTAATTGCCCCTCTCCCCCGCCCCCTGCTGGCCTGGTCACCCTCAACTGCCCCCTGCTGGCCTGGTTGCCCCTCACTTCCCTCCTGTTGACCTGGTCACCCCCAACTGCCACCCTGGTCGCCCCTCACTGCCCTCCTCTGTTGGCTTGGTCACCCCTCACTACCCTGCCTGCTGACCTAATCGCCCCACACAGCCTGCTGCTCAGTTTTCTGGTCATCCCTCATTAACCCCCCAGCCAGCCTTATTGCCCCATGTGGCCTGCTGTTCGGTTGTTACTGTGAGGGAGGGTGTCATGACCAATTTGCACATTATCCTTTTATTAGTACAGATTGGGGCTGGCCCTGAGCTGGACACCTGTATGCACTGGCAAAGACACAGTGGCGATCCCTGTCCTGATGAACTTATAATATTCTCTTTGGGGCCATGCTCAACCTTTCAGACTCCAACCAAGCTCTTCCTATTTTCGTTTCCTAAAAGTTATATTGATCTTGTCACTTGTTTGAGTGAGTATATTTTGAGGATTTATTTTTGTAAGCGTCACTTTTTTTCTTTGAAGGGATCTTTTGTGCCTATTAAAATATGTATTATTAAAAAATAATAACAATAAAGTTCTTCATCTTCTATCATCCAGAAATGACTCTCATATGTTTTAAGAACTTTTGTCTCTGTTATAAGTTTTTTCAATAAGTAAAACCTTTGATTTAGAAAGTTACCACATTGCTGTTGAAACAGGTAGAATCAGTGAGGATTATGGTGAAGAAAATATAATGAAAAATATAATTTAAAAATTTCTCTGAAATTTTTCAACTCATTATTTAGGGAAAAATACCACTCCTTTGAACTCTTTTTCAACTTATTATTTAGGGGAAAATACCACTCCTTTGAACTTTGATTAAATTTGGATCAGGTAGTTTCTTTGGTCTTGTTCAAAATATTTGTTACATTACGAATGACTTTAACAATATATTACACTAGAGGCCCAGTGCACAGATTTGTGTACCCATGGGGTCCCTCTGTCTGGCCTGTCCTCTCTCTCAATCTAGGACCCCTCGGGGGATATTGGAGAGCCGGTTTCAGCCCGATCCCCATAGACCAGGCTGGCAGACCCCACCGGTGCACGGATCTGTGCATTGGACCTCTAGTATGCATATAAGATCATTGATTAATCTCTTCCCCCCCCCCCTTCCCTCTGAGATTCATCTGTGTGTTCCATGTTTCCATGCCTGTGTTTTCTGCTCCTGCTTTGAGTGTCTGCCCCCTGGTGGTCAGTGGGTGTTATAGCTACCGGCCAGTCACTTAGGCTTTTATATATATATATAGATTACCTTTTCTGTAATATCTTTGCCTTTAGTCTGGCATGGTATTAACTCCCTCTATGTCTTAGAAATCTAGGATTTCCCATGTTGGTAGGAAATAGGATAGTAAAAACATCTGTTCTAGTGTTCTGAAGTTATAAATTTGAACCATGAATAGGCTAATAAGCAGATGAGTAAGAAGATCAGAATCAAATGAATGCATGACTTTTAAAAAACCCTTACTGAGAAACAAAACTTTCGCTGGGTAGGTATTTGTTTTAAAACCCAGGGCTAATTGTTGACCTCAAAAGTCATTCTCACACTTTCTCTGGGACAGAACTTGATGAGAGGTGGGGCTACTAGTGTCCTCGACACTAGCCAAAGGATTTAGTCTGTGGGGAACCCGAAGGCCCTGGTAGGAGACAGTTCCACCTGTGTGAAATGAGACACTGATAATACTCAGAATTTTCATGGTAATGGCATCAGCTCTTGTTCTGTTACATTTCGCTTTTAATTATAGTTGTGAACAAGGTATTGTGAGAGATAGTATTTAGTAAATCATATCCCTGATTTTAATATGAAAAGACTTTTAGGATATAAGAGGTAAGCCTGTTCTAATAAATTATAGCTTTTATTTATTTATTTTTCTTTTTAAAAATTATACCTTTTAAATGCAAATCTCACTTTCTCTATAGAGCAGGGGTTCTTAACCTGTGTGTTTGTGTGTGTGTGTGTGTGTGTGTGTGTGTGCGCGCGCGCGCGCGCCTGGATCCCTTTGGCAATCTGGTGAAAGCTATGAATAAACCTCTTATAATAAATTTTTAAATTACAGGAAAAAAAGAGCTAAAACTAAAAGGAAGCTTAGTGGGCTTAGAAACAGTTACTGAAGTAATTTTGAAATGTTAACATAGTATTACATGTGCTTCTTTAGTAACACAGTAAATAAGAAGATCTGATAAGTGCCCTGATTTTGAAGTAGTGGTGAGAGTAAACAGTGTTTTGAGATGTCTGCAATAACTGTAATGTGATATAAAACAATATGTGGTTTTTATGATGACAGAGGCACTGGTTATCATTGATGATACTGTGGTTTGTTGCCTGGGATTTATAATGAAAGGAAATTCTGTGTTTCACTTAGAGGTTAATGAAAATATTTGTTTTTTGCCTATCCAAGTTGGCAGAATTCTATCCATGAACATCACTACAAAGCCATTCTTTTTTTTTCTGATTCTCAGTGTAGATCTGACCCTGCAAATAGCCAGAAGCCTTTATTGCTGGGCCTTGCCTTGCCAGAAATCAAACGAGCTGGCTCTTACTGGAGTTTCCCTTTTTGGGTTTGTCAAAATCCTGGCTCGCATCGGGAACTGTTCCAGTTGGACAAAACTGAAATTTAGACAAGCTTGAATTCACCTTACTGCTTATATTTACTTTATCCTTCAATTTATTGGTCTTTGGTTATTAAAATATTCCTATCTCCCTAAACCTAAATGTGCTCTTCTTTGACCACCAGGGTAGTGAGAACCAATATGGTTATGAGCTTCTTTAAGTGGGGCTTGATTGTGCCCAGGTCATTTTTTGCACATTTGGGATCCTCACTTGGTAAATTGGCAGCCTTAACCATTGGAAAATATGTCCAGAAAGAAAGGCATTTGTTTCAACCAAGTCAAAATAATGGACATCTACTTTTGTTGGGACATTTTCTATGGCTTTGACTCCCCCAAGGGCATTCTGGATATGCCTGCCCAGTCTGTCCTGCTAAAAAGGGACTGAGGAGAAATTCTGTCCTGTGTAAGCACTCCAGAATTTTTTCCATAGGATGAGCCTGGAATCGGGTGTGGTTCTGGAGTTGGGTGTGGTTCTACCGTCCTCTGGGCATGCCACCTCAGGACCAGGCTTATCGAAGTCTACGATCCGGGATGGTTATGCCCTCCCAGCGGAGGTCCAAGCGCAGCCTGCTCTCTGCTCACCGTATTGTGCCTGGATGGGGGGCTGCATCAGCCCAGGAAAAGTGGCCTTTTCTGTTTCACAGAAAGGCATCACCTGCTTTCCGAAACACGAGTCTGTGAGCCTAAGAGCCCAGAAAAGTCACCTTCTAACTTTATATAAGCATCATTTATGTATATGAGGAAGCCCCAGGCCACAAATTAGGGACCAGGACTGAACTAATAGTCAAGGAAAATAGAGAATTAGAGCAGGGGACCAGAGCATCTTTTATTTTTGTTTGTTTAAAAAAAACCAACAAATTTTAAAGATATTTAATTTTTTTTAATTAATTTTTAGTGAGAGAGGACAGAGTGGGAGAGAGAAGCATCAGTGTGAGAGAGAAACATCAATTGATTGCCTCCCATTTGAGCTTCAACCAGGGATCGAACCCGCAACCTGGGCTTGTGTGTGTATATGTACATGCTTCATGATTGTTTAGAATGAGAATCATTACAGTTTTCTGGTCTAGCCTTCTTATTTTGTGTGTGAGGATACTAACACAGAAATGCTACGGAGCAGCACTGGGCCACAGCCCCATGCCTCTGCTAGGCATGGCTGGACTAATAAGAGAACAAGAAGCCGGCTTCTCAATCCCAGCAGGGGTTCTCGACCACTTCACCAAGCTGGCTTTGACTATAGCGCGATGTCTTACAGCTAGACAATTGATCCTTATTTGGAGTATTTAAAATAATCGATACTTTATTTCACAAGTCAGGATAATTTTTTACTGCTTTTTGAAAACTTGAAATTTTGGAAGACAGGCTTATTGACCAGACTTAATGGACCTTTGGATCCCATAATTCTGTATGTGTTGCTGATATCATTACATATTTAGACAGGAAAGAAGTAATCTGGATAATACGAAGCAAGACAATGTCCTCAAATTCAAAATAACTGACTTTGAAATGTTACCCGTCCTGTATGCTCATTTCCTCTGTGCTCTGCCATTGCCGTTTCACAGCACACAGTCCAGGAATCTGGGCATTGTTGAAGTAAAAAGTCCCAGATTCCCACAGATGACTCATGTTTAGGAAAGGTTCACTGTGCTGAATAGTTTTCTGCTATAAGTTAATTATTCACTGACTGGGTGACTAGGGGTGGTAGGGCTTACAAGGAGCCCTTATATTAGAAAACTTAGACCTGGAACAAGGTACAGTATTTGTTGGGTCCTTAGAAATGAGAACAAAACTAAACTTGCCTGTTCTTGAGGTTGCCCATGGTGATAATGGGGGTTATTTAATTTTTATTAATCAATGATGCCACCTGGTGGCCAGAAAGTGTATTTTGTGGTGCCCATGCATGCTGCACCGACCTGAAAGAATTAACTCAGTAGCATTTGAGGCATTTTTATTAGCGAAGTTTTGAAAAATGCTTAGTTTGGTTTGGCAGAAGCAGGGAAGTGCCACAGACTAATACACGTCTAATATGGCAAATACAATAGATGACTCTGCTCTCCTCGTTTTTTTAAAAAGGAAACTCCTGTAGGAGGTCCTCAATGGTATGCAGTTAATTTCCTGTGACCGATACAGGTGTGTCTGTCTGGCCTCCTTTCCTGGTTTCACCTGGAGTGCACAGTCACTGGGGCAGCCGGTGGTTTCCGTGCTCCTTCCGTCTGACTCGGGGCAACCAATCATGTCCTAATTCTGCAGCCGAGACACCGAGTGATTCTTCCCTGAGTGCGATCATGGAAAGGACTTCCTTGAAAAGGTGAAAGTTCTCACCAGGATGTACTGTGACAGAATGCCCTGGAAATATGGATGGATGGATGGATACATTGGAAAGTTGAATTTTTAAAGTTTAATCTTGGAACATTGA
This sequence comes from Vespertilio murinus, assembly GCA_963924515.1. Taxonomy (NCBI): domain Eukaryota; kingdom Metazoa; phylum Chordata; class Mammalia; order Chiroptera; family Vespertilionidae; genus Vespertilio; species Vespertilio murinus. The sequence goes on along the minus strand of OZ004707.1, from coordinate 178,674,787 downwards.
ATTTTAAGATGCTTTTTTAAAAAAAATGGCAAAGAGAGTAAGCCTCATCCCATTACCTCCTTGATTAAGAGCATGATTTTGTAACCTCTTAGTGGTGGGTTTTCTCTTCAGCCGATTTGTGTTTCCACTCTGTTCCTGAAGTTCAGGTGGGCGGATGGCAGCGGAGTTTGAGTACAAGGAAAGCAAATGCAGCTCAGAAGCCTATCGGGCAGCGCACAGTGATTCTGAAGGCAGGATTTCCTAACGCAGACATCTTCCAGCCGGCTCTCTTGGTGTAGAGAAATGTCTCAGTTCTGTATTAAAGAACAAAGCATTGAAGACACAATAGGAATTTGTCTTGAATCAGATACTTAGGTAAATCTGCTGTCCTTGCCACACTCTTGAGCGACCTCGAGGCGTTAAGGACTGTGGATTTTGGTTAATGAGGTTGCGGGGATGTTGAGAACACCTAAGAAGACGACTAAATGTTTTTTCCCAACCCTGTCATTCTCATGGAGAAGTTGACTATTTAGAGTCACTTTCGAACATGGCTTACATAGGGAATTCATTCTGAGTGGGGTCAGAGTGAGAGTTAAGTTAATTTTCATTTCCAGGAAAAGCTAAGTGTAATGTGTAACCAGCGTATTTTGTTAATTTTTGTGGTTTTTCTTATTTGATTGGAAGTGTACTCTCCAACTTAACGATGTAAATTGCTAGGACAGAACCCACACACTGGGCATGGAAACAGAATGTCGTCATCCACAGTGTCTCACACGGCTGCCTGCCAGTGCTGCGTGTCTAGACCCACACAGGTTCTGGGATCACTGCCTCAAAGATGCACAGGATTTCAACACTTGGTTGTGTGTGTTTATGTCATGTAGTACGTTTGAAAAGCTGGCGCCAGCACCCAAGTTTCCCTTTGTGCCTTTCGGCATGATTTCATAAAACACTGGGACAAAATATGATACAGTCCATGATATTGTTAATGGAGGTTGATTCTGATAAAGATGCATTCGGTCTCTTACTTAACATGCCTTTCCTCCTTTCATTTCCTCACCTCCCATTGCCATTAGGATTGGTTTCAGCCTTCATTGCTGCTTACCTAAACTAAGTCAGTTCTGTCCGAGAAAAAGTCATTTAAGAAAATTCTAAGCGTATGTTGTCCCTTGTGCAAAAGTCCTGGGTAAGTGCTGAGAGAGAGAGAGAGAGAGAGAGAGAGAGAGAGAGAGAGAGAGAGAGATGAATCAGATTTGGGTCCTCCCCACAAGGAGCTTTGAGTCAAATGAAAACAAAAATGATTAAAGGCATAAAATGAGTAACTGTCGCGTAATGTATTATTCAGAGGGAGAGAATATTTCCTTTAAGTGGAAAGTTTAGTAGGAGCAGAGGAATTTGAAATGAGCCTTGAAGAATCTGAGGAGAATTTTTATACGCAGAGACAGAGGAAGGACTCAGAAAGAGGGAACATTGGAGACAAAAAGTATGGAGTCAGAGAACGCATGGTCAGCGTTTAAGGAATGGTGCAGAGTCAAACTTTGGTAAGAACAAAGGACCTGTGTTGGGCAGCAAGAGAGAAAATCAGAAAGTCAATAGGGGTCATGTAGTGGGGGACTTTAAATTCTAGGGAGTGGAATTTATGTTAATTTGATAGATAAGGAGGAGCCATCCAACATTTCTCAACAGACAAGAGAGTATTACCTCAAAATCCTATCACATTCCTTTTGGTTAAAGTTTTAAAAAAATATATATTTTATTGATTTTTTACAGAAAGGAAGGGAGAGGGATAGAGAGCTAGGAACATCGATGAGAGAGAAACATTGATCAGCTGCCTCCCGCACACCCCCTACTGGGGATGTGCCGGCAACCAATGTACGTGCCCTTGACCTTTCAGCCTTCAGGCCTACGCTCTATTCAATGAACCAAACCCGTTTCGGCTGGATAAAGATTTATTAGCTACAACCTATTGCCTTAATTTCTTTCCATATTATAAGAACCGCCATAAACTATGTCACTCTTCTAGATCAGTTTTCTCAATTGCAGCCGTGTTTTGACATTTTGGGTCAGATAATTCTTTGTTGTGGGGCTGCCCTGTGCATTTGTGGGATATTTCGCAGCACCCCTGGCCTCTAATCACTAGGTGCCAGGCACCCCTCTTTCCACAGTTGTAACAATCAGAAATATCTCCAGACATTTCCAAATGACCCCTGCGAGCCAAATTCACCCCATTTGAAAAGCCCCTGGTCTAGTGTATTGCATTCTTCTGGTGTTCTGATGTTGTCAGACTTAGATGGACAAACCCAAGAGTCCCTTAAGCATCCAACCTATTAACGCTTGGAATTTTGTATTAGATGCACATCTGATCTTGAGGTTAAGGCATTTCATGTGTAAAAGACCTGAACTGGGCGTCGGGAGACCTGGGTTCCAGCCCCGGCTCTGCACAAAGAGGTTGTGTGACTTGGGTGAGACCCCGCCCTCAGCAGCCCGGTTCCTCCTCTCTGAAATGACTGGTGTGACCTCTGAGGCTCCTCGCCGCTCTCATTCCGTGCCCTGGTTTCAAATTGTTCTCGGGGCTTTATTCTTTCACATGTTAGAAAGTTAGCACAAATTGGACCAGCGTGTATCTTAACCAACAAGAATGACTGAAGTATTTAGTTAAAAAGGACAAGTGATTTTCCCCTTACTGCTTTATTGCACTAAATGCTGCCATTTTTTTTTTCCATTTCTAGATTATTTGAAAAATCTTTTAGAAGACTCTGGAGATTACAGAGACACTCAAGGTAAAAACTTTTGTGGCCTTATATATTATAGAAGTTTTTATTATTATGTTTGGACCAAGAAATTAAAAATATAACAAAACTCTTTTATTTATAAGAAGCCTTTTTTTTTTTTCTTTCTTTCTCTCAAAGACACTGTTCTGGGCAGTTAACATAGAACTAGATGAAGTGGTACAGGGAGCTGGATGTAGGTAGTAGTTCAGGGACAAGCGTGGCCCAGGGTGAGCTGGCCGTGGGAGCCAGCCTCCTGAGAGCGTCACCCAGCACGCTGGGCAGGGAGCTCCACCCTCCTGTGCTCAGTCACCCTGCCACATGTCAGTCATCCTTCTCTACATGCCCACTGCCTTCACAGCAGGGGTTGGACCAGTTCATCTGCATTTATTTATTTATTTATTTATTTATTTTTAAAAATATATTTTTATTGATTTTTTACAGAAAGGAAGGGAGAGGGATAGAGAGTTCGAAACATTGATGAGAGAGAAACATCGATCAGCTGCCTCCTGCACGCCCCCACTGGGGATGTGCCCGCAACCAAGGTATATGCCCTTGACCGGAATCGAACCTGGGACCTTTCAGTCCACAGGCTGACGCTCTATCCACTGAGCCAAACCGGTCTCGGCTCATCTGCATTTAAAATCACGAGTTCATGAGGTGACCAAACTACACAAATCAGGGATAACAAAAAATAGCATATAGTTCTGGGACTGTGTAATGATGGACAGTAGCCTAACCCCATTCTCTACCCCTCATTCCCAGGGGTACTTGAGGGGAGTAGTCCATTACAGTACAATGGACTCATTAATATTCATGGGATAATCTGTAGTGTGTGTGTGTGTGCATGTTTCTCTCTTACACACACACACACACACACACACACACACACACACACAGGATTACCTCTGTTACTTCTGGTGTCCCTTTCTATTTATCCCCATTTCTTTCAAATGTCATATATATATATATATATATATATATATATATATATATATATGTATATATCCCATTCTGATCGGCAGAAACACATTAAACAAGTATGGTGTCCCTTTCTATTTATCCCCATTTCTTTCAAATGTCATATATATATATATATATATATATATATATATATATATATGTATGTATATATCCCATTCTGATCGGCAGAAACACATTAAACAAGTCCATGTCCATACCATTACTTTTATGAATTTTTATTATATTCCTGTGTTATCCTTTACATTTTCTCGATTATAAAACCGAACAGGTTTTTAACCCATTTTGTAGAGATTCTTATTCATTCTCTTAATTATTTCACTTCTCCTTCTCTAACATCTTCCTTTTGCAAGTGTTATGTTTTTAAAGGTGTGTTTTTTTTTAAAGGAAAAGTTTGTAGTGGAAAATATAACATGCATCTTGCATTCAGTAAACATATCTAGCTGAAGAAAAAAGCCTGCCCCACAGACAAAGAAAGAGTAGATAGCTGTACATTTAGGATGCACTGAACAGCACAGAACCCTTTGGGAGAGGGAGGAAAGTGTGAAGGTTGAAGAGGCAGAGCTCTGCGCAGAGAAGTGGGGCTGGCGAGGAGCTGAAGGGTAGGCAGAGCGAGGTGGGCATTCCAGATGAGAATCTCTCTCATGAAAATAAAAGTTTTAAACGGATCTTAACAAATAGGGCCTCAAGAAAACATCTCTTCCAGGGCCTCTGCCCGCAAAGACAGTGAATTATTACCTCCATTCTGCAGATTAAACAAATACAGGGCCAGAGAGTTAAGAGTTTGTTTAAAGGAAAAGTACACACTTGAGCAAAAACCGAATTAGAATAAGCAGTGAGTGGTGAAGTGCACCGCAGTAAAATGGGAGCACTTGTAAGTGAGGTTGCCAAGGGTCAGGGAAAGTGCGACGGCTATACCTTTGGAAGGTAGGCAGAAGAGTTAAAGAAACAGAGTCGCCAGGGCCTCTTAAAGGGATGACCTGGGGAGTGAGTTACAGACGGGGTGGGAGAATGCAGAGTTTGGAATCCAGGTGTCCAGACAACAGCTTTATCTTTTTACCCAAAAGCTTCTCTCCCTGCCCACGTGCCCTTCAAGCAGCCAGAAAGCAGGGGGTGTGCCCAGGACCATCCCCTGAATATCTAATATCTGGGGTGGTGAGTGTCAGGTGCAGTGCAGTCTGATTTGTGGTTGCGGGGGGGGGGGGGGGGGGGTACTGCTTTCCTTTAATAATGGTGATAGTAATGAGCTTATATTTAAAAAACATAGAAACCCCCAGGATTGATACTGGAAAGAGAATCTCTTGGTAGGGTATAGCAGTTGGACCAAAAATCCTCAACCCCTTTCCAATAATTGATCTTCTGTGTATCTTTTTCATTGTCCTTTTGTTGATGATTACTGTTCCTGCTACACCAACCTCAGGACAATTTTTTCATTGTCCTTTTGTTGATGATTACTGTTCCTGCTACACATTCCCCTTTTAACACTACCAGTTTTTCTCAGTGGCAGTCCTGCTGTTATATTGTCTGGACTAACCTTGGTGTGGGTTTCTAATTAGGAGTATAGAAGGTTCAGCATCCCTGGCTCCTACCCACCGAAGGCTAGAGGACCTTCCCAGTCATGTGACAACCAAAAATTGTCCTTACACATGTCCAAATGTCCCTTGGGGAACACTACTGTCTTGGGTCGAGAACAACTCTAGCCCCAAAGGAGATAAAGTTCAGACTTCTTTTTATAGCTAGTTACAAAGCTGGTAAGACTGGAGCAGTCAAAATCACTTTGCTAACGACAAGGGATTAATAAAAAGAATGAAATACAGATGAAGCTAAATAACCCAGCTTACAAAGCAATGCATGCCATTTCCTAAGGTCTAGTATGCTTGCATGTGACATTTTTCCTATTGGGATCAGACTAAGAGAAGGCAGCTGAGTCCTAGCTGGTTTGGTTCAGTGGATAGAGTATCATCCTGGGGACTGAAGGGTTCTGGGTTCGATTCAGTCAAGAGCACATGGCCAGGTTGCATGCCCGATCCCCAGTAGAGGGCATGTAGGAGGCAGCCGATGAATGATTCTCTCTCATTATTGATGGTTTCTCTCTCTCTCTCTCTCTCTCTCTCTCCTCCCCTTCTTCTCTGAAATCAATAAAAATATATTTTAAAAAAAGAAAAAAGAAGGCAGCTGAGCCCTGACCCTCTTCTGGTTTTTTGTGCCAGGATTCCTCATCTCCCGAGGCAGTCTCTACTGGAATGGTCCTTAGCTTCCAGGTGAAATCCTATCCATATCCTTGTAAATGTCAAGAGGATAATCAAGTTACAGCATAAAACAACCCTGACATTCATACATTGATACACATGGTATATTATGCCTCTCTTTTTAAATATATATATTTTTATTGATTTCAGAGATGAAGGGAGAGATAGAAATGGCAATGATAAGAGAGAAACATTGATTGGCTGCCTCCTGCACAACCCCTATTGGGGACTGAGGCTGCAACTTGGGAATATGCCTTGACTAGAATTGAACCAGAGACCCTTCAGTCTGCAGGCCAACGCTCTATCCACTGAGCCAAACTGTCTAGGGCGGTATGTCATGTCTCTTTAGAGTCTTTCTCTGGTTCATTTCCACCCCCCCCCCCCTCAAGTTCTCTATTTTGCCTGTTCCATGCCCCCATTGAACTTCATCATCCATATTTTTGCCTTCTCCCAGTTTTCCAGGATCCTGTAGTAGTTGGTTGCTGTAAACTAGAATCTTGTTTCCTGGAATTGCTTCATGTTGCAGTTGATTGGTAATGATCAAATGCCCCTTCTGTTCCTGCATATTTTAGATGCCCTCGCTGTTGTTATAGAGGTAGCCAACCACGCCAATGACACCATGAAGCAAGGAGTAAGTATCTGATTTCAGTGGCTGTGTACTGTTGAACCTGGGAGCCAGGCCTTCATATGCTCTGCGTTCTCTTTCTATAGGACAACTTCCAGAAACTTATGCAAATCCAATACAGCTTAAATGGACACCATGAAATCGTGCAGCCTGGACGGGTGAGTGTTTAAGATTGTCTTGGGCAAATTTAATGTAATGCTTTTAGGCACAGTGTATAACTACTTTTCATTTTAGTTACGAAAATAGCTTATTTGTTATTGTTACTCTTCATTGACCCAGTTTGGGTCAACTAAGTTCATTCTTCCCATTCTAAACCTTCATGACTTACGTCACTTAAGAAGTCCGATTCAATTAGGAAAATGGCAAGGGACCCCACCGAGTCTCTGATCAAATAGGATCATTTTATTGTGTAATACTAGCTGACCTCATGCAACTTTAAAGACAATTTCATTAAAATCTTTCATGTCAGAGAAGATTATGAGGGGAAGGAGAAAATGGGTATTTTGTTGCTGCTAATAGAGCACAACAATGGCCTAGGGAACGAATTCAGGGAAATTACAAAATGCAATTGTCAGGATGTCGGCTGTGCCTTGGGATCAAGTACACACCGGGTCAGTTACATTTCAGACCACATAGTCCCCCTGGGGCCAATATTGGATTTATGAAACTGCAGCCTTGTCCAATTCCTAAATGACTTAGGGAGTTTAGAAAGAAGCCATGTCTTTAAAAAGTCACAAGGAAAATAATGTCCGCCCAGCTCCCAGAGGGAAAAAAAAAATCTGGGGAAAGAAAGTTGCAAAGGAAATTATATGTATATTGTTGTGTTATGATGGTAGGACTAAATGGGTGTTTGCTTGAATGACTCAGGTGTTTCTCAAGGAAGGAACTCTGATGAAGCTGTCTCGGAAAGACATGCAGCCCCGAGTGTTCTTCCTGGTAAGTGGCTGTGTCTGTTCCTGACGATCCCTGGGCGGGCATAATTGCTTCATCAAAGGAGGCATTTGTACATCAGCACATTCAAATGGCAGTTTTAGTGGGATCTTTGACTGACTGTAGTGCTTCTTTGCATTTCAAGTATAGGAAACAAAGATGCATAAGCAGAAAATTATTTTCTCTTTGAATTTAGTTCATTTCATTTTTTAATTTGGAAAAATTGCATCAATCGATTATTTAGGCAGATTATAATGCCTTCGTGGCATTTATAATTCAGAAACCATTAAATCTGTCTACAGAACTTGGAAAGAAAGCACATTTTTCCCCCACAATTGCCTTTTTAATATTTTAATAAAACATGCTGGGTGGTTTTAGTTTCTGTAAGCAGAACCTAAGTATTTATTCAGAGAGTTTTTAAAGAAATGATAATAATTAGCTTTTAAAGAGCTAATAAAGAAGTCATGTTTTCGTAGTTTCTGTGTCTTATCAATAACTTGGTAGATGAAATTTGTTCTTTTACTTCATCCTATGAAATGTTTCTACTTTCAGTTTAATGATGCCCTATTGTATACAACGCCGGTACAGTCTGGGATGTATAAGCTGAACAACATGCTCTCATTGGCTGGAATGAAGGTCTGTGCATCTATTGGAAGGTTTTGTTTTAACCAAAATATATTTAGAGAAAATTCCCTAAGATCATTATCTTTAACTTTTTCTTCTCCATGTATTACTGTTCATGTATCCATTTAATCATTCATGTTGTCATTTGTTCACTCATAACATATTTTTTCATAACATATTTATTGAGAATGACTATGAGACAGCATGGCAATAGATTTGGTGGAAAATACAAAGATAAATAGAAACATGATTCGTTTTGTCTCTGCCCCTATGCCAGTCTCCCCAGGAGCTTACAACTAGTAAGGAGGATAATACACTATGCATAAACACTTATAAAATAGACAATAATTAACATCACCTTAAAGGCACCGTTGAAGTCTTTGGTAGGGAGTGCAGCTTTTGGTGGGACATGGAGGTATTAATGGCAGTTAGGAAAGAGGTAGAATTGGGGAAGTCTTTCTGGAAAAAGAACCAAGAATAGGTCACATTTGGCCGTGCTAAGATGTGGGAACAGGCATTCCAGATAGGGCCGTGGTCGGCAAACTGCGGCTTGCGAGCCACATGCGGCTCTTTGGCCCCTTGAGTGTGGCTCTTCCACAAAATACCACGGCCTGGGTATTCAGATACTCTTATTTTGAAGAAGTGGCATTAGAAGAAGCTTAAGTTTAAAAAATTTGGCTCTACAAAGAAATTTCCCTAGTTGTACTGTTGATATTTGGCTCCGTTGACTAGTGAGTTTGACGACCACTGAGATGGGGGAATACTGTGAGCAAAGGCCTGAAGGTGGAAAAGCTAGGCCTTTGTGTACATAGGTATTTACTTTAATTTTATTTGAATATATATACTTTTTCTTTCTTTTTTTATTTATTAAGGTATCACATATGTGTCCTTATCCTCCCATTGTTCCCCCCTCCCCTGCTCATGCCCTAACCCCCTTAACGTCTGTGTCCATTGATTATGCTTATATCCATGCATACAAGTCCTTTGATTGATCTCCCTCCCTTACCCCCTTTTTCCCCCTGAGGTTTGAAGGTCTGATCGATGCTTCTCTGTCTCTGAATCTGTTTTTGTTCATCAGTTTATGTTGTTCATTATGTTCCACAAATGAGTGAGACCATATGATATTTATCTTTCTCCAACTGACTTATTAGGCTCAGCTATTGTAATCGTGCTGTTATGAACGTAGGGGTGCATATATCTTTTCTGATTGGTGTGTCTAGTTTCTTGGAATATATTCCTAGAAGTGGGATCACTGGTCAAATGGGAAATCCATTTTTAGTTTTTTGAGGCAACTCCATACTTAAGTGTATTTTTATTGATTTCAGAGAGGAAGGGAGAGGGAGAGAGAGATAGAAACGTCAATGATGAGAGATAATGGCTGATTGGTTGCCTCCTACACACCCCACACTGGGGACTGAGCCTGCAACCTGGGCATGTGTCCCAATCGGGAATTAAACCATGACCTCTTGGTTCATAGTTCAGTGCTCAACCACTGAGCCACACTAGTTGGGTTTCTGCCCATCTGGGGCATGTGCCTGGGTTGCAGGCTCAATCCCCAGTGTGAGGTGAGCAAGAGGCAACTAATCAGTGATTCTTTCTCATAATTGATGTTTCTCTCTCTCTCCCTCTTCCTTCCTCTCTTAAATCAATAAAAATATACTTTAAAAAAATAAATTAATCTGTAGCTGAGAGTAGGCGAGGGAAAGCAGTGATAGATAAAGCTGGAAATAAATGAAGGTTAGTGGTGTATGTCAGCAGCTGGGTCACTGGGCAAATCTAACTGTGCTTCACAAATGAGATTTTCAATAAGGTGGGTTTGCTCACAGTGTCTTGCTTTCTTCCAGGTAAAAAAGCCTACGCAAGAAGCGTATCAGAATGAGCTGCAGATTGAGAGTGTGGAGCGCTCCTTCATCCTCTCAGCCAGGTAAACCTAAAAACTCTGCAGATGAGCACTTGCCAGTATTACAGGGTCAGCCATCTCCGGCCTTTTTTTACATTTACATTAACTGCTAGACTTACCGTTTCCCCCTTCTTTCTTTCTGAATACCATGCAGGTATGTCATGGTTCAATCCACGACATGTAGATAAAATGTCTGAGAGTGAATGAATCCAACAAAGGGCTAGAAGCCCACAGATAAAAACGTTCCTCTGAATAGAATAATAATGCAGAAAAATGCTTTGCTGATCATTTTAAAAAGTGAATATTTCAACACATTTTTAAAAACAAAGAAGGTGATAGATAGGTTAGCCAAAGAATATATATGCATACCCCACAGACACAGGCCACAGTGTGTAGATGGCCAGAGGGAAGGAGGGGTCAAATGCAGCGGGGAGGTGGGCAAAGGGGGAGGAAATGAGGACATCTGTAATAGTGTCAACAATAAAAATTAAAAAAAAGTAAAAATAAATAAATTAATAAAACCATCTAGTGCTTTGAGTCTTTTACTAGAAGTTTTCATCTAACATTGAAAGGACATAAATCTACATGATAGGTGCCAACTCACTAAAGATGAGGAAGACTTAAGTTACAGAAAAGTTGAGTTTCTTTCTTAAAGATACATAACTGGCAGAGTCACATACAAATAGAAGTTTTTTGCTTTTAAATCTGTTGTTATTTATGATACCACATTGCCTTAACTAGAACCTTCGGTGCTTATGTATAAGTAAAGCTGTAATACTACATGTAAGTAGAGTCCTAAAGAAACCCTGAAGCTGTATACACAGAAATATACATTGTTGAGTTATTGGCCAAGTGGCAGAAGTGGGTGTTGGGCAGGGTTTGACAGGTGAATGGAGAGAGAGCAGCCACAGTGTGCTCTACAGCTGCATCTGGACAGTGAGTCTGGGCAGCTCTCAGACACCCAACCTTTGATGTAATAAAAGTGGTAGCAAATACTTTAGTAGCATTTACGCTGTACCAGGCTCTATCTTAAGCACTTTCTGTGTATTAATTCATTAAATCTTCACAACAGCCTTCAAGGTACGTGACGACTATCACACCCATTTAATGGTGAGAAAAGCCACCCAGCTATCAGGTTATCAGGGCCAGGATTTGGACCCAGGCAGCCTGCTCACAGCTGTGTCCATATCACTGAAATCAGTTAGGGTCTTAGTAGTAGCTTGAGTTGTAACTGGAACCATTTACTTTTCTGTATGAGGCATGGTTGTAAAGGTTTTATATTCATCTTTTTTTTTAATTCCTATGATAACCAGTGGAGTTTGTATGGTCTTGACCTTCCACATAAGGAAAATGGAGCCTGACAACGTGTCCAAGTTTACGTAACCAGTAAGCAGTGGACTAAAATGTGGACGTAGATGCATCTGACACTTAATTTATGCTTTTAACCATAACAATATTGCCTTTGCCACATGTCAGGGACTCAGACCAAAATCAGAGGAATACAAGAGCAGCCAGCTCCCTGTCATGTCACTGTTCTGAAAGGGAATGGCCGCTGCTGCCGGACACCAGCTGTCAGGATGACAGAAGATAAATACCTGTTTTCAGGGTTTGTCAGATGCTTCCCAGTTTCAGCCTGTGCTGTGACCTTCTCTCTCCTTGCACCCCTCCTTCTATTCTTCCTCCCTCCCTTTCTTCCTCTCTCCCTCCCTCCCTCCCTCTCTCCCTCCCTCCTTTCTTTTTTTGTGAGTTTGAGCAAAAGTGCAAAGAACATCAAGCCCCAGTATATCAGACTCCTTGCAAATACTTAAGCTTGGTTCTTAAAATCAAGAAAGTGATTTTTAAAGATCCAAAGAGAAAATGCCCATAGGAAACTCAAAAATTTTAATTGTACTTACGTTTTATAACTAAAAATGTGCTTCGATGAAAACATAATTCTATTTTATTGAATATTAAACAATTCAGGAAATGATGGTAATTTTCTTTCTTCGGTTTTCTCTCAGGTAAATATATCTGAATGTCCATGTTTTCCCAGATTAGCCTCCTAGATTTTAGGAAGGTCAATGGATTTTTCAGTATGATGGAAAACCATCTGAGGGTTTTAAGCTAAGAACTGATCTGGTTTAATTTACATTTTTAAAAGAGCACACTGACTGCTTTGTAGAAGATAGGCCACGAGCCTAGAGTAGAAGTTGGAAGACCGGATAAGAGGCTGCAAATGACGGTGTCTTGGACTAGTGTGGTATAAAGTGGTCAGAAGCAGGTAGAGCCAATAGGATTGCTGATGGATTGAATGTGGGAAATGCCGGAGAAATGATAAAAGTGGGAAGTTATTGACAAAGGTGAAAAATAGGGCTCCAAGGTAGGATTAGGGTGGCATGGGGGAAGGGAAACTAACACACAATGAATGCCAGGCTCTCCTTCTGAATGCCCCAACCACAATGAGCAGGTGCTACCGTATACCATGTAAAAGGGGATAAGGCCTCTTGTGATCTGGTTCTTGTCTTCCTCACCAGTCTAATCTCCATCCATCCTTCCTGTACCCACCCCATGAAAGCCTGGCATGCACATCAGCATGGACCTGCTTATGGTTCTCCATGCACACCAGCCTACTTCACATCCTTCTGCCTTGCTCAGGCTGCCTCCTCCTGGAACTCATCACTTTGTTCAATAAACCCTATGAGTCTCTGCTCTGAGCCAGGCATTGGGGATACTGTGGAGAATTGAAATGACCCTTCTCTCCCGAAGCTTATAGTCCATTAGGGAAGACTCACAATCAGCAACTATTAACACAATCAGTAATTATTGTGATTAAGAAGACTACCAGGAGATATGAGGCTGAAAAACAAGGGACCTTGAACTAGATTTGGTGGAGAATGAGCAGTCAGGGCTATCTTCCCTAAGACCTGCTGTGTCTGTTTCATTATGAAGCATAAAGAGGAGTTGGATAGCTAGGCAAAGAGGAAAAGAAGCCGAAACCGGTTTGGCTCAGTGGATAGAGCGTCGACTTGCAGGCTCAAGGGTCCTGGGTTCGATTCTGGTCAAGGGCATGTACCTTGGTTGCAGGCACATCCCCAGTAGGAGGTGTGCAAGAGGCAGCTGATCCATGTTTCTCTCTCATCGATGTTTCTAACTCTATTCCTCTCTCTTCCTTACTGTAAAAAAACACAATAAAATATATTTAAAAAAACAAAAACAAAAACAAAACAAAAAACAGGAAAGGAAGAAGTTCCCGGGCACTAGGAACAGTGCGAACTAAGGTGGAAAGGAGCATATTCAAAGAACTGAAAGGCCAGTGTGGCGTGAACGTAGAGAATGAGAGAGAGGCCCAAGATAAGCCTGGAGAGAGGGGGGTAGGTTTCATGGAGCCATCTTGTGGACTTGAGTCTTTGGCCCAAGAGCCACAGGGAGCCACCGAAAGGTTTGTACAAAGGAATGATGTGATCAGACTGGCATTTTAAAAGGAGTGTCTGGTTTGGGAGGGGAACTAAAGGAGATGGGTAATTGGACATAAAGGATGAGAAAGGGAGTGAGCGTGAGCTCCAGTGTGTCCATTGTATTGGGTAGTGGCGCCATTCACTGTGACAGGGGACACAGGGAGGAGCAGCTTTTGGGGAGAGATCAGGAATTTAGTTTCAGATGTACACAGCGGAGGTGAGGTGCCTATGAATCATCAAAATGGAGCCATCAAGGAGACAGTTTGTGTAAGTATCTGAATGTCAGAAGGAAGCTGGACTAGAGGCATATATTTGGGGATCATCAACATAGAGAGGAGAACCAAAGCCAGGAGACTGAATGAAGGTGCACAGAGAGAGTGAAGAGTTCCCTGTCAAACTCCTAGACTTCTGCCCAGCATATCTTAGTCATCACCTTTGCAAAGTCTTCCCTGCTACCTACAGAGGTAATTTACTACTTCTGTGTTCTTTATCTTCCTTGCATTTATTATATCATATAGTAATTACTTGATTCTGTGTCTCACCTCAATTACATGTAAGCCCTTATAAGTGAGGTATATTTTTATACTCAGTTTATGACTTAGTAGCAGACTTTTTTTAAAAATAAATCTTTATTGCTCAGATTATTACAATTGTTTCTCCTTTTTCTCCCTCAAAGCTCCCTTCCACCCAATTCCCATCCCACCCTCTGCCCTTACCCCCTCCCCCCCCCATTGTCCTCATCCATTGGTTATACGATCTTAATCCAGTCTCTTACTGCACCCCCACTCCCCAATCCCCCTGATAATTATCAGTCTACTCCCTTTCTTTGCCCCTGATTCTATTATATTCACCAGTTTATTCTGTTCCTCAGATTTTTTTTTCCTTATTTGAATTTCAAGTGGGACACTCTCTCCCATTTGCTTTTTTAGGGAAATACAACAAAGTGTTCTGTAGTAATGGCTGCAGACTGTCTAAATTTCTCAGGACCACACGAATAGAATCCGCTCCTCCTCTGGTTCACACGGCTCCTCTGGGTCATACGGCTTCTTCTTTTTAAATATATTTTATTGATTTTTTACAGAGAGGAAGGGAGAGGGATAGAAAGTTAGAAACATCCATGAGAGAGAAACATCGATCAGCTGCCTCCTGCACACCCCCAACTAAGGATGTGCCTGCAACCAAGGTACATGTCCTTGACCAGAATCGAACCTGGGACCTTCCAGTCCGCAGGCCGACGCTCTATCCACTGAGCCAAACCGATTTTGGCTTAGTTAAGTGTTACTCAAGTGAATTCAACTGAAGCAGGGTGGCCTTTGGACCTTCGAGCAGCATGTCTGGTTACCACAAGTAGTACATGGTGTAACAAGGCCTAGCTCATCAGCAATCCCTTCTATTGGAGTGTTTTTCCTCTTGGAACTTCATCTCCATCAATGGGAAAATTGTACTTATTAAATATAAATTTGCTTTCTGGCAATGTGCCCATTCCATTACGAAATTTAACTCTTTTTTTGATCTGAGGAAAACGCTGATTCTTTTGCTAGCCGTATTGCAAACCAAGAGCTAGAATGTCTTCACTCAGTGCTGCAGCAAATGTGTGTGGTCTGTGAGAAATGTGTTATCAAGAGCTGGTAAACATTGTTCTGGCAGAAACCCACACCAGAGAGGACAGCATATGTGACATGATTTACACAGTCAAATCACATTCCACATGCTCTCAGAGCTCCAGAAAAATCAGACGGCAATTCTCAAATTAGCCATCTGCATCTCTGCTTTCTGTTACCTCTTCCAGTGAAAAGAGAGAAAGAGAAGAGAGAGGAAAGAGGGGTGGGAATATTTTATGAACATTTGCTTGGAAGCCTGAGCATATGTTTTTATAGCATAGTTCTTCAGAGAACACGAATAGAGGCCAGAGCTGACATTGTGGTGAAGGGTGCAACCCTTAGTCACACTTGGTCTGACACCAACCTATTTCGTATGTAGCTTGTTATCTAAAGCAAATTATCTAACATTTTGAATCCTCAGTTTTCTTATCTGTAAATAAGAAAACTAACATTTGAATCCTCAGTTTTCTTATCTGTAAATGGTGATGGTGAGTGGTGATGTTGGGATGAGGATATGAGTAAGACCCAATATATATTCCATGGGGTAGCTTTGAGGAAAAAATATGATGACATTTGCAAAGCATTTAACACAGTTGACTAACACGTAGTAACTTAAATAAATATCAGCTAGTTGTGGTAGAATAGTAGAGGTAACTGAGGCAGGATTTTTTAAGAGAGAGAGAAAGAGAGATAGAGACAGACAGCAATTATGACAATCATTGATCTGCCTCCTGAATGCCTTCCTACTGGGGATCAAGCCTGCAACCTGGGCATGTGCCCTTGACCGGAATCAAACCCAGGACTCTTCAGTCCACAGGCCGATGCTCTGTCCACTGAGCCAAACCAGCTAGGTTGGAGGCAGGTGTTTTGTGTATGTGTGGGGTTTTTTGTTTGTTTATTTGTTTGTTTGGAGAGATTTTATTTTGTTATTGGTATAGAATAAAAATTTGAAAAACTTAACTAATTTAAAATTTTTATTTGTAACTGGATTTTTACTTTTTAATAGCCATATGAGTACAAATTCTAAATGGCACTGAAGTTATTAAGTAAGAAGGTACTAGTGATTTTTTTTTTTTGGTATGACCTTGACCTGCTCTGAGTTCATTGAAATACTACAAAATATGCCTATTTGTACCATTATTTTTTATAGAATTATTATTATTAAAATATAATTTAAGAATTCAAAGATCATAACTATACACAGGTTTTCAATGTTTTACTCAGTGTGACACATAACTTTCTTCTACTTTTATACAAACTTTTATTAATAAAATATTTTGAGTAAAAGTTGAAATATACTTATTAGAGTGAATAATATAATGAAACTGCATATTCATCTCCCAGACTCAAAAATTACCCAAGAAGATTCTGCCACATATTTTCCCATTTTTAAAAATATTTTAAAACAAAACAAAAAAATTAAAATTAAAACAAATTGTAGATATCAGGTCATTTTACTCCTATATTGTTTAGTATGCCTCTCTAAGAAAAATACAGTCACATTCCCATTATTATGATGGATTTTATTTTACTATGATGATAGGTTTTTAAACTTATTATTAAATTCTCTCATTGTCTCTTCACACATACACCTGAAAGTATGCCTCTCACTCTTGGGTATGCAAAACAAAATGTGCTGATACCAGTGATAATCTGAAATTACTAGAGTTTGGGGGGATGAAGGGTATACAAAAGCCAAACAAGAATGCCTTTTTCTGAGTAGGCCTTCCCCCTATTTGGCCCTTTTCTATCTAGAATTGAGTCATAGCTCCAGATGAACTGAGGGTA